>PDGT01000010.1:6235877-6271609 GCA_003671415.1 Megathymus violae
TATCGCCTGGAATACAATAGGGAACCCGCTTTGTAATCCCACACGGGATTGCTACCATTGCAACACTTACTTTTTGCGTAATATGAAATTATTTGTTTTAATTCATGGGATGCAATTATTTATAAGTCCGAGAGAGATTAGATAAGTAAGAGATGTTTCTAAATTAATATATTTTAGTATTGTATCATATAACCCTTAAATGTATAACTTAATATATGCAAAATGAACGTCTAACCTCCAAACAATTTAATTATCTTCTTAAACAGTGCTACCTTCTGTTCTTCAAGGGACATAATTTATACTAAGCATTAATACAATCAGATACTGTAACATTTTGTATTTGAAACAGCGTATATCTAATGAATTTATTTTGTGAATGTTACACTAGTCATAAATAGAACCTATTGATTTTGATACCTTATCAAATTTGCATATCCAAGGAGTTATAATTACCATCCTTTTGCTAATATTTTTATTATCGATTCAAATAGGAATCAATAGGTGATAAAATTTCAAATAAAGTGCAACCACAATAATAATATCTAACGTGACTCTAATGCTGGCATCGATAGTGGCTTGGTAATAAAGAGAAACACTCACGGATTTATAGATACTTATAAAGAATACTTTCAGAGCACACTTTCAGCGCAACGCCGCCAACACATCCAATCTTTATGACGTCATTAAACATATTTTTATGAGGACACCGCGGTGTAGTATATTATTACTCGAGGGGAGATCTAGCAACACAATGCCATTTCATTGGTCAGTTATTTGTGAAATCAAACCTTTATCGAAATTGACAGTGTCTGCTATTAAACATTTATAGGGCGATACATTACACGCCCGCATCGAAATGAAATCACAATAATGTACACCATAACGTAATGCAATTTTCATTTATAAATTATTTGAATTTAAATATTTAGTTAACCGCACTTTACCTAAATACATAAAAGTGATATAATTTGTATATAATAAGAACTACATGGATCAATTTCTATCTACGTACAGTTTAGTGAAATTCCAAATAAAATATTTAGATTATTTTTCGAACTTTGTAATGTTTATATATGAAGCGACTAATTATATTTGTCATTATGACTTATCAGGAGATTCTTTAACTTTTATCACTTCGCTTTTACACTTGGTACACTATGCTGAAAATTTGCTACGTTCATAATTTCAACCCATAATTGAGTCACTGCTACGATCGCGTTTACGCTCAAAATGAAACGGTTTAAACCTATAGTCCGCCACGCTGACCAAGTGCGGAGTAGCTTCACACACCTATGAGAGCATTATGAAAAACTCTCATTTATACCGATGTTGTGCCTGAGTCTCCCGTGCGGGATTATGTTATAATATTTTAACTTAGAATATTTAATAATAAGATTCAAAACATTCTAAAATTATATACCTATTGTCTGTTTGTCAATTTTTTAACATGAAATACAAACGGCTATGACAATTGCCTAGTTTAATATAAATTATATATTATTTATTAATTAATAATTACAGAAGTAAGTAATTTTTAATTACATCAAAATTTGATTACATCTTTAAGAAATCATCGAAAATTATTAATATTTTATGGCAGCGAATCGACATTTTATAACGAATCTTGTGTAACGAAAATGAAGCCAGAAGCATTAATATTTAGTCAAGAAGATAGAAAACCATAATTACCAATTTATCCCAAACAAAACGTTCTGAGAAGCTGACAAAATGCCACGTCAATTCACCAAATTACGAAGTAATTGGACCGAATTTCAGAGTGAAGCTCATGTAATGAAACCAGATAAAGGGAAGTGAGGAGAACGAGGGGCTTATTCAATTCGGCCGCGAGCTTTCCCTGACACTGACTTAAGTAGATAGTTAAGATTTAGCCAAGAAAGTACCACTAATGTGTACTTAGAAAGTAGTCTCAAGAACCGGCCGCTTAAGTACCGGCAGCTGAAACTTGCCACCCATTAGTTAGCTCCGGGAACACATTATAGTTTAACTTTTCTTAAAGGAAACAAATAGCACTGCTGCAGGTGATATTGGGTCGTTTGTATGCTTTGGAAATAATAGTATAAAGATTATTTGTATGCCTAAGATCTTATGGTCAATGTTAGTCTTAACCCCAATAATATAATATACCGTCAATAATAGTCTTACCAACAACCTCTTAATAATTCACAGTAGATATTCATAAAGAAATCTGCTGTTTTTTCTGCAAATGAGAACAATAAAATCTTAACAATTTATCTCTGTGATCTGGAAACGTTGTTTTGGTAGTCACTATGGAATTTCAATATCTATCTATGTCGTTTTTGTATATTTCGAAAATAGAGATTTTTCTCCGTGCTAGGTGATCAAACTGGTGGTAATGCGAGGGGATTCAATTTTTATATTTATAACTTTTAAACACGTGTATTTGCAAAATAAGTATAAAACTTTTAATGCGTGATTGAGTAATACTCGCGGGCTCTTGTACATATCAAGCAGTGAAAAATCCTAATTTTGTCAAAACTAAAGTCTGTATACTTTAGCAGTATTCCGACAGATGTGAGGTTAAAGATACCATGCAGATAAACCCAAAGTTTTTTTTTATGTTGTCGTATCTGTTACTAATATATAGTTTTTTAATTTGTGTATGTTAACATCTTTTTTTTTCAAATAAAATATAAAACCACTGTACGATTAATGTGTGGTAGAATACAAGTGGAAAAACGTGCGTCGCCTAAATTAATCTGGCGCATGTCATCCATTGTTCAGTAAGGTGCACCAGAAGCGTGGATTGTCGAAGAAAGGCAGAACCTCTGACGCGCTATTTACTTAAAAAACTATTATTAATAATATTTATAATTTAAATAATCCATTAATTTCAATTCCTTAAAAACAACTACAAAATATGAGCAGAGTTACGTACCAACAAAAAATTGCCAAGAATCTTATTTACTTGAATACTTGAGATTTACGCCAGAATAGATAAATAAATATTTGTTAAATGCGAATCAACCGACAATTGTAGCAGATGGATTCACTAATAATATAAAAGTAGGTACCGATACAAATATCCCTTGCAATCGTGATAGGTTCTAACCTGGCACAATGATAGTCCACCTCGAATCCAATCGAGTAAAGTGCACGGTCTCTTGGCGGCTATCAGGGCGAAGTTATTTTCCTGAAACGTTTTGGTTGTTGACAGGGCTTGAACTGTCGCCTCCTTCAAGTATACTTCAACTAACAACACACCTTGGCGTGCGGGGACGATATGCGGACTCATTTTAACAGTAATTTGATTTCTATTTGCCTCGCACCATACCGTTTTATGTTACAGTAAGCAGAAGGCGAAAATTTTGTAGGAGTTTGAATTGTAAAATTGAAAAATATTTTGTTAACGATTTTATTCTTGATGATTACTTTCAGGATAAGACTGCTTGGACATGAGTTTAATATTAAGTGAGTTTATAGCCATAATAAGTGCGTTCTGTGACTGTGAGTAGGAAAAAAAACCCCTCGGGACTTTCTTGCCGCTTCTTCCGGGACCACTCACCGTAGGGATTTGTTGAAGCGATTGCGTAGTTTGACGTTCAAAAAGTGTTTGTAAAAACCAACTTCGAATAAAATATCATTTCATTTTATTTCATATTAACATTTGAATAAATAAGAGTTGAACACGCATTTAATAAAATGATAAAAATTTAGTTTTTAAACGGTCTAATAAACAGTTAAATTTTGATTTAGTTAAATTAAATTGAATACGCTTGAAATTAATATTAAATGCTTGTTAATTTTTATTTACTTAATAGTAAATTTACTTAATAGTAACTTTAATAATTTACATCAATAACAACAATATTTTCCAAAATTTTGAGACTTTTATATGTATTTAACTAGAGCAACTAAACTAAAAGAAGTTTTCAGTTTATGTTTTTAAAGAAATACCTGTGTTATGATGATGATTGATTAAGATGTTACTAATATTATGACACAAACTAGTTTTAACATTCCTTTTAACCGCATCTAATAATATACATTTGTTGGATAAACTGTACTTAATTCGCATATAGAAACCACGTGTCCGATCAGTGCGTGAAATGACATCGGCTTCGCGGCGCTTGAGCGAGCTGTAGCGGGGCGCGGCCAAGGCGGGCGCGGTCGCAAGCTTGGCTGCGGTAAAATCAATTATGTGCTAATGCTAATTAATGTGAATCACTGGATTGGAGACAAATGTAATTAAGTCTCACCGCCATATAGTAATGATGCTAATTAATCTAATCACAATAGTCACACAACATATTATACAGTAATATGATTACGAAATGTTGTTAACTTATCCACAAACCGTATTGTGTTTGTATAAATGATGATTATTTTTATTCTGAAATTTCGTTGATATCTTATATTTTGTTACTACCGTCGGATCGCTTCGGGAAACATCTTTTTTTGATTAATAACAGTAACTGTCCGTGTGTCTGAAATACCAAGAACGAAGTAAGTAAAAAGCAACATCAAGAGTGAGAATTGAATGCAGTATAATAAAAAGTATTCATTTTATACGCGTAATACTTATTCAAAATCTGTATATATGTCATTTTACAACTTAGGACTGGTTTTTTCAGTTTAGTAAATGAGAAAATTATTGATAAATTTGTAGCAACAGCTTGTTTTAATTTTGATACAGTAGAAATAAATAAAAATAACCGAATCGAAATTAATAAATCAATAAATGGATAATTTACTTAATAATTCACATGTTACTTATTAACTAGTGAGGAACATAAGCTGCGCTGTCGATGTTCCTGACGTGAATACAAAATGTCCGTTTCCGGCCACGCAAACCTTACATTAAGGGTGTCAGTCAAGGAGTCGCTATTGACAGCAGCAGGGACGTCCAATCTTCAAACAAATGTATACATATGGTAAAATAATGATTCTTCAGGTAGATGTAGTGGAAAAGTAGATCCATTATATTGTTAGGGGACTTTTACGCTGGATGAATTTGATCGCATTCGACTATTTGATTATTATTATGTTACGAAATCAAAAATTTTTTTTTTCAAATCACTTTTTATTAACTTACTGAAAGTATGAAATTAATGTCAAATTAAATTTAGTTTCAATTATTAGTTATCAAAACTGTGTAATTCGGAAGATATTATGATGTTTTAGGATAGAAAATCGAAATCATTTTCTTCGCAAGGCCGCAAAAATTGCAGAAGCTTTTTAAATGGATCAGAAGGGGCAATCACATTTTACAACAAATTTCTACAGGTATACATCTTTGGGATTAAAAATAAAATGTTCTCCGACCTTCTGTAGGCTGATGTGGAATGTCTCAGTTATACACCTGTGATCGACTTCCTGTAGCTATGTTACACTTTGTATCAAATATATATGGAATAGAGTATCCACTTGATTCTATGTAGGCTGTATTCGTGTTGCTTTGTTAACTAAAATTAATTAATACTTCATCTGAATGTTGCTCGTCCACATCTCTTATTTTTCTTCCTACACTATTAAAAATTAATTATCACTTGCTTCATTGAAGGTAAATATTGTTTAGAAACCTGCATATCCGAGAGTTACGTACACAATACAATACACATTAAAAACAATACATATATTGAAAGAACAGAAAACACGGTGTAAACAACTGGCGACATTATCGCTAAGAGCGATGTCTTCCATACAACTTAAGGTAACCTAAGGCAATCTAAGGAATGAAGTAAATGTAAATGTTAGGGTAAGTTGTGTATAATTTCACTAAAACTAAAAATAAACAAAAAAGAAAGAAAGACCGCATGGTGTTTATGAAAATAGCTAAAGAGAAAGCAAAACAAAAAAAAGAAGAGAAAAGCTTAATTAAAGTGACATATAATGCCCTTTAACTTGAGTCTTGAAGGAATATAGGGAAGGAGCACGACGAATACAGAGAGGAAGTGAGTTATATAATGCTACAGAAAGAGCTGAGAAGGATTTTTTTACAAGTTAGATGAGTGGATTGGAGTGCGCAGAGACCGATTGGTGATGGGACGAAGAAACGTATTGCTGTCGTGTGACATGTATAGATATTCAAAGCGTTCTTTAAGGTATTGTGGTACCAGAGAATGTTCTTGAAGAGTATTATAAAATTACAGTGTTCTTGCAGATATGTGAGGTCCTTATGATTTACATACTACTGCTTAAAAAAATATTTATAATGAGAGAAGAATATCAACTTCTACTGGGCAGCAATGGGACAGTCTGTGTTGTAAAGATAATATCAATAAAAAATTTAATCGAAAAGTTAAGCAAAAATGTCATGAAAACCAGTTCAGATTTTTAGACTTAATATCCCATCATACTACGTCATTTAAAGTGACCCACTTATAAATGCGTGCGGCATAGTGGTGTAGTGGTGGTCACAGAAATCGGCAAATTGCTTTATTTTTCTCATCATAAGCACAGAAAAAGTTTATGACATTAATTGATTAAAAAAATAACACCTACATTTAAATGTAAATAACACTTCATAAACGTAAACCTGTAATGCACATTCTATGGGGATTCATTTAATATTCGACACACGGCTACAACAAAATTTTTGAAGTAATATCAATCTAGGTATGATACATAACATAACCGAACGGAGAGTATGAGTTTTACCTAACACAATTCAAGCTAATAACAGTTTTTGTGACACTAAACACGAAAAAAGCTTTCCCCATTTAACGGAGCGTAAATGTGTACTCCATGTTACCGCCGCCCTTAAGCAGACATTATTAGAGGGGTGTCGCGCGACGGACATAAAATTTTGTAGCGATTTTTCCTTAATACCGTTAAGCTATATACAGTAGGTCACATTGACAAAAGTTAACTGGAGCGACCTAGGGGTTGCATTAAAAACGGTTTACCCATTCAAAAATTTCTAAAGAAAAAGTATAAATATAATTAAGTTAAAACGCTATACGCTTTTGCAATTTGAATTTTTTGTCGCTTAACAAGTAAAGATTAATGCCTTTTCAGTGAATTTTAATAGCTCACAATGTTACTTCTAGGCTGTATGTGTAATTTAAATCATTCCAGTTACGTTAATAATAACATATTTAGTTATTTTTGAGTAATTGAGAAGGTATCAAGCATGTTCCAGTGTGGATTGCCTCAGAGGTAAGTAAGTGGCAAACATAATGTTCGGTAATCCTTAACGATTGCTATCTAACGATAACAACCCTTACATACGACTGAAGCGTTCAAGATATTTGGCCACCAGCATCCAGCCTTCCAACCATCTATGGATCTCTTGTTACCTAAATCAGTTTATTACTTACGATAGACAAGCGGGCTGTCTATGAACGCCGTTTATGAGATTTTTACAATTGTTTACATTAATATTTACTTTAAAGTTATATATACTATAAGTGGTATAGTTTGTACCTATTGTTCCCCACATACAGTTACCTGAATGGGAATAGATAGAACTTTGAGTTGCATATGTATAGTGGATAGTCATTATACTTATTAGCTACGTTTACAATCTTAACCCTAAAAACGAAGAAACGACTTAGGATTATTACCAGATACAATAATGCTCTATGTATTTTTTGAAGACAGGTATTTGGACAGAGATGGGATACTTGAAATCCACTTATTCGATACACACATATCAACCTTATATTTTTTTTTACTTATTATTACGAGCAGACGAGCCACCTGATGGTAAGTGGTCACCGTCGCTCATGGACATCAACAAGACCAAAGGTATCACTGTTGCGTTGTCGGCCAGGAAATGAGAAGAAGGTAAGAAAGAATGTACTGGCTCTCATATTATATAACAATATTTTTTAAAAGAAACCGCATCTATTAAAATTATTGGATTGCCCAAAGATATTTTAATAATTAGCAATATTTGCGCGCGGCACAAACGGCGAGACCACTACAAAAGGCTTAAACCCTTAGCTTAGATGTTCCATTCCTTCCAATTTGTTGTCCCGACCTTGATACCCGAGAACAGACTTTCACAAACTGGCGCATTAAATGATTAAATATTTATTTGAATTGTATTTGCAATAAACGAAAATATTTGTCTAATGTTTAACAATATTATTGCGATAAATATGAATACCAATATTGATATTCCCTGATACTGTTTACCGGTTATTTTGATACCGGTATCATAAACTTTTTTTATTCATGTATATGTATAATAAGATATGAAACAATGTATCTAAGTGTTACAAATGATATATTTTAATGGTTTATTTTTATCATTTGATATATTAGTTACCTTTTTGGCACGCTTTAGATTACGCAATAAAATAGCAAGTCCATAATAGTATTATTAGAAGTATTGTCGAATGGTATAATTTGCTACTTTCATTTTTAGTTTAATTTTGTCTATGATTCGAAATGTAGTAGTGTTAATTTTTTTGTCATAATCAGTAAAAGTTAGTGATTTGTCAGCAAGATCGAGGAAAAATTGTGACTCTCTCTCGACGGCATGTCAATACGAAGCAGTGTAAATATCATTAACAATCTAGCAGTATTTTAAGTTTCAAAAAGTTCCTCTTCTTGTCTTAAAAAATATATCTATTTTAGAATTTTTTCATTTTTTATCCCCATAACACTGACATTTTTTCTGCATATTCCATTCAGAATACAAAACAGGGTGCGGTGAAGTAAACGCAGGCGGGGATAATCACTTTACAAAGTGAAGTACCCATCGTTGGTTTTAATAAGAGCAATCATTTATTAACCTTCTCTTAAAATACTATACTTTGTTCTTCGCCAAACGTTAATTTAATCGTAATGAGCAATATTCGTCGGCGGCACAAAGGCGCGGGTCAGTCGCTGCGGCTCAAAGCGGTACCAACAAAGGGCTCAAGGGCTTACATGTCGCTGCGCGCAGTTTGTTTCATTAAGCGCAACAACCCGAATTTTCTTTTACTTTTACTCGAAGTTTTGAGATTTTCTGTACCTACATGCCTGCAGTCGACAATTCTAAGGTCTCTTGGCGGCCGTTATTCTGTGATAACAGTAGACTTAAATACACAAATTTAATTGATATCCAATTAAAAAAGGTGCATGACTATTAGGTCAGTACTTAAGGGTACAAAGAGTGCCTTTCATCCTGGAATCTTAGCCAGCACGGTCTGCTTTTCCTGCGTATTTGTGAATGATCATATATTATTTGATGATTAATATAAAAAAAAATTCAAATATTATTTAAAGATTTAGTTCCCATTACATGAGGTTTTGATGGAAAATTAAAATTTACTAATCAAATTTCATTACTTATTTGTTGTTTTTTGAATTATCAGGAATACCTACTGAGGCTGAACGGCATAACTTATCAGAGATGATTTTAGAGCCTCCATAGCTTAAAATCAAAGAATTATATCTCAATGTTGGCACAGAAAGAGAAACATTCGGCAGAAGCAATGAAAACTCAACATTCTAAATTGTATAAAGTTAAACAGAGCCAGATTTCGAACATTGAAAAGTTAACAAATTTGCATTGATATCGTAGATAAACGTTTGTATAAAAAATGATTTTGCTGAAAATTAGTGTTATAGAATTCCATTGAAATATAAAATATTTTAACTGGATTAATACTGGACATTTATAAAACAGTACACTGGAACTTTGGTTTAAATATGCCATACGCTAAACTATCGTTTTGTATTATTTGTCGTTCAAAATGAAACTTAGATACTTTTGAAAGGTAAATATTTAATCCTAAAATCCAATATTATGAAACGATGACTTAGTTGCTCAATAATGTGATTACAACACATTACAGTGAATTTCAGAGAGATATAAAAGTCAACAGATATGGTTTCGACAAAGATCCAAGTGCTTGTGATATAGCAGCATTAAATAAAAACTTGTTCACGAACAAAGGCCACGTGAGGCAAATTATTTATGTATTGTCCTGTGGCCGGTCTAATTATGTGGGGCTTTTGTCCTTAAAGCTCTGGTGGCCGCACAGCCTTCACACGGCTAGATAACAATAACGCTTGGCCCCGTAAAGATGTGGCCACTTTATTTGATACGTAAAATTTTCTAAATTCATATCAGTCATGTTTTATCAGTTCACCAATCTACAAATATAACAATCTTTTAATATACACCTATAAAGATTCTTTAAGCTATATTTATACAAGCCTTATATGAAGCTATATTTATTTATATTTCGACAATTCAAAAGAACCCAACAAAGAAAATAGGGAAGAAGCGGGCATATGATATTCACACGCAATAAATATTAGAACAGGTGCAGTGATTCTGAAACCAGGTGTCTAGAAGAAATGAACGATAAGAGAGCATTTACATTTTATTTCATCGTTATTCAGAAATATCCCTAAGCTGCATGAACAGCCCCGTTTTTATGGTGTGCACATGTGACAAAATTGTTATAGATAGAATGTGATTTATTTTTCGGTTTAATGTTTATTTTTGCCTACAAGTATAATCACAAACTATCGATAATCCACTGTGGACTCACACCTCCTCTCACAGTGAGTTGCGCTAAGGTTACAGTCCACCATATTATGTATTTTATATAAACACTATTAAAGATGTTATATACTCGTAATTTAAACTTTGAAATAGTAATGAAGATTTGATATCCAGGTTTTATAATAATGTTTGCCTTCACTATAGCAAGTGACAATTATTTTTTAATACGCAGCAATTTGAAAAATTACACATATACCTACATAGAGTTCGAACTCGGGTTTCTTGTGCGGGTGATTAACATTTAACCATTTTTTAACATGCTGGGGTTACGTTTATAAGTCGGTATAAATATTGCAATTAAGCTCAGCAAGAAAATAGACTATAAAAATAGCTTTTAGTTGTTATACGGTTAACAAATTATATGTACATAAAATATGTCATCAAAAATATTGAATGTAGGGTTAAATATATTCGTCTTTGTATCCAATGAAACTTTATTATTACGACTGTAGGTAATGGCTTACTGAGTCAGTGTCTATTAACCGGATCCTTTGTGTATTTAATGTTAAAACGTTACTTTTATTATTAAATAAAACCCTTATATGTAAGTGTATGTCAACATTATTGTCATTTCTCTATTCCTAATATAAATACTGTTATAAAAACTGAGTTCAATATCAAAGTTTATTATACTATTTTGTCATTCATATTGCATATTATGCTTAAGTGACAGAATGGTCAGCTACTGTTTTTATAACTAAAACCAATGTTCCCATAATTAATTGTAAAAATAACTATTTTTAATAAGTTTATACAGTTCAGTTATGTAACTATAAGGTAATAAAAATGACGGTTTACTGTTTATTTTATATTTGGAAGCAGGTAGTCTTATAATAGCAAACTATAGTTCCACTACTTGGCTTTGAAAATGAGTCAATGGCAGTCGTTTACGATAGACCATTGTAGCGGAACATGAAAACACTATCGAGATCATTCAAGTAAGGTTTTTTTATGTCTATCACTGAAGGAAGTGTAACGGTAGGCTAAGGTAGAAAATATAAATAAAATATTCTACTTTAGAAAATATACCAACTTTTAAACTATTTGTTGAAGTAGACGTTTTATTTTTCTGCTGAACAAGGTTTTAATACAATAATCATCTCATATTTGAAAACGCAAATTATAATTATGCAAAAAATATCTATCATTGGCAACGATGTAATGTGACACAATTTAAACGCATTTATAAAGTACGTAGTCATTTAATTCTGGTATCAACAGACTAGTACCAAATATTGTATGTATCCGTCGAAGTCACTTGGATCTATGAGGTGTATGAGGAAAATAAAAGCGCGCCATCGAGTGACGGGCGACGAAGCCACGGACGAACGAAGCGTAAGCGATTGTCATACGAGTGATGCGCGGTGCGGACGGGCCGCGAGCGGGGCGCCCCGCGCGTCGCAATTATCGATTGCCCCAGTTGTGAGAGGGGCGGAAATAACGATAGAACGGGATGCAACCACTGCCTGCCCGATCCGATGGCCAACAGAAACTCTACGACCAACTATATAGTGCAACAAATTAATACTGTTCGAGATAACATTTAATTTTATCTTTATTTTGGGGAATCTAGATTAAGCTTTAGAAGTTTCACTTACTCTGCAACCTTACTTTTCATAAACAGTTTTATGTTTTATAACAATTGTTTCTTATCTTAGAAATAACATTCGCAAAATTAACTGTTTTTTTTATAATTTCCTATAACTTATTTAGTATCTCCAGATATTAGAAGTACTCGAAACCATCAAAGTAAACAACTTCAAAAGACAGGTTGGTAGTGACATCCTGATTATATATATGTAAACGGATCTCGTTATAGCTTCCTCAATCTCGGCGTCAAAGTTCTCATAGGATGCTTCTTAACTAAGGCGTTAAGGAAGATAGTAAGAGGCCTTCGGCAAAGTCTTAAAACTTGGTGTAACTTGCGTAACTTGATCTCCGAGATCCGGCAGTTAGAGAGCGTCAATGTGACGATAACTCAGATTAGGTTATTAGCATAATTATTATTATTTTATGGTCTATAAACGAAGGGGCTTAGACTTATATCATTGTTAAGAGTAATTAAATGATGTCGCCTGTATTTTTCTAAGATAATCACATACGTAATTTCTGAGAGAAGCCTATTAATATACTTCATTCATTAATATTTTGATTTAACATATTTGTTATTAAAAATGTACATATGTAGAATGTAACGATAAGCTATGTTATATTGATTTTACTATAAAACACCAGGCAAACGAGTGTCTTCTCTCGCGCGGTAAATTGCGATAGAATCTGAGCCGCGACGTTCACATACAATGATAATAAAGTGTAAAAAGAGTCGTCGTTTTAATGTCCGCTTTATGGGTACTTCCAGGGGTTCGTAAGGCTCAGGATGCGCCCAGATATATACGGCGGCTGTTAAAAGCGTCTCTTTCTTTAGCAAGGCCAACCCTCTGACGTCAATTTTACCGCCCGGTCAGTACTAAGACAATCCATAAAATAGCCCTAACTCAATATTAGAGATTTAAGGTACAAGACCGAATACCTTCCAGTGTGGATAAATATTTCTATGATTTTGTAAAACAAAGCTCATAAACAAATGTTACACAGTTAATGTAATATACGTAAAAATTCTATCCTCTTTCAATATAGATGTCAATAGTATTAGTCTAGTGATTAATACGTCGATTTTCCAAACTGAGCACCTATATATATGGTTTAAATACGATACGCATCTAAAAAGTTTCAAATTTATGTTTTAGGTATCGATTATCACTGGCTTGCTTCGTGAATTAAATACTGTGAGGAAGTTATCGATGATATCTCAAATGTGTGTGAAGTGTCGTGAAGTGCCGTAGTTGAGCAACATGGTGGAAAATGGCTTTTACCTCTCTTAGGGTGGGAGGAGACTTGACCCTATGAAATATGTTGACAGTCTTCAAATTATTGAACATTTATAATAGTTGAAAGTTTAATTAAAATATAACAATAATTATTCTTACAGTTTTATCAATGAACAAGGTCAGATTCGTAAATTAATGTCATTCACTTCGAGAAAATAAATATATAAATTAACTTGAGAATCCAATTAAAAATGAACGAAGAATGTATTTATTTGTATAGTCCCATGATACTGGCACTCGTCATGGACAAAATAAAGTAGAGCAAATTTTATTGATGAAGAAGCAAGATTGTGCTCGGTGTGGAGTGATCATTGCTGTCTATAGAAATCTATAAATAATAACTCAAAGTTATTTCAAACGCAACTTTATTTTTATTTTGAGGACTTCATATTCATTGCTGAAATACCATAAATGTATCTTTTTTATAATAGTATGAGGACGAGGATGGTATGAATTTAGTATTTCAGATTACAGCGTTCTGTTAATGTATCTCACGCTTAAACCCATCCTTAAATTGGGAAACATTCTGAGCTTTTGTCGGTGAAATAATGCTTCTAATGAACATCAATATAGAACATTCTCATGAAATAACTCAAAATTATTTCAAATGCAACTTTATTTTTATTTTGAGGACTTCATATTCATTGCTGAAATACCATAAATGTATATTTTTTATAATAGTATGAGGACGAGAATGGTATGAATTTAGTATTTCAGATTACAGCGTTCTGTTAATGTATCTCACGCTTAAACCCATCCTTAAATTGGGAAACATTCTGAGCTTTTGTCGGTGAAATAATGCTTCTAATGAGGATCAATATAGAACATTCTCATGAAATAACTCAAAATTATTTCAGACGCAAGGCAAATTACTTAAAGCTTAGAGCAAAGTTGATGAAAAGCAGAAAGTTTTCACCCAGTAAATTTAATTTTTATGGCCACTTCTATAATAACCTTAGAATATCTGTTTAAATGTTGTTATGAAAAAAATTGTTTAATACTACTGCTATATATATAAATAATCACGTTAATTACCATTATATTAATGGATTGGTTTAAAGTTAGAGAAATTTCGGGAGCCATTACGAACCACTAAATAAATAATTATTTATTACAATAATAAAACTGTAATGGGGCCGAATCTATAAATCGAATATTTTTTGGAAATTTTAATGACGTTTGATTTTGTTATCGATATTGAGGTCAAAACTTTTTTTTAAATTCGTCTGTCCGTCTGTTTGCCCGTCTGTCTGCACGTTCGTCTGTGTCTGAACTACTTTTAGTAGCTTATATTATGGGTGAAGGATATTTTTATCCCAGGAAATGGATCTTTTCTCGGGAGTAGGAATTAAAAGTGAATTCTTCTGATAAGAGGGCAATAAATTAAACTTTGATTATTTAGTTGCAGCTATTATAATAAATTAATATATTTCTAATTTACAGAACATCGTAGGTGTTGTCGAAGCCGAAGGCGTAGATAGTGATACGAAACGAGGGCGGATTACTAGTTTGGTAATAAATTTTTAGCAAGTTCACTTAATTTAACAACAATAATAATAATTAACTTAATTTCCGACAATTATTCCGAGATGCTCATAAATTTGAAAGTGTTGTGATAATTAAATAGTAAGTGAAAATAATTAAGCAATAAATAGTGTAACAATAAATAGTGTGTGAGACATCTTTGATTTTTATTACATGAGATATAATTATTTTGCATAGCCTCTCAATGAGTACAGCCCTGGCTGTTCACCATGATCCCTTGGTTTTCATCCTGACGAAGTGCACATTTCCTACAGCCATTAAAAATTTACGAGTGAACTGGCGAAATGAATACCAGAATTAGGTTAAAGAGTAAGGGCTGCGTTCTCGGGAAATCCGCGATATTCTACGCTAAGTTCTTCATATTCATAAAATGACTGTAATGGGGCACACGTTATTATAAAGCTATGTTAATTAAGTTAAAAATCATACTCGATTTTTACGAGAAGTATTTGACGAATAACTATTTTAGTATAATAACTATTTTATAATATACTTAAAACACAATAGTGACGCCAGAGAAATGACAATTGTTAAAAAAAAACATCCCAGTCTGAATGCCAACACCAGGTTATATGGGAACCTAAGGTTAAAAAATTAATAATTAAAATCGTTTTACAGTAATTAGTTTAAAACGATGAATATGGAAACTAATGATAACAAAAATAACAGTAATGGAGAAGGTTAGATTCAAGGATATTATCCCACTAAATAAGAACGCGTCTTGACAATATATTCATATACTAACACTTTTACACAGACTTCAGTTACAGGTTTTTCATAATTCCGAAAACATAAGGACAAAATAAACAAGAATGCGTTTAAGTTTAAAGATAATTAATCATTGTAATGCTAGCAGTCCGTTCTATTTTTTTAACCAAACTGCAAACTCTGAGACACCAACTAGGATCTAATAGATTTCAAACGTGTTTAGGCCGGCCGATCGGCTTTAAACATTCTAAGCACGTGCGCATTTCTTTGTTTCTCTCGCATATAACGAGATATTGTGATTCCACGCCATTACGACACGGTATACACATACATAGATGCGAATATCTAACACCGCATTAGATACACGTTTTCTTATTAAGACGAAACATCGGTTGAATAACAATGTCAATATTGATCTACTGATGTTTTCCGTTCACATGGAAGGCGGTTTGAATTTAGAATTCTTATCCGGGATATTAATTTGTGTAACTCGAATAAAAGAAAACAAGCCGGGGAATTGTAGGCAGAAACCTTATTTGTAATGTGTTGTACGTTGTTATTATAACAAGATCGTGTTTTACGCATGAAGTTTGTACCGACTAATAATCAGCACAAAATCCGAAACGACATGGGATATGTACAAATTCATATTCGCTATTAAAACACCGGGTGGCTAATATGTAATACTTGTTTTCTGGCAACCGTTCGCCGTTTCTACCTAACGAAACGTTGCACGTTGCCGCGATGGTTACGCAAGGCTCGTTACGTAACCCAGATAAGCAAGGGTGAAATTCTATCTTATTTGCGCTCTCGGATTAAAATTACATTTCAAGCGGAGGCTTTAGCAAAACACTAGTTACATTCGAAGGAGAAGCCTTGTAGTGTACAATTAAAATATCGCGCGATATAGTAAATTACGAGGTTAATTTACCGTTTTAAATCGTTTATAGTTCAAGGTTAATTGACAGTTATGTAAATGTTGTTGAATGAATTTGCACGAATATATAATTTAGTCCGTAATGTTGTCTTTGAACATATAAAAATACTCTCTAACTACAAATTATTTTCAATACACATGCTTGTACTGGAATAAAAATAAAAAAAAAGCAGCCAGCCATCAATATGTTGTAAAATATTCAGTTATTCTTACCGCTTACGAGTCGCCATTATTAATTGTATATGAGAACACGAATTTAATTAATTTTTTGGGTACACAAAAGGCGTTACATAAAATTATTTTGTAAAATTATCCTCTGTATACTACACAATATGGACATTCGCATTGTGAGAATTTTACTCCCACACGAATTCATATTGCCACTAATTTGTCGGTAGCTCGCGGTGGTACTTAATCTCGCTAACCTTTTAAGGTTTTACTGAACCAGTAGGTAGATGTTGATTGTTTTTCAGTTGTTTTTTTTAAGTTCCAATTAATAAAAAATATGAATGAAATAAATGCAAATTGTTTTAATTCAATCATCAATAACTGAATTGAGGTACGGCAAAGAAGTAAGTTTTCTTTCTCTAATATAACGTATATTTATGTATTACGTGTTTATAAATATAACAATTAAAAAATACTTAAAATAAATATTATATTGATATCCGGTCAATATTAAAATACATTTTTCCAATACGAAATATTAATAAAAATATTCTTTACCAAGTCGTGTTTCAAATATGATAATAACTTGTAAAGGCCAAAATAGAAGGGAGATAAAGAAATCACATTGTATCACATCCGGGATATGCGTCAAATAATTTTCTCGCGAAGATATTTCATAAATCATACGTATCAATATGGAAAATGTAATATCATCTGAAAAGTCGCACACCGGAATACTGTTACTCGTTTATTTGTGAAAGAATATGTTCCGATTTTCGAAAGTTATTTGTATTTATTTTACATTTGAGAATTAATCTGGTATTGCTTGTCTAACTTACCTTTTAGTTACAGTTTTAGGGTACACTTTAGTAGGGTAGGTACACTTTAGGATTTCCAACTTCGTTCGTATGTTTAACAAATCTTAGAACACTCTGTCGTTTTAAGAAACCCCTAAGTAAGTCTCAATACACTTATCTTGTCATGTCTAATTTACTAGTCGATAACTATGAAAAATCTCCATTTTTCTCGTAAAAACTTTAACACAGTATTCTTCTTAGGTGTCATGGTTAAAAATTTTTCAAACACATGCCGACTTTGTTGTTTTCGTTATGCATGCAAATGCGTACAAACTTTAAATTCTCATTCTCTTTGATATATCATTACGAACTTTTAGATTTTATGAACAGATATATCATTAAATTGAATAAATATCTATTCGTTGTGATTTTTTTATTACAGCGTTTCATTAACGTTTTTGTATAAAAATATACCAGACTAATTACCTAACGTATAACACTCGGCGGTCGTAGGTACTGTAACAGATTTTTACTAATAGAAATAACTTCCGCATTCGTGATTACATAATATCAGAATAATATTGAACAAATTTTTATTAACATTGAATATGAGAATAGTAAGAAAATTTTAAATCACGACATCAAAAACGGACGACAAGAGTGAAAAAAATCTGGGTATTTCAATATTCATTTGTTTATATAGAAAACTAAAGTATATGTTAAATAAAAATAAAAAACTTTAACATTTGTAACAGGATAAGAAGGATACAAGTGAGGCATAATGAGAGAAAGATAAATTGGTATATATATTTTTTAATCTTTTTCTGAATCACACTGTGAGTGTAATCCTGATATATCAATGCAATAATAATCTTATTTAAATACTGGCAAACTACCTTCGCTTCGCTTCAGAAAAACTATAACCTAACGCTTAAAAATAGCACCTGCAATGTTATAAGACTGGAATTTCCTCGTTCTATGAATTAGTAATGTATTAATTTATAACTTTTACATTGCAATGAACCGAACTTTAAATATTAAGTGATGTTTACTGCAATATTATACACAATGTAAACCGTACCGAAATCGGTTAATTCGATTCTGAGATTAGCCTGAACAAACGCACAGACAAGAGACAAAAAATCTAACAACTATTATTTTGGGTTCTATTGCGATAATAAAGGCCCCTGATAATAGTTTTTCTCGTATATCCCACATGTATTGAAAACGATCAGTTACAATTTTATTATTTGTATAGATTCACGTTTCACCATATCGTTAGCGTGCATATCGGGTAATATGAGTTTTCAATCTAGTTGGAGCAAACTTTTATATGGCCGCAAATATACATAAGGTTAGACTGGCATGTTCCACGTGAATTAAATTTCTGGATATTGCACAAGGAAGCATGGTTCGAAAATATTTTATTAGGTTTCAAACAATGTATTGAATAAGTTTTGACTTAGTTACACAGGTAACTTAAACTTCACAGCGTAGATGTGGACCTGCACAGTGAAGTTTCATAACAAGAAAGTAACTTTATTTATAAGTAAGCAGTGGTCGAGTCTTCGATACTTTTAGGTTTCGTTGGTTCTAGAAGGTATAATATTTTTTTTGTTATATCTTCTATTTACTTTTCTACTGACATGAAACAAATTCAATATTGCTTATGTTTTCCTAGTATGTGGGTGTATTAAATAGAGATATTGTGCACTTTTTATTCAGTTCTTTTTATTAAAAGGGATTTCATTATTCCAATCAATACCTACTCATTCAAATCTGAAAAAAGTACGAGATTAATAAGAAGAGCCCCAACATACTTTTGCCTGTATACCTGTATCCATAGCAATACACATGTTGGATGACGTATGATGATAATTGTCTAATTTTCAAACTTGACCTATTGAAATCAAATTCATCATAGTGTTGTTGTAGTGTAATTATTAAAAAAATCTATAGCTATTACTTAAAATAATACCTAAAATAACTAAAAAATGAGATTTCAACAAAAAGGGTATCATTTTCGTTAATATTATCATGTCTACTATATTCCCCGTCAGTAGTAACTACTCGCAGATAGGTACTAGAATAAAAGATAAAGACGGAGATCACGCGATTCATTTCTTTAATTGCATCTGGAGGTTTCCCTTTCTAGTTTCTTCAGACAAATACGCCCCCGTTCTGGAGAGTTTGTTTGGAATATATGTGCATGAATATCTTGTATATGAAATGATCCGTTTCAGTACCAAATAAATAGTTTTTATTATAGCCGACAAACGAGCAGACGAGTCACCTGATGGTAAGTGGTCACCGTCGCCCATGGACATCAACAAAACCAATGGTATCACTGATGCGTTGTCGGCCAGGAAATGATAAGGTAAGAAAGAATGAACTGGCTCTCAAGCCCCCAGCCGGAACACGACGAGTGGTTTGGCGGCTGACTCAAGCAGGAGGGTGGTAGCTAGCCAGACAGGTTTCACGGAAAAATAATAATACTAGTAATAATATTAATGACTTAATAATAATACTGATAATATAATACATACGCGAAGCCTTACCACCAAGCAAGCTGGCTTCTGTCGCCTCTTACGACACCACACACACACACACACATACACACACACAGTATAAACAGAGTTAACACAGTGGTTTGAATGTCGGTTTCCCGGTCAGGAGTCCCGATTTCGAAAGAACCGCCCTCCGTACTGTACCTGATTAACGTTCTAATATAAGAAAAACTTTGTGAGTAACCACACATATCTGAGACTTCTCCAATAATATTCACAAAATAAGTGCCATTATAAGTTGCGAAGTTCGCCTTTCGCACTTGGCCAATATAATGGACTGACCTCTAACTCCTTTGATTAAGTACCTAACCGACTTTAAGTATTTTAAAATCACAGTTAGTTTTCATTTAGTTCTATTTGTATGATTAGTTTTGGTTTATTATTATTTGTCTTAGAGAAATCGTTTTGTTTCCATTTAAACGAAAATAACCATAACTCAAAAAATCCTTAATTTATGTAAATTTTCAGGGTTAATACACCAATTTCACCTAGCCTTTGTATATATTTCTGTTTTAAAGGTTGTTTAATATATATGTCATATTTAAATCATCACATCATTTAGATATTTGACATTACTTCTTATTTCGTAACATTGCAACAGAAAGAATCCTCTGAAGAGTGCCATTCAATAAAATAAGAATCTTTATAAAAATAGATAGAATTCGTTTCGACTCACTTTGTCACAAGAACGAAAGAATTACGTTTGAAACTGCTCACGTTACAAGGACTTCAGAAAAGAGTAACGAGATAATGTTCCACACCAATAAGCGCCCATAATTTTCTATTGTAAGATACGGAGGCTTTTACTCCTTTACTCATGGATAGAGTAACACTTTGCACACATCCTCAGTCACTGGACCTAACAAGCGTCCATTACGAGACTGAGAATGAATACTCCAATAGTAATCCAATATCTATGACACTCGGCTGGGCTCTTGAATAAAATGATTCTAACAAAGATAAGTTCTCTTATATTTTAGGAAAAAAATATATATTATTGTGAATATGATGATACATAATTTTTGCTATGTTAATTAAATGTGTCTATGCACACGGAATATCATTATAATTATAATTATATTTCGGAAGCATTAATGTGACTGCTTTTATAATTTTATCGTTTTCAGGTTTTCAATGGTCATTAATTCATACCGTACAACAATACAACATACAACATAGCTCTGTAAAATTTATATCAAAATAAAGAATTCTATTTCTTAGACATCTTTTGAAAGAAATCAATATTTTTATTTTTATGTCACAATACATTTTAGATAATATAATGTACATTAAAAATACACTGATAATTTTCTTAAGAAGAGTAATATTCACAGCGTTTATTAGGAATAAGGCTAAAGTGATTGTAAAGAATTTCATACAACAAAACTGGTCGCTTTTTTATTCGTAGATGGGTAAAAAATTGTAATCAAATTCCATTACAATAGACGGAAATGCCATACTGTAATTAAAAACCTCACGTCAAAAGCATTTTTATGAAGAAAGTTTATTACAAACTAGATTACCTTAAGCACAAGACCGCTAGAGCATGAGTTTAATATATTGTTATAAGTAGTAAGTAAGTCCTCTCTGTAACTGTAAATAGGAAAAAAACTCTTCGGCGTGTCATGCCGCTTTTTCTTCCAGGTTCACTCACGGTATGGATTTATTTGTTTAAAACCCAATTTCAAATTATGATTTTAAATTTTTTCTATTCAAAAATATAATCGAATATATAGAATCTAATAATCATCCATCAGTCTTAGTTTATTTAAACTCCAACAACACCTGCCGACTAACCAATGTCCACGTTATTCAGCAAGTAAACGGATTACTTTTTGAATTGTAAGAATCCAAAACTTAACCACAATTACCATGAAGGCTTATCAAAGCTTTCAGTTCACTTGTTTTCTGTATCATATTTTTCGAAGGAGCACATTATTTTAATACATATCTTTGTATAATTAAAGGTTTATAAAGGCCTACTCACATCGTTGTTTAGTCGGATTCACCCGACTAATATCGAACTTATCCGAGGTCCTTTCTCGAGAGCCGTCTGACACGAGAACGCGCTTGCTAGTCGAACGAGTTTGACTAAACGACATGAGTGGGCCATTCTATACCTTTAGTTATGTATTCAAACACTCACAAATTTTATTAATCATATCGTTTTATTATAAATTTAATATTTTATCATTAGTATAATTGCTTACAATATCAAAATAGTTCTATAAAAGTACCTAATACTGACCTCCGTCCAGTATCTATCTACAATTCAATTAAAATTTACTCAAAATAAGAAGGACTAGTCAAGTAATTCAATTCTAAAAAAATTAAAAAAACTCAGAAATATTCCGTAATTCATTACTTTCACTTTTTTATTATTCATTTGCACACAAAGTAATATAACAAAAATACAATGAATTTCTAACTAGTCCAGAAATAAGTACTTATTAAACTTTTGTACCCACACTGAGATCAAACTTGTGTTATGGGTACCAGTGATATTTTTACAGTATAGAATTACTAGTGATGAGGACGGTTACAATATTTCATAATATTCAATGTTGCACAACAAAATAATGAAGAATGGGAAAAGAAAAGATAAAGACTTATAATTATTTATAAATATTTGAATAAAAGAGATTTAGTGAGTTCGCGTCTGCTTATGTGTGTGTTAAAACATAGTGGAAACTCGGTGAGTTTGTTATTTTCTCAATTTGATTGTAATTATGCGTTAGTAACCATTTATACTTTTGGATTTTAGATTAATGAGTACTTGAGGGAAATAAGTTGCGTGATTTATTGATTTCATTATAAAGGTGAATTTTAATGGCATGATAGTGTCGCTGAGCAAGAGCCGTGCTAAAGCGTTGGATTGGACAGACTCTATAAGTGCGACGCCTTGTCACAATACCTGTATGAACCCTTAATTACCTATGCTTTCGGTGAATGGTTTGTAAAATGAATAATTTTCTTACGGAATGAACCTGACTACCATTGTAAAGATTCATAGTAGGATATACGGTGGTTTAAATAAAATTACTTTGAAGAAAGCTCCAAAAGCTCATTCTAACCGAAGAAGATGCGTCTTCGCTGCGCCACCCCATACAGTGATACAATAGGTGATCAAAGACTGACACAAAGCAAAATAGACTGTTTTCAAAGTAATATAATCTGCAAAATGCCTTAACTTTTTGAAAATGAAAATCAATAATACTACACGATTTAAGCTGGTGGTTACCTCACGGTGCCAACGAAGCCAGCTAGCGTTGACCCTGTGCGCTTCTCAGTCAGCTGTGCGCTTCTCAGTCAGCCTTTCAGACCGAGAGAAACCGGCAGACCCGATCCCATTGCACTTGGGCGTTTCCCAGGGTGAAGATTAGTGGCTATTTTCCATTAGGGATAGTCATTGTTTTCCCTTTCCTCTCTCCGCTCCCTGCCATCGGCAGAGAGGCTCCTGTAGGATGAACCTTTCCGAGATGGGTTCATTTCCGTTAGGTCGGATCCTCGAGGCTCTGTCCTCCTTTTTAAAAACGCCTCTCGACAACAAGGCATTTGTCTCACATTTTCGGGCCCTCGCGCCCCAGACTGACTAGGCCGCATCCCCGACGCCTCCCCCGCCCGTGGTGTGGAGTTCTCAGACTCCAACTCCCAAGCTTCCCGGGAGAGGCCCATCGAATCCGATGACTCATCCCAAGAGGTGTCTGATGACGGCACCGTAACCCCGTCGCATCCGACGAACAGGCATTCCAGCTGGTCGAGCCCAAGCGCAATAAGAGCCTCACGAAACGCGTCGAAAAGGCGTTCCCGGAAGGCAAGCCTTCCCTTTCTTCAGCCTCCCAGCCCATCCAGCTGATGTCCCTAGACACTAGCCCCCCGTCTACCTCGGCCCCGGGACAATTCCCCCGTCAAAAGCCAGCAACTCGCTGCTCGCTCATCCCTCTCCAGGTCAAAGCCCCGCCACCAGTCTTCCTTTGGGATAAATCTAAGTGGCGGCTAGTGACCCAGCTGTGCTCCGATAGCAATATATACGTCACCCACGTCAAAAACATCGGCGAAACTATCCGCGTAGTCACTTCGACTACCGACGTTTTGAGGACCCTAACAAAGCTCATCACGCTCAACAAAATCCCCTTCCACACTTACGCCCTCCCAGAGGAACGTAAAGTTCGCACCATCCTACGCGGAGTACCTTTCAAGTTTCTTAACGAAGCCATCCAAGCAGACTTAGTCGCCCACGGTCACCCTGTCGAGGTAGTACACAAGATGTACAGCCGCACCGGCAGACAGTATCCATTGGCTCTAGCCGTTCTCTCTAACACTCCCGAGTCTAGGCACATCTTCAAGGGAGAGCTCACAGTCTATGGACTCCCCTACATTCGTGCAGAGCCCCCGCATAAACGTGGTTACCCCAGCCAGTGTCACCGCTGTCAGCTCGATGGCCACGCAGCCGCAAACTGTTCCGCCAATCCCAGGTGCGTTAAGTGCCTCGAACCCCACGGCACCAAAGAGTGCACCCACACACGCGACTCGGAGTCCCCTCCAGCGTGCGTTCTCTGCGGTCAGGCAGGTCATTCGGCCAACTACCGTGGCTTCTCAAAAGCTCCCCCGCCCCATCCCACCCAAGGCTGCCGCTAGTCAGCCATAGAAAGGCGCTAAACCAGGACCACCAACGGTCACCTCTGCTAACTTTTCCCTCCTCCTTCTAATTTATTTATAATGGCCCTAGCACCCAGTGCGCCTTCTTGTTGCACCGATCGTACCAAACCCAAGGGCGTCTCGCTCGTCTCGTTCAATACTCGTGATCTTGGTACTCGTACCAACATCCCCGAGTTAAAGAATTCGTTTGCAATAATGATATCGACTTATTGCTAGCTCAAGAAACCCTTTTAAAGCCCACACTCTCTAGCGGCATATCTATTCTCTCGTACGCTCTTATACGTAACGATAGAGCCGCCGGCCGTTCCGGCGGCGGCACCGCCATTTACTGTAATAGGTTATTCCACTGTTCCCCTATTGAGACTCCTGCATTCACCAGTATAGAAGCCACAGTCTGTAAGCTGGGAATGACAGGACATCCATCCCTAATCTCAGTCTACAACCCATGCGTTCCTCTTTTGAACTGCGACTTAGAGGCCTTCCTCTAGCTCGGCGACTCCGTCCTACTATTTGGAGACTTCAACTCCAAACATACTGCCTGGAAATGCCTATTGACCAATCGTAATGGCATCAGGCTTTATCAATTCATCGAGACACGGGACGTCGATGTCCTTTGTCCTCCCTCCCCTACTCACTATCCGGATCAAACGGATCACTCCTCCGACATTCTTGATTTCCTCCTAGTCAAAGGAGTGGCCTTTAACTTAAGGGCGACCGAAAATCTCGACGACTTAGGATCGGACCATCGTCCGGTCTCCCTTAAACTCGGGACCACCAACTGTAAAGGCTAGAGAAAATCGCTCATCGCAGGCCTTGATGCTCCCAATTCACCTCTTGCTATCTGCTCCTACTACTTCGATAGCAAAGAAAAGATAGACATAGCATTCAACTCCCTAACTCATCTAGTCCAGTCATCTCTCCATGACGAGCGTGCAGTCAAGGTGTCAAACCGAAAACTACCACTCGACGTCAGGAATCTCATCAAAGCCAAGAATGCATTCCTCAGAAGGGCCGCACTCTACCCCACCCCAACATATAGAAAACGAGCTAACGCCCTCCGGCGTGGAGTTCAATCTCGTCTTGCTGAAGTGAGGGACTCCAATTGGGACTCCCTCATGGAGGAAATAACTCCCTGTCATCAAGCGTTCTACAAGATGGTGAGAGCTTTCCGATTAAGCGCTAAACCCCACACCCCGCCTCTATCTCGTCCCGATAGCAGTATCGCCTTCGAAGAGGCTGATAAAGCCGAATGCTTTGCCGATAGCATTGCCTCTCAATGTTCACCCAGTACACAATTTTGTGCCCTCTCACATATGCAATCTGTGGAGGATGAGATCCGTAAAAACTCACTTCCTATCACCGCCGATTTCATCGTAGTTTTCGTTGACAAAGTCCATCATCCATAGATTAAAACCTCGCAAAGCCCGAGGATCCGACGGTATTTCTAACGTCGCGCTCAAACACTGCCCGGAACAGTCTTTTAATTCTCATTTTCAACGCCTGCTTGCATCATCCCTTCTTCCCGTCTGCTTGGAAAGAAGCAATCGTTATAGGAATTGCCAAACCTGGGAAACATCTTAATATTCCCTCAAATTACCGCCCCATCAGTCTCCTTAATGCTATGGAGAAAGTACTCGAAAGAGTCATTCAGTCTCGTTTGAGAAAGCTTCTCTTTCCAACAGATGAACATCCACTTATCATCCCACATCAGTTTGGTTTTCGCGCAAAGCATTCTTGTCCCTAACAAGTCCCCAGTATTGTGGAGTACATCCTAAGCTGTTTTTATCCTAAACGTAAACAGACAGTCGCTATCTTCTTCGATGTTGCGAAGGCTTTCGACAAAGTCTGGCATGGAGGACTAATCTACAAACTTCATCACCTTGGGCTTTCTAGATCGCATAGTCCGCATAGTGGCTTCCTACCTCCAAGATCGCTCCTTTCATTTCAAACACGAACGAGTCCTCTCTTCCCCACGGCCGCTAGCTTTATGCCTCTTTGTTTGGGTTATTGTTAAAACTAATTATGCAGTGTAAAAGAGAACACGACATCCACGTGCTTAATACTTGTTGCCCGATAAAATACAGTAAGATTTTATAAAAAGCTTTAATAAAAAACTATTTTTGACAGGAGGCCAATGGAGAATAAATAGTTTGAAAACAGTCCTACGGCCAATTCTCTTGCGTCTCTTTGCCGCAAGTAGGTTTTTCCGTAAAGCTCGAAACCTCACTAGCACACTGTGTTCCTCTATTACGCTAGTATTTAACATAAATAATAAATATCTGTCAAAAACTGTTAAGCAGTCATTTTATCAAAACGATTTGATAATATGGTAATTAATCACAATTTTATTTTTTGTTTAGTTTTCTATGGCAACAAATCAAAAATACGCAATAGTGATATTCGTAACAAACAACTGAATGGGAGCTAATATTATGGCTCTGTCGCTAGCAACGGTCGGACTATTTGTTCATAATGAATGTTTCCATTATGAGTGAGGTTGTCATATCTGGGAGCAAAGCTGCGCTGAAAAGCGGGATCTGGCGTTGAATAGAGCGTTATCTGTCGCGGGTACATTCTGCGTGAGGATCGTTTCCCAACAGGGGGTTCTTTGTGGGCCTTAAGCTTCTGTTACTAAGATTAGTTAATACTACCCGGATGACCAAGATTATTTCAGAATCGAATGAAGAATTCATTTTATTATAAAAAGTAACTATTAATTAATACCAATATCACGCACAAAACCTACAAAAGTAATCTTGGCCATCACTTTTTAATATCTAGGTTGATCAGACCATACAAGGAACTGGTCTCTAGTGATAGGTCACTTGATTTGTTCAATGATAACATTAAACAGTTCAAAAATAAAATTGAAAAATTATGAACATTCAAGTGTCATAAAACTTTTTTCGCCCTTTCATACTTATTATTTAACAATAAATTATTGAACAACTTTTTCTTTACTCTAAAATGTTATAGTAATTTTACTTCTAAGTTATCGTACAATTATATAAATTTGCATACTGTAACTACCTGTAAGTGGAATTATGTATAAGAAAGCTACTTTAGACTACTATTATGTAAAACAATGTATTGTCACATTTAATTCTGTTGGCGGTTCAATTATATAAATAAATAAATATACGTATATTAAACAACTTATGAGTTTTAGAGGATTTTAATAAATTTAATTTTAAAAAAGGAAAGATCGATCTCACATAACATGTCATTTTAAATGTCAAACATCGTTTTACGTAGCAAATATAAGTGGTAAAAACCTATAACCACCAGTTTGTCATCAGAAAATCCATAAAAGGCTTCAAACACATAAAAACTTCATACAATATTAATTTCCATTATAACAATTCTATCGCAATTAAATCTAGAATCCTTCGTTAAATTGTATTCACAGTGCTCTCCATTGTTATTACAGATACCGAGACCGGACCAGCAAGCAAAGCATTCGAGGCGGTCTGTATTGCGCAGACAACCTTCATTCTTACTGTGACGCAACCTCCCTGTTCCTTCACCTAGAATAGGATACGAATTTTGTCTATCTATTTAAGCTTTGTTGAGTCTTTTTTTTCTATTAATTATGAGTTAATTTTATGTGCTGTTTATTTGTTTTTTTTTTTAATTCGTTTATTTTTGTTGGCTGTCAGTATGAGGATGAGTTACTTTGTAGCTACTATTCCGCATGTTTTACAGGTGGTATTGCAAGAAGTTGCCCTAAAATATATATAAATTGACACCAGCAACTTACATTATGTTATCTTAAATTTGGGAAATTTTAGTCTTTCATTACGATGTGTTTATTGTATAGCCAAATGAAATAATAAAAATATATAGAGATTAAAATAATAGTCTTTTAAACGGGTTTAAGTTGGCTTACAGCTGTAGGTACATAGTTTATATGAGCGCCCAAAATCATAATTGTCTTTCAAATGCCTCTGATGTACTCATAAATGACATTTTCAAGTTAGCAAAGTTAAGTTGATAGTGTTTAAATCTATACATATAATAAAATTTTAACTGATCGGTTCCTGTACATGAACGATATATAAGAAAAAATATTGTTACGGGCCTTTTTAACGCAATAGGACACAAAACAATAATTGTTAGAATTGTTGTCTGTTTGTCTGTCCGTTGGTTCGCGCTAATTTCAAAAACAGCTTACCCAATTTCGTTACGGTTTCCCCTAATAAATTATAGTAAGCGTCACTTAATATTTAAAGTTTGTTTTATTTCAATCCCTCCATAAATAAAAAAGTTACATACATATTAATAAATGTATTTCTTATTAACAGAACGAGATAATCCCAGTCCTATAACAATGTAGGTGCTTTTACTAAGCCCAAGGTAGTTTTTCTGAAGCGAAGCGAAGGCATTTGCTCATATAGAATATATTGATAACTACTACAGCGCCGCCGGTATCTACTATAGCTCAATCAATATAACCTCAATATGCTGAGTCGGTAAGAAAATGCACGATTATTATAAAAATAGAGGTTTTATGCTTCACAAAAATAAACTATCTTTACGGTCACCTCCTCCACTTCTGGAGGTAAACAGATACAAACTACATTTGTTACTTCCCGACGGTAACTCTGCTTTAAAAATAAAACACAAGTGAAACGCTCCAAGAGGTGTCGCATCATGTCTGTCGCCAAGGCAACGTTATACCCCGACACCCCCCATTAGTTTACATACAAATGGCAAGTTGTTTTACATAATCCATCCTGCATGGCGGTAATTTGTTGTGAACGTTTTGAATAAGCAAAATTGATTGCGCCTTCCATACTGGGTTTTGGATGTCATACAAATATATACTCACATTTTTTGTCGACAATCGACTTAACTCATTTGAAATCATTTGAAAATAATATTAAGTAGCTATTTATTATGTAAGCAGTAGGTAGGTAAGTTCTTATAATTACAAATGGATAGGAGTTTACTATGGATGTGGAAATATGTTTTATTAAGATCTAATAATTAATAGCTTTTTATTAAGAACAATCACAGTTTCTTATCTTAATTTAAATATAAACAAAATATCTTCTATGTATTGCTAATCAGTCTTTTACTGCATTTAAATAGAAAAATGTGGTAATATCTTACTTTAAATAAAATTATAATCTGACTTGTGAAAAAATACTTAGGCAACTTTACTCATACAAGTAACATATAGATGATTGCATAAGTACACAACCAAATACTAATCATTTGGCAATTTTTAGGCTACATATCGTTAAGTATCTCACACAACATAACGATCTCTTGTTCATTACAAAAAATTGATTTATTATTATTATAGCTATCTGTAAGATATTCTATAGGCGAGATTCTCTTTTGCATGTTTTCAATGTTTTTGAAAATTTTTGTTAGTGGCATATGACAAAATCTGAAGTCTCGACCGTTCATCAAAATAGGTTTTTTTGGTATCTTACAGATATTATTCCACACTCAGTTTATTTTTCATACGTCTCTTCATACTAAACACAACAAATTGATGTACTTTATTTTATAGCAATCGACATGTAGCACTACGAGGCATGTCATAATTTGTCCCGAGCAAATGTAACTTTTATGCCTCATTCTGAAAGTAACCATTCAATGTTAAGTAATAAACATACAAATTAATAGGTACAATATGTTTACATATAATATAAAAAAGCGTCAGGCCTTATGAATCACAACACATTCATATCTGCTTTTATAGAATAAAACAGGTTTAAAACCAATATTGCTAAAAATAATACTAACCCGCGTTTTTGTCGGCTACAAGCTCACACAATTTTTATTATAACATCTAGCGCATCTACCTCGCGGAACAAGTTGGCTAATGGCGAAATGATCATTAGACTCTTTGTAACTTCGATATAGCGATGTCTGTTTAGCTAACAATGATACTGTAACTACCAACTACTATAACAACCCGCCCCAGTCTCCCCTACACATTAAATAACATAAATAATATTACTTTAAATCTGCGTACTGTAAACTACAATTTAACCACTAACCAGATTAGATGAATAAAATATTAATATTAATACAATAAAAAAGTAGTATAACCAATTAAAATTTACGGAAAACTTACGCCCTCATAAAATACTCTTGAAGAAAATATCTTGCATTATAAATAATCTTGTACCATAGTATACTAATTATAATTAGGCTTGAACTGAACTAACTTAAATTAGATCCCTACTTTCTATCTGATAAAATTTCAGCGATAAGAAAAAATTAAGAAAATTAATTCATAAAATTTAACGGAATTTTTTTTTAATAATTATTCCTATATGATAATTTACCCAATCCAAAAAAAACATTTAAACGAAATATATTAAATTATGATCAGCAGTCATGCATGCAGTTATATATAAACTATAATTTATAGTAATACTTAAAACATCATATCGTATTTGATAACAAGATATAAATAGCGTAAAAGCAGGAATATTCGTCATAAACTTCAATCAATTTCTGTCGTATACGGTCAGAATCAGAGCGATGCATTGAAATGTAAATGACGTATGTTCAAAACAAGAGACTAACGAATACGACCAACCAAGCCATGTAGGCCTTCGCAAAGAACCACAATGAACTGCGATTCTATAGTTGCAACCGCGTGTGAATACGAATAATAAATACATGTATGACATTCTCTTTCATCTCTCTAGTTAGCAGGACTTTGTGAAAAAACATTGAAGTCAGTACCATGCAGTTATTAGTACGCAAACTGCATAGAATCAACAAACGCATTATCAACGTGAATTTCCTATTGAAATGTTGCTACGTGTATGCCTTTGTGTTTAATCAGTCGCTAGGACATATGATTGATATACTGATGGTCACAGCCATCCACTAAAATAGGTACAAAAGCTTAAAGAAGCATTGTGTAGTTGTACTTATAACATGTTATGAAAAAGTTATTGCATTTATTCTTACTTATCCACTGAAGTAGATAGCCATCTGAGGCAGACCATGTATGTGAATGGAACAAATTTGTAAAGATTGGTTTAATTTTACATTATATAAGTTGTTCCAAGCATCTTTTGATAAGTAAGGTATCCAAAACCATTTGTAAATGAGATGTTCCACAAGAAACAAATCTCAGGCTTAGCCTAATGTATGTGTATTGGAACACAAATGGGGCCTTAGATTTATATGTTGATAAAAAAATAGCACCAAGGTCCCTTCCCTTCCTTCGCTCATGTTCTATCCTGCTGAAGAACAGAGGACACAATGGCACCCAGTCTATAGGGTGTTAGGGATTTCTAGACTCTTTATAATCGAGTAATCCCAACGGCACACGTGCCCGGTAGAATTGTTACTTGTTTTTCTAACCACCACCATCCTTCTAAAGTGAACTCGAAACTGGTGTTATACAACGTTGATTCTCAAACTTGTTGTTTTGCGCCATACACGGATAGTTCGGTGTCAGAAACATTTTATCCATCCACAGACAAATTGAAGCCAGCTCGCCCCTGCAAGTGGCAATATTTTAGCGTACTCAAGTTGTGAAAACTTTACTCACTTCAAAAGCGCTTGACTGCCAACTTCTTCCGAGTTTCCTACGGATTTGTTTGATATCTGTGTTAATAATGTTAACATCTAAAATGTGAGAAATGTAACATAATGTTACAAGTTTTCTAAACATTGTACAACTGTAACATACTGAAGCTTGTTTTATTTTTTGTTTCACACGGTTTGAAATAACTCATTTTTAACAGTACTATCAATTGTTATTATTGGGTTTGTAATAACATCGCATACACCGTATCAATTTTCATATATATATATATATATATATATATATATATATATATATATATATATATTGTCATATATATATATATATATATTGTGATCATATACACAAAGTCACATACACATAATTACTCTGCAATTTATCACGCACGGATATCTTTTAAAAACTAAACTATTGAAAGTTTAATATAAACAAATATTCATTATTTTTACTTAGCAAGACTTGAAATTAATATAAGTATGAATATCCAAATCTAATTCATTATCTTTGGTATTGCAAAATTTATTGTTAAAAATGGAAACCTCGGTATGAAATTCTCAGTTTTCTATTGGATGTTGTTCATAAAATTGCAATTGTCACTTATTTGCAGGTAGTAGGAGGCGTAGTAGATGATTCTCGTAGAGCGCCGGCTACGTCACGGCTGACTGGCTCCGATCGCGAGCGCCACTATTTTACATATAAATGAATGGTGCTACGTAGTACATCCAATACTATAGCTAAAATTCGTCCTTCGCTTGTCACACACTGTGTGGGTTCCCGAATGAATAATAACGTACTAGCAAACTATCTACTGTGCAACAACGCCATGCAGGCTCGATTATATTAAGAGTTTGAGTAAACAATTCTACGTCATTTTGCCAGCGACTTTGTCTGCAAAAATTCGATAACAACATCCATTAATACAAGCACTCCGTAATGTAAGACGCACGATATAACTTCGGTTAAGTTTGGGTGGATTGTATCTGACTTTTTTTGCAGGTTCTATAAAATCTCGTTGAGATAGGCTTAGCAGTATTTGCGTAATATTCGGAAAACCAGACAATTTATCCATTAAAATTTTATGTAGAGTGGCCCATTGACAGCTACATAATTTAAATAAAAACTTAATTTTCTCATCCTATATGTGCCCGTTTCATACATAACTAGATTTTTTTATTTCTTAAACGCAGTAAGATTTACAGACTGTCGCTTAAAAAACAAAATAAAGCAATGTTCAAACAAAGCAACCGTCACGTGACGAATGTCTATGTTAGTTTCGGAAATTACTACTATATTCTGCGGTACGTTATTTGGAGCCCCGTGAGTCAAACTGCGGCGTTGTTTAGTTTGACTTAGCAAACAGAAGTTAAATTAGTAGGAGTATTTCCAAATGCAAATCCTGAGTACTGAGAAGTGAAGCGTGGCACCTGTGCTGACAGTTCGAGTAATAGCTCGGAACCGCCGAATTAATTTACAAAACTCCAAACCGTCTCACACAAAACAGTTTTTAATCTAACTGAAATGTGGTTGAGTTCTGAACTAAATGCATTCAGGTTACTGAATGGCATATATTATTTTAATATTACTAATTGTTACTAAGTAATTATAGTTTTGATGTCTTGGGGATCTAGTCTAGAGAGATTTTCGGACGATTTTCGGAGAGTTACTCGGAGATCTTTTGGGACTATTGATAGGGATCCCTAATGACCTAAGAGCTGGCTCTTAAGTCGATCAAAGAATTACGAGTATTTTGGCAAGACAAAAATTGGGATAAAGCTTTTTGTACGAGTATTATTTGATTTTGATATTTTATTTATGTCATGTTTAAGAGGGCAGTCTTTTTTACGGCATATTAGAGACAAAAGGTATTTCGCAAATAAAGTGAAAATTATTTTAAGCTAAAATTTGTTTGAATTTATTTTTGCCCATGGACATTTGAAACACGCAAGGCAAAAACGATATGTTGACAGTTAAAAAGATTTGCACTTTTTGTTCGACCAGCAAAACCATCAAATTAACAAAATATTGTTGAAAAACTTTTTTGTAACAGAATGTTCCTTCCGTCTTAGCTTTCCGAATACCCCATCTTACTTACCTTTTGAGTTTCATTTAACTTACAGTGTCACTGCATCAATAACACTTTCAAATTATTCGTCAATGTCAAAGTATTTGCTTGATAAATATCAATATTATAAATGTAATACCAATTCAATATCAGCATTGATATCTTTCCAGTGTAATACTTTACGAAAGCCCTTTGAGATTTTATTACAATGCCTCATAATATGATATTCTATTTTGGAGCCTAATGTGAAATATTATTTTCAATTTTATTATAACAATTTTTGAGATATTATATAAATATATTATATTCAGATAAATATGTTACACTTTCATATTTTTATAATAATATTTTATTTATTGTTAAAAATTTAAAATTTGATATTCTATTTATTAAAGTGTTTCATATTTAAATTTATTCCCGGATATCCATTAGATTTGCCTCACATTTGTAAATCTGGTATAAGTAAACGTAATGTATTTAAAACTTTCAAACCATTTAATTTAAATTTTAAACATTAATCAACAAATGGAAATTAAATAGGCTAGAAATTAACTACTTAAAAAGTATCTCGTTTAAAAATTTTATGTAGTAAGTTTTTAAACCAATAAAAGCAAGCTCGATTCAAGTGTCGGGGTGTATACAAAACAGACTAATGTTTACCAGGCTACTTAGTATTCCATATTTATTTTCATAAACTTTTATAAATTATTTAGGCTTACGCCTTTTTACAATGTCATGTGAAATACAAAATGTATCTGACCATGACAGGTTGGTCGTTGCGTAGAAAATTGACTCCTGCGAAGTGCTTATTCTGCCCTTTGAGATGCAATTTTTTACATTTGTTGCTTTTGACAGAATGACAGGTATACATTATGAAACACGTGCGCCACAAGCGAATTCTATAGAAAAAATATGTGAAGTTTTACGAAGTTGGAGGATAGTCGGTGACTCAATTAAATCAGGGCGTGAAACAACAAACCAGCGAAATAAAATAAATATCGCCATGACAGGTCTTCTAGAGAGGCAGTGAATGTATGATATAAAAACCGTTCACTCCAACATTTAAAAGTCTGACTTATGAATTACAATGTCTACGAGATGTTTGTCTTTTATTACTAATATATATTGCAGTATCCAACAAGTAATATTGTTTTTAAATGTTAAAAGTACCCATAAATTACAAGAAAAAAACATAGATCATGTAAATCCTAGGTTTTTAATTTATACAATACGGCACAAGATATTCTTGGATACATTAAGTAACACTTCGGAAAAAGTTCACTTCAGATTAAACCGTTTTTTATAGCAAAAACTAAAACAAACTTCATAAAATTGACTGTCCAAAAAATATTGGAGAATACAATTGATAAACCGACTT
>PDGT01000010.1:6272224-6369130 GCA_003671415.1 Megathymus violae
CCCATATTTAATTACGGCCCCGTATTGATTTAATTACGTCATTTAAATCTCCATCCCAAGAGTGATTATTAAAACGACATTAACAGTAAAAAAATGTTATTTTTTGCACTTATTTCAAGTATAGATTTGTAGTTTTACTTTTATTTTATTTCAAATACAATATGACTGGTTTCAGGATAACTTTTACAGGTGGGGATCGTTTGCTATTGTTGACTGTTGCTGCTAGCATATCGCAAGGCGATTGACACGTCTACAACATTAATTTTAAATATGTGGGTTTTGCTGATTGGTCTGCGTTAGTGTTTTTGTTATCGTCTAATCTAAAGAATATTACTGTGCTTCGTCGAACTCGGAACTTTACACGATCTAGAAAATCAGTGACGAGAAAAAAAAACGCTTTAGTATAGTGTCAGATACGACATGAACTTCGACGACACTTTTCATTTTCCACAACCATGCTAATAGTAAACAAACCCATAGACTCATGTACTTCGGAGTCAGGGCTCGCAAAACCTACGAGTATCTATAAAGGTGGTGGTCCCAAACTCTTATACTCACTCTTATACATTAAAGTTAAATCACTACTTAAATCTACTATAGCTATCTTACTGTCTTTAATTTGGACTTAATTCAATATTTTTCTTTCGTCGATTGCGATACTACATACACTTATTTGCTTAGCTTTGCGGAACACTCTGCGGCCCCATGTCTACACTCATTATTCTTAAAATAATTTTTAATCTATGTATTACGCAGGACATATGTATTATGTAGGACACATCGCACTCATGTGATCTTCAGCGCCACAGTTGCAATTTCTCTTCTTCGCCATAGTTGGAGCAGCATTTCCTGTAGCTACAGACTTCACCTTGTTTTAGTTCTCTATAACTTTTGCCTTATCGATATTTTTGTAACCGTTTTGGATTTCTATATATCTTATTTTATTTTTTCGTACCGACTGAATCTTTCCTTTAGCTGTATGATGTCTTGGGCCCCTTGAAATACGGCCATTTAACGGGTTCATCAGAAATATCCTTTAGTACTAAATAATAGTCCGCATCTCTACTGCTGCTGCTACGATCTGTAACATTTTGTAGGTATATCCCTGCAGCATTTTTCCTATCTTTTTCTTTCTCTTCCTTAGATCTTGATGGATTTGTAAGCTATCAACAACTTCTTCAAATTCATGTTTCAGGGCGTATTTTTAACTTATCCCACGTTTTCGCGCACTTTTCGAAACTCATGAATAACCCTGCTGAATCATCCAGCAATGTGGTAGTATGCAATTTCTGGAATCCATTCCAACCATATAGCGAAGCCGTCTCCTCGAAATCGTCCAACCAATTGTACAACGTTGGATATTCAAATGATTATCGCTACTAAATTTTTCGAGTGAACCCTCGATATCTTAAAAAACATTCGTGACTCGCTACATTTTCAAACTAATGTTGCGCTTTGACCAATTTAGTCATAAATGCCTTCATCATCACCGTCAATATTACTTGGACCCTGAATCTTTGCCCAGTCCTTCCCCTGCAAGTTCCATAGCAATGATAGCGTTGGCGTATGCATCTTCTTCGTCTTCTTCATCTTCGGGGTTTGTATCTTCCTCTTCCTGCTCGCCGGGTTTAACGCGCTCTTTTTCTAGCAAAATTACAGTTCTTAGTCGAAATAATAGTTTCGGTTTTCTACCCGTTACCTGAGAGGTACTTTGAAATCAACAACTCTCAGCCGTAACCATCGTCCAACTGAACATGTTGAAAACTCCAATAACTCCAGCAACATCAACACCGTGAACAGAGTCTTTCAACTCACTTTCATCTAACTTACACTAATAGCTCTTAAGTTGCGCATGTCGCCAATTCTACTTATAACCTCTGATTAATGCGATATTGGGTGAGCCCGCAAATGTATCTATTAGATGTTATTGGATGAAAATAACAAGTCACAGTTGTTTTAAGTGAAGTTTTTTGTGAATTTAAACATACAAAGTCAAAGAGAAGAAGAGAAGTCAAGATAAGGAATCTCGATAGGGACCCACCCTTTGTACCCACTAAAATTTGCTTGCTACCTGGGGCTTTAGCGCTTGTTTTTCCACTAGCCCACATCGGTTATTTTTGTTTACAGCGTGCTTAAAACGTTTAGCCTAATCTTCTACATTACAGAAAATTTAAATGCTTAGAGTACAAAATACGCAAAGAAAAAAAAATGTATAGTTCCATAAACATGAAGATTATCATATCGGTAGTTAATTAAAACTCGCAAGCTAGACAGCAAGAAACATACCCGTAGTAATATCAAAATAGTACTTAATCAGTTTCAACTTGGTTGAATCGCTTTTGCGGAACTTTGTCGGGCCGTGTGCAGTTCATTTCCTGTGTAATTACTTTCATGTGCAAGTTTCCACGACTCCTTCAATTACGCCTGCGCAAGCATAACCCACTGAATTTTCAGTACCGACGTATTACATTAATGTAAATTTTCTTGTAAGATATTTTCTTTCGTAATATAAAGTTGAGAAATATATAATAATAATAAAAACAAAACCAGTTAATTGTCTTTTACAGATATACGAGTTTTCATATACATACCCAAATTGTGGTAACGCCGGGCATGTAATCCCACATAACGCTGGTTTTTAGTAACCCCATCTTTCTTAGCTGTTATGCGGGAGTTGCGACAGCCAATCCCGATCACCAAATGACTGATAATGGCAATTAGCCTATATTGTCAAATTGTCATGCATTGGTATAAAATTAAATTTTAAAAATGACCTAGTAAACTTAATGTAACTCGTACATACTCGTGTATTTTTGTACTTGTGCGTGAGTGTGTGAATATGTGTGTGTGAGAGAGAGAGAGTGAATATGTGTGTTTTGTGTGTCCTTATGGTATATAGGGCAACTTTAATAATTTAAAGAAATCCTTTAGGTGTAGATAATTCCAGGGTATATGTTTCAAATTTTCTGCAGCAAAACTGCCTTTTCAGTAGCATATTTTATATTTATCTTTGAAACTTTTGATATATGTATATATATGTAGGTAGGCACCTAGAATTTATTTTTTGTCATTAACTTATATAAGAAAAATGTCAAGTATCCAGAAAATGTTGTCATGTAAACGTTCTGGAACCGCGATCAGAGTGTATTAATTGAAGTCGATGAACTTTTTCGAATATAGGAATGAGAACGGGTTCAGTTGAAGTAAAAGATACTTTAAAAGGAGCGGCTGAAAAACAGCGCTGTGCTGGATCACTATCCTGCGTCGGCTAAAGTTGAGTCACCACATTTTGCTTAACTTTAGTTATAAGCTTTTTTTATTATCAGAGGTTTGTAGTTTATTTATTAAGGTAATAAAAAGATTTTATCATTATTACTGATAAAAATTCAATCTATTACACTACAATCCAGATACATTTACGAAAGCGAAAAAATATTTTGATGCTATTTGATTATAAAAATCAAATAAACCTAAAAATATTATCATGTAACACAATGCATGCCACCGGAATAATCAAAATCCGTTAGTATGAATAAAGGTATTACAAATAAAAAGTTAGTGGTTACGGCAATATTACATTATCAATTATTAAATTATGCTGTGGTACGATTCCTATTCTAATCCCCTATCATAAACATGTAAGTATAAACTCAACGCGCGGCGTGACGCATGCGCTACCTATTAGACGATTTAATAAACTTTATTTGCAAAATTGCCCTGGTCGAGTTACGAAAACCGCTCCGCGAAGGAACTAATATCTCGTGGTTCTTTTCTACCTTTTTCAATAAGTTTCCGCTTTGGACATTATGCCCTATTGTTTTCGCCATTTCCCTCAATTGGTAGACTTGGATGCCGGGTTGTGCTACACGTGCTGCTGTCGAGCCTGTTGGGATCCCGAAGGCGAGAGTGCGCCTAGCTGCGCTCTGGAGAGGTTTGTGCTACATGTCCCTTGACTCCTCGTTTCCTAGACCGATTTGTTGTGCACACCACGATACAGTCCATTTTTAATATCGCGGAATAACTCTTAACATATTGGCGCGACTTGTTAGAAAACATACATATCGATTTAACTCTCAAGAGACCTACGTAAATAGTGAGTTTTTGGATTAGTCTCCTAGGCCATTTACTTTTTGATGTTGTGAAACTAGCTAAATTAAATTCATATTGAATTTTCAAAGCAAGTATGTATTGTCAGGAGTTTAAAAATTCATTGATTTTACGTTATTTAAGTTTATTAATAAATAAAGTGAATAATACAGAAATATACATGATTTGAAAAAGAAAAAGACTTTTTTAAAAGAAAGCATAAGACCTAAGTTAAGGTCTATAGAAAGTTTATAATATTTTTCTGCAATCTACCAAGGATATTAGTTACTTCAAACTAACGCGTCCGTTTTAAATTAAAATTTATATTAGCCTTCATATTATCCTCTATACGCCTTGAATGTGGATAAACATCAGTACGTTTAATAAGAGCGATCTCCAGCGGCGCTGCAAATACAACTTTGAAACTGGCCTAGAGCAGATGGGAATGACATCTCTTTGAAGATAAAGACGCGAGATAATTTTGCATTTTCGTGCCGAGACATCGCCGATATGTACCTACCTGTCATGTTCTTCAAATTAACTTTTGATGCCGACTTAGGAAACTTCTATATCTGCGGGGACGAAATTAAGAGGGACTTTGGCTCGTAATCTGACAGTGATTGAGTACTTTGATCAATGTTACTAATAATTGGATTGATATTAATACCTTTAGAAATATCCAAATATGTTGCGCTTATATACACAAAAATGTGCTATTTATAATTTAAAACTACACACAAAGAATACCTTACTTATTAGATAGAGCAATTAAGCATGACGTCCATTTGATTCGTCCAAGTGGTCACTGCATTCCACGAACATCTGCAACCAACCTCATAGTAGGTTTTAGGTAAATTTTATGGTCCTTGTGAAATTGTAAAACATCATTAGTCTAAGTACTACTAAAATGGAAACAAAGTTATTGAAGCAAGTGGCTTCGCGACGAAATTATTAGATAGATTAGATATATTAGACATATTATATATATTACATTATTAGATATATTAGACGGAATTATTAGATTTATTATATTATTAGTATAACTCATGAATATGAATGAGAATATACATCTTTAACATTACATACCTACTAAAACATATTTTAGATTGAAAAATTATTAAACCCACACATTGTTTGATTATTGCTTTTGCTACGTTCACTATTTCAAAAATAAATATTCAAGTGCAATCACCAGTTCACCATAAAGACAAATTTGTCACTACGATTATGTCAAACACAAATATAATCCCGTCATCTATTTGGCATGTGACGCACCCCTACAGCTTGTGAATTGCAAATTTAGGGTGCTTCATCGGCGTAGGTAGAACGTTGGAGCAGCGAATGTTAGAAATGAAAGATTATAGACTTCGTTGTATAGGTGATCAGACGTCGATAGCTATGTCGAAGAGGGCGAGGGCCGTCGGTTGTCATGGTTATAATACCCGCCTGGCTTAATACGCCCCGCAAACATGGTTTGTGTTGTCGTTGGCTTACGGGACCGAATATACTCAGCGTTCGTTGCGTTAGCAACAGGTCGATTCACAAAAAAAGCTACTTATAATTGCTTTACGTGTTTCTGGCGCGTTATTAAAAGAAATTTTCAAAGTGAAATTGCTTTTAATGGTCCTGTAAAATGTTAACTTGCTTTCAGCGTGAATATTATATTTTACTAAAAGCAAATAACTTACTGCTTTTAAGAACCCTATTGGAAGATACAATGATTATGCAAAAGAAAAATTGAAAAGGAAAAATCATTAGTAATTTATAATATAATGTGTAAAAATTATCAGGTATTTAAGATAACGGTGCATCACATCCAATGATGATGAATAGTTATTTTAAATATCCCTTACAAATATAATTGCTGAAAATTTCATAGTTCATTATTTTCGTCGTCAGTCAGTTTATTATAAATAGTATATTTCAACATAGATATTTTCATTAGTTTTTTACATTATAGACAAAAACTTCAATTTTATTATTTAGCATCAAAGCTTATTTATTCCAGACTTCCTATTGAAAAATACTACGAATAATTCTGAATGCTTTCTCTGAAACAAAACCACAGAGTGCCTTTCCAATTCACTAGTCGAACATTTCGAAACTTTTGAATAGGTGCTTAAAACTTTTGGCGTCGTCTTAAGTGGTTTCATTTCAAAAGCTCCTTGCTAAACTGAAAATACAACAAATAGGTAATTATGTGGAAGTACCAAGAGCAGAAAATAATATAACAAAAATGTGTGTGTGAGTGTGTGTCTATATAACCAACTTGTAACCAGATACCACCTCGCTTTGGAAAATAATCTATAAATATACAGACAGTATCTATATATCATCAAGTCTGAAGGGATAAAAAAGCATGCAATTGAAAAGCATTCTCAAAATTCCTTAGAATTCAAGAACTCCCAAAGTTTTTGAAACTATTTTATTAAAGTTTACTAATTTACATCAAGCGTTTTGGGAACATCCTATACATTACAGTATAATGGATTTTATACTTTAAGGGATCAAACGTTGAAATTTGAGGAATTAGAAACCTATTTATTTATTGCACAGTGAGATATGTACATAGACATTATTTATTTACTGTACCCTTAATACAATTTAAATGGTAAATTACCATGTTTCTCTCATTTCGCGGAAAAATCTTTACTCCCCGAAATAAAAATAATACTACATATTGAGCCTTTATTTAAAGTTTCATCTAAATCTATGAGTGTTTAGCGCATTTAATTTAATTATAGAAAATTAAAATGTGTCTTTTTCTTTTGTTAACTTTATTTACACAGATAAAAATATGTATCAAAAATGTCTCTTTAACAAAGTTCGTAATACAGTTTGCCTCTATTTCAATTTTCAAAAAATATCTTATAAAAAAGCTTAAGTATATACATTGTTTCAACACACTATGCTTCAAACAACGCTGATTTCCAGTGAATGAGTCATCGCTTCAAATATCTTTACGAATAATTTGTTCAAATAAAATTCAGTGATGTCTGACCTGCTGAATGCTGTTTCACACTATTCTTCTTTAAATATTTTAAACAGTATTGAAGTAACGCTCACACGTTGAAAATGTACTAAACTGTTACATAAAACGATCAAGTCTTACATCGGAGTGATGAGTGGAGTGATTCAACGTTCGCTACGATGCTTAACAAACCCACTCGTGCGAAACTGGGAAAAAATAATTAAAACAACGTCACCCTGTTTGCAAACACAGTCAACCTCTTCCGCAAAAGAGAACACGAACGCTGTCCAAAGTTGCGTTTTAATCAAACAGGAACCACGCCCGTGGCTGTCATACTGCCTATTTATGAGTTGCAAAGGGCCTTAGTCCGAGGGTTCACTTTGTGTGGTGTATGCTAATAGCATGAATATGGTGCGTGATATACGGTGACATATGTCGACCTCGAAAATTAAATCCCAGCGCAGAGGGTGACTGTTCGTACTAGTGCCAATAACGCCCGTAAACGTTAGCCGGTCTCGATGATCACAGTAAACCGTAAATGAGCAATAACGTAGGTTTACATGTTCCGTATGAATGTGAATATACCCTATGAATGTGAAGCTCGTGTATCTTATTTACTGACTTTATGACAAATACTTGATAACTGTCGAAAACGATATCTAAACGATTTAAAGTATTAACGAAAATGAATCAAAAAGGAAGTTGTTAAAGGCTACATTAAAGTAATAAGCGACGACTTAAGCGATACAATTAAAGGGCAAATAAACCGAAACAAAAAAAAAGTTGTAATGTTAGTAGAATTAATCAAAATATAAGCAAATAACTTTAAATAATCTTTAAAAGAATTTTAATCACTTCTAATATATTAATGCAATCAATATCGTTTATTACAACTAAATCTTTGCATTATCCCTTTAAAATGATCAACTAAAGCATTTATTTTTAAATCAACATAGAGAAAGATTGAGCCTTTACTATGAAAAGGTGCTAAATGGATATTTTCAAAATACAAAAGAAGAATCTTAGGTGTAAAACATGATATTAAAAAGAATATATCCGAATATACAAAAGTAAAGCGTACAAAGTAACATTTAACTACTCAACAATTTATTATCGCGAAGTGAAATTCGGCGCGTAGTTATAAAGTATGCATAGCGGTGAAATTCGAGCGAATCTGTTTCAGAATTTATGCGTAAAGAGAGGTAATAGCGCGGCTCATTGCTTTTTCACTTGGTTACTCAAATGTAGATGGATGAGGTCGGTAAAGACGCCGCCGGAGACAATTGTCACCCATCGCTCAGTGTCAACGCTAATTGAAAATTCCCTCAAGCTTCATTTAAATCGCCATCGACTAAAAGATACCCTGTCCCTCAAAATTATAGTCGACTATAATTTAATTTTAGTCTGGTTTACACACTAAGCAGAGGTCTAAAGGTCAAAGAACGAAGCAGTGCTAGACAAAATTTGAAAATTTACATTTGATTTCAAAGAAGGTACATAAATAGCCTTGATTGGAATTGAAAGTAAAACAAGACTAATTATTATTAATAATTTTAGTAAGTAAATTTATAAATACTGTTATTAGGTATTTATAAGTTTATTAACGCAAATTACATGGTGCCTTTAATTCTCAGTTCATACAATTGTTACTGGAAAAATATTATGAACTTATTAACTTATTGAGGTGACAAATACAGCTTCCGTATTAAAGGTAGGTACATTTATAAATTTTACAAAAATAGGCTACACAGTGAAAAATTTTTCTTCTAATTTAAATATGAATGCAGGCCGTTCAATAATAATTTTCCTTGTAAATTTGTCTAGTATAACCAATTAAGCAACCCTTATGCCTAAATACCCTTTAGAGTGGATCCCCGGAAGGAAGAGGGTGTGAGCGGAAGAAATCTTCGATAACAGGGAGCAAAGAATGGAAAATTGTACAACATTACGAGAGTCAGACATCTTCCGAGGAAGTAATATTATAAATACTCAAGTAATGAGGCCCCTCTAGACATAAAAAGTTAAGCAAACCAGCAGAGTGCGCCAAATCACGCAGTATGGTTCCGAAGTATTTTTTCTCGATGCTACATAATAGTTTTAGACACTTTGTTCTTATTAATCTTCATTTGTTAATATGAATGTATTGAAATTATATGCCATATTCAAACCTCTAAATTATTTAAAATTTATCACACTCATTTAGGACCCACGCCAATACAATTACCTGGCATGACAAGTTCATACTAAACCTGTTAGGATTACTACGATCAACATTTAATTTAAAAATTATAACAGTTACGGTAATTTTAGGTATCGTTTGGATGTTTTTAAAAATGAAAAAATGCACTCAATTCTTTATTCGCACATACAATATTTTTACATAATACAAAATTATTGATATTATTAACAAAATTTACAGAAAATATTACATGGCAAGGTTAGGTAGACTAGAAAATTAAAATGATTTCCTTAGAACATGCATACAGTTGAGAAATACCAGACAATTCACTGTTAGCGATGCCATTGAAATAAATGCCACAAGTGTAGCTTTTGATAAACGGATTCGTGTATGATATGTATCTGTTCTTGAAAAAACAAACTTCCCGTTTGCAACTTCCCGTGGGCTGCAAAGGGACATTGAAATAGATAGATAGATAGATAGATAGATCCTTTGAATATAAAAATCATAAGTTTTATTTATATGGAAGTGTTATAAATATTGTAAGGAAAAAAGTGACTTATACCGACAACTGAAGTTTTAAGGGATTCGATACTATCCATTGAACCCTAAAACACGGTCGCTAAAATGAAGCAATTATATACAATTCATAACAGCAGGGGAATTCTTAGAACTTTGGATAAGTAGAATAAGTATTTTTAAAGTGCTTACCTTAATAAGGTACGATACGTTGTACTAACATGGAAACTTAGAGAATAAGAATAAAAATAGAATAATAATTGTAATAATTTAAATGTCTGGAGTACATTGTACTTTGTCCCAGCCAGTTTTGGCTCATCGATTCTCGTGCACGATAATTAATTCTTTACTATACTATACTAACTACTACTCTCCTAGAAGCTTCCGGTGTCGTTGTTTGGTTGCGGCGTCGGGAAACTAATTGAAAATAGTTTCCCAGCTTCGTTACTCACAACTCGTGGTAATGCCTTTGATACCACTGTTGTGACACGGTTGGTTGGGCGACGGTGGTCATTAACTATTAGAAAGCACGTTTATCGACTCTAGACATAAAAAATATAAAAATAGCATGCTCTCTGAGCAGCTGACGCTGGTTCCCATGGCAATATCGATTGATATAAAGGGACTAGTAACATCCTTCTATAGCATTTCCAGAATTGTCTACGTATCTCCTGATAATTAGCTTAACTACACTCGGTACCGACGATGTCTTTTTTGATAAAGAGATGGTATTGCACTGTATCTAAGAAAAACGAGCTATAAAATACCTTATTATACGCGTCTACTCTGGCCATATTGATATACCATATATTTTTTAGATCATGATTGTTCTATATTTTAAAACAACGTAAAGTGATTCTTAATTGTCATTGAAAAATCATTTTTACAGAAAAAATGTTCATTTTGAAACAAATTCAACATTAGTAGAAAGCGCGGATGTGAACGCGAGGAATACCCGTATTAAAATATTTTAAGCAGGCTATGAATATGCAAAGACACGCCGCTTGGTGGCAGTGGGTAACGATTTGCACGTTTTTGGACTACTCGCTAATTGCAAATGTGAACGAACCCTTATGGCGAATGTAATTGCTTTCACTGATACGAGATACGCCGTGTTTGCGGTTCGATTTTGCGAACTCCCTCGGTTGTCGGATCTCCTGATATTTTATATTGAAAATTAATTCAGATTCAGCTTTTACTAAACGGGTTAAAAATCAATACCGACTGGAAAATTATTAAGTACGTCACTTTGATTAAATACTATTATGTTATTATTAGTAAATAGTATTATGTAGTAGTAGAATTGTCAATAAAATTTATCGATCAACTGTATTGTTGTCAATCTGTAAAAATATTAATTGGTTAATCAAAAACTCTTTGTAACACAATTTTTTAATAGGTGTATTTAAAAAATCCTTGAAATGTGTTCTTTAGTAGCTCGATCGATAAGTGACCCATCCTGCCGAACGATTATCCCAGGTTCGAAATTCGGCCGTAGCAAACATTTATGTGACAGATAAATATTCGCTCTTAGGTAATGAGTGTCTGTGATGTCATATTATTATACGTTCACGCCACCCTCAAATACAGGGACTCCTAGGTCGGGGGTATGAGTGTCTGGCCGTTTATTTGTTTATTTATTTATCAACTTCGTACATTAGTTTTTTGAGTTTGAATGGGCTAGGACCGTATTATTTATTTTATACTCCGTAGTGATCTTTTAAGGCACCCATTATTGTGCAAATTAAAAATCGTTTAATCATTAAGATATTTTGTAAATAGACTTATGCACGTAATTTTTTGCATCTACTACCGTTTCGAAAAGGTGCTTTATCGTTGAGAAGAAACGACGAATAAAACTCCTTAGTACATCTTTTAAACAATAAAATATGGCAATTACATAGTAACGTTTAACCTGCGCAGTATCGGTTGCGGTAGTATTATTTGCAACTGACCTTGTAATTAATATATTTATGTAATATACCATTCGATTAATTTAATTCAGCAATTAAACACAAACTACCAGATGATTGTACGATATTATTAAACTATAATATTTCCTTTGCTATTACGATTCGATGAATTATTTCACGTGTACAGGGGAAGTGTAATTGAAATTAAAATTGAAAATTAAGTGACGAGCACTCAAACCATAAGAGGTACGCACCACACACATAGTTTCTAATTAGTGTTATAAAGTTTACAATGATCATTTTCTCATGTAGTACTCGTACTGGTCAGTCACCATGTTTAAAACATTTTTAACACTTGAATTAATAATAAAGTACAGAGAGTAAAGAAAATCCGCAATCCGTCATATAATTAAATCTTAAGTGAATTTGACTATCTCGAGACTGTTTCATCTGTCTTTGCGTAATAATATATTATTAAAAGAGGATATTTGTGACCTACATGAATAAAGCAGACCATTAAATATCTCATTTTATTTCAACAAAGATTTGGCAGTTGGATTAAAACGAAATTTTAATTTTAATAGACAGTTCACTAAATTGCTTGATCAGTTCCGTGAAATTACAGCAAGTCTATTGGTTCTTTTTAATAGCAGTCACGGCGCACAAGTCCAAATCGAAGTTCCAATTTAGAAGCCTGACCACTCGGTCAGGCACGGCGAACAGAAGTTTTAGGTGTAGGTTCGGTTAGGCTAACGTAACCTACACCTTGTTTGCCATTAATATATAAACAACCAAGCTGTATATACCTACGTGGATATACAAATGTATTGTAGCTTTTTTATGTATAAATAGCTGATAAAACAACAGGCACGCCACCTGATATTAATTTATCGTTGCCACTCATAACCGCAACCACCAAAGCCATCACAGGATTGCTCACTGTCAAGAAGGAAGAGAGGAACTCATTTATTACTAGCTATTCAATGCTGCAACCAAAACATCTTTAGAATTTTCACAGTTGTATCTAGGAGGGTGATAGCTAGTCAGGGTGATAAACAGCCCAACCAAGACGAACAAGTGCTATTATGACTACGTATTATTCAACACTGAAGGTTCAATAGTTTCGTAGGTAATGTAGGGGACGATCAATTTTCGAACATTTGTTTAAATATACATATATTAAACTAAGCACTTCAAATAGTAAAATTGAAATATATGTTTTCGTTCACAACGATCCCTCTCATTTAGATCGTGATATAAATTTACGAATAACATTGAATTTCGTGTGCGTCCTCAAAATGATAATTATTTTTAGTGTTCACTACTATTGTTAATAATTATACGTTTATAATACAGCATACATTAATACATTCGTGATTAGGTCTCTAAACTTTGTATAACTATCAAAATCCAAATAATGCAGAGCTAACCAGGTATTAAAGATGAACAGAGATAGAGAAATCAAGTACAGATAGTATTTCAATGAACTAAAACGATTGAAAGTCCATGACGTGCAGATAAAAAACTCTAAAACGATTATCGTCATTTATGTATGATTAAAAAAAAAAAAAAAGTTTAAAACCATTGCCCGTGGGTAAAAATTAGTAATTTTAATAATAGAAAATTTTAGGAATATTTGAAAGCGCAAATCATTAAACAACTTAGCGAATCGTTTTGGAATTTTTATAAATTTAGGCGTTGAGTTCGCTTTATTTTATAACTGACTAAAAAGACGAGGACATTCCCCTGTTTTGTCATGTATTTTTCATGATTGGTTTCGATTCTCGTTAGTCCTACTTAGCAGGATGTTTACTTCTGATAAATCAGAGTTTACGAATTGAATAGGATTTGATAGATACAATACACGATCGCACAGGAGCTGAAATGGCAATTAAATTCAATCGGATTTTATACATATATAGGTAGGAAAGTGAATATAGGTAATGATAATATTTTTATATAATAATCAGAATCTTTTAATCAAATTATTGATTCATACAATGCGAGTAACTAAACAATGAACTAGTCGAACTTACATTCGAAAGTATGCGTTTATGAAATACATCTTGATTTTAAAATTAACATCAAATCAAAAGCAAAACGAATCGAAAATCGATTCAAATTCAAATCGTTTTCGGAATTAAGCCTTGGCACTTCTTTTATTTGGAAAGTTAAGCGTTAAATTAATAGTTTTCAGTATTTTATTATTAAAAATCAAAAATACACAAAAAATACGTACAAAAATAAATAAAATCATGATTCATATAATTGTCTAATATAATAATAAATAAATTGTTAAATTTGTAAGACAAAAGCATATTAAAATCTCTCGTATTCTGTATTCCTTGTTAACTTTTGTTGTATGCTCTCTGTGCATAAATAGTTAATTAAATTAATAAATAAAATTAACAAGAATATCTTGCTACTTCTGTTTACTGTTGTTATTTTCCCTTAGAAATCTGATGTCGTAGCCTGAAAACTTTGCTGCAAAGTAAATCTTTCTAAAGCCGTCTATAAATGTGATCATAAAAGTAAATCCGTGCAATCAAATCGCGAACAGCGGAAAAAGTAAGGTTGTTTGTTCCTATCTCAGGGAACATGCATGAAAATAGAAGAGGAACTATTTCGTAGCGAAATGAAAAGTTTCTGAGACCATGAATATAAATATGCGTGGGTATGACCCACTGTCGCGTACCGCATTGAGAATAAAAAATTGAGAATCTTTAACCCGCCCTCAAAATTAGACTGCACGATATTACTACGGTTTACAGTTTACCACCTAATATTAAACCAAACATTACACACTCATCTTTAATAATAAGAATTACTATAACTTTAACAAGAACTTGAGGCGACGTCGAAATCATCTCATCGTCTTCCAGAGTATTACAGATACTAAATAACGAATACTAATATTTACTAATCATTTGTTAATTAAATATCTCAGTAAACCTGAAAATATTAAAGAATCTGAAGAAGAATAATAACCCCGTTAAAAGGTCAAAATGTACACTAAAAGCAATTCAAAAAACTTATGTTCAATAAAAATTCATTCAGTCTGATTCAATTTGGCATTTATGACAAAAATCAAGATATCACTGTTACCATCTATCGAATAAAATAATCAGAACATGTTATGTGAAACTTGAATGTCCCTTAAATAATGTTTGAACACTGTGTCAGAAATTGTATTTTTGACACTACAGTAATTTTTAAAGTTTTTTATAGCCGGAAGGACAAACGAAAAGAAAGACGGACGGACCCTTTGGTGGTTAGTAATTACCGTCCCCTATGGACATAGGCAACATCGGAGAAGGCACCATTTCAACGCCAGCTTTGGAGGAGAACTATTTTCACACCTTTTTTGAAAAACTCCATATCATAGCGCTCCGGGAATATCTCAGAAGGAAGCTCGGTCCACAATTTGCATGTGTGTGGCAAAAAATATCGCGAAAATGGGACCACGGATGATTGCCACGAATCTAATCCGTGTGGATGGAACTTAATTCTTCGACGGGTCGTGGGCACCAGACCAATCAGTTTCTCGGACAGCACTCACCGTTGTAATACCCACAGAACAGACAAAAACATTTGATATTACCTTAGCGAGAATTTGATATTTTCAATACTTGTTACAAAAAAAACATTTTAGGGGCTTCAATTTTCTGTTTTAACATTTATAAGACGACACAACCCTCAAAATATTTGGGGGCAAACGGCAACTACATAACCGTTATAAAAATGCAAGAAATTAATACGCCTCGGCCCAATAGCTACATCTTCATGGATCGTATTCACAACCAGGATATGGGTTTCTCCGTATGAACATGGGACGACAATACACAGAATGCAGGTTACATTATTTCTTGTTGCTGAATTTCTTTAAAATGTTAAATACTGCACCATGTTTAGCGTATAGCATTTTAACATATTTATTTTCTAGTGCTAGTTATATCGTCTAGGAAATGCTTTTATTTGAGTAATTATGGTTCAAATATATTAGAGTTCAACAACTGAGAAAGAATACTGACAATATTTCACCAGCCACTGAAAACATTGTGTTTTTGATAATATATCATTTGTGTAAAAAAGTACCTAACAAACCAACTAACCTAAGTGAATAACAAATGATAACACGGATAGGTAGGTACATGAAGTAGGTATGTAATAATATACTCGTTGTTATCGTGTATAACTTTGAAGTTATATATATTAGAGCGCAATGACATGCATTTTTAAATAATTCATAATTATACTATGATATTATATCGGTTAATATTATAACTTACCATTTTTATAAATTTTGACTAAGTAAAATCAAATCTTAATTAACTTGGTTGTGAATACTTAAACAAGACAAGAATATATGCTTTATAAAATATAGTTAGAATGCTAATAGAAAAAAGTTTTATAATACTAAGCATTAAAAGTAGGTCATTTTATCCGCACGTGAGGCTATTTAATTTAATTGCGGTACATAAAAATATTGAATCTGAGAAAAGCGTATAATGAATGGAAGCCATGATCAGTGAATCGTGATGTTTGATAGACTATAATGCTCACTGATGCCAGAAGAGGTGTTTGCAGGATTTATTACCTTCTATTTCGATTTGTTTACTCAGTTGTTCAGATCCAATTACTTGGCACTGTTTCTGTACTTAATTAAAGGGACGCTTGATTACTCGCCCGCTGTGGGGCTTTGTATAATTGCTATTGTTTAGCAAATGAAGACAAATGAAACTTTAATTTAATGTCACTGTCTCATTCAGATGCATGGGAGAAGAACTCGTGTTCTCGTCTGAGCAGCCTCATTTTAAGTTTAAATTACTTCATGTTACAATGGCGAGCACATACGATTATCTTCTTGGGTGCCATCCCTAAACAATGAGATTGTACTAACATTATTGACCTGCTCATTGAGAAGAGATTTACCTAACATTAGTAAAAAGTGAGTCACCGATATCAAAACAATTCTCATACACCTTGAATTGAGTTTTTACGACCCCGTAGCCCAGTTGGTAGTGACCCTGCCTGCCAAGCGAGGGATTCAATTCCCGACCGGGGCATACACATAATTATGTGACAGACAAATGTTAACGCCCGGGTCGTGGGTATATGTAACATTGTATTTTTATGTGTTCGTATCACCTGCAATACAGGTAATCCCAGTGCGAGGGTGTGTGTGCACACACTACGCACGCAACTTCGTCTGCACAGACATTTCAATAGTTTCCAGTTTTGTTTTGTTTTAACAAAATTCAACATAACCAAATTTATTGCATGTATAATATGAATTTATTTATTCTTATCTCTCCATCAACATTCCACAATTATGGGGTTTAACAAAACACTCAAAAATAATAGTTAATAAGTCATAGTATAGATATTCGTACAACTTTTTATTCCGACTTTATATATTTAACCAAATTTAATACAACAGTCGGTATTACATCAATCAGTGCGTTTTCTGTCGTTTCAGATTTTACACGTTGCAACAAGTTTCTTAAAGTTACTTATAAATAATGAAATAAAAATACATGCTCTTATTTTTGTACGTTACAAGTAATTGACGAATACAACAAATATAATAAAATATAATATGCGAAGTGCTTATGTGCTGAGAAAAACCAGTGCCTGTAAACCTGTAAGGAATGTAAATAGTTAACAAAGCAATTTTATTACAGGGAATTCTTTGTTATTTGTTTGGGCCCGACTCAAGGTTTATTCCCGAGGAACGGTAATTCAATTCGCCATCGACCGCCGGGAGAGTGGCATACTTTTAATTGACCGTAACTGCGTTTGCCTGCAAGCGTTATTGAATTACCGTACAACATCGCTTAGGGTTGCGAAATCATGGAGTCGAGTGTACTTTATGTCGACACTCATGCCAACGACGTGAAAATTAAGTTTTCAAGTTATCATCTTGAACAGAAAAGAGTAATGTTAACAGAGAACAAAATAACTAAGGTACCTTATATAGCGAAGTTCCTAGCATAAATTTTGAATCTTACAAAATTATTTTCATTAAATAAAATTATTATTATTATTATAAGGACACTTCTTTATTACAATAACTTATATATTATTTTAAACTTTAGTGAAGATTTTTGGAGGGCATTACGTCAATTATATTATTAAGGTATTAATGATCTTGCTTCTTAAATCTTATTATCTATTAGCAAACCGCCCTCGCTTCGCTTCAGATAAACAAAGCCTTACGCTTCAAAATAGTACCTGCATTGTTTTTCGACTGGGTTGCTCTATTTATAAAATTTTTATTTATGGACGGATTTCAATGAAACGAACTTTAAATATTAAGTGATGCTTACTGCAATGCATTACACATTGAAAATCATAACGATTGGTTAAGCCATTTTTGAGATTAACGCGTGCAAATTCACAGACAAATAGTTTTTTTTTTATTTATCCTTCATGTACCGCAAGCGATCGGTTAAAATTTTATTATATATAAAATATACATATTTTATTTAGGTCGTAATTCAAAACAGCAAATTCATATTCGTCTCACTAATTGCTTAGACATCTCAGATTTATTGATGATAATTCATGTATATATATTATCATCATCTTAGGTTTGCGCAACATGAAAACAATAGAAGAAAACATTGTTTTGACGATGTAAACTAGTTTGCATGTTATAAGCCTTATGTTAAACGCTAAAAAAACTAAATGTATTAAATTTACGTTACCAAATGTAGTGACAAGTGCCAAGTCATATTGTTATAAATAACGAAGTGCTTGAACTAGTAAATTCTATCACCTTTCTTGGATAACATGGATTAGATTGAACATTGGATAACTTCAGCAAAGTTGTTATTCTTTAGTTTTCTTAGCTCTAAAATATGTATCACATTTAACTTTTTCCGTTCAGTACATTTGGAGACAATTGTAACGCACAATGCAAGTGATTCTATAAATGTTCCATGTTTTCATTGAATGAAAGGAACCTTAAAAACTTGTTAAACTAGCGAGTTATTAAAAAATATTAGTAATTAGCAATATGACAGAAAGCTTTATATAAGAAATGTAAACAAAAATTCTTCTAATATTAAAAATAATATAATAATAATAAGATATAAATGTTAACATACTCACACCCACACGATAGGATACCCTGTGTTGCGGGTGGCATGGACATGCACAAATATGACATTGCAAACACATATGACCCGAGAACAAACATTCATCTGTCACATAAATGTCTGTCCCAGCCGGGAATCGGACCAGGGACTCCTCGGTCGGCAGGGTCACTACCGACTGGGCTATGAGGTCGTCAGTTGTCGTCAATATATGCAACAAATGTAAACTTTACGGATACCTATATCTTAATAATATTATCGTTAGCAACAAATGTTTATGAAATCACCGATGTAGAATTGAGCGATAAAGAACGACTTGACGTAGGCACATTGAGGAACAGACTCACTTGGCCTCGCAGTAATTACATCGGGGAATCGGGTAGCTACGCCGCCCACCTGCCACTGCGTGTTACAACGCTACTACATTTTCTACTTTAAAAAATTTTATCCTTAAGAAAAAAGAACATTCTAACTTTGTCCTTCAGAAAAGAGATCGCGTTATTAACTTTGAGAAACAAAGTTTTGCAACTGTTTTCGTCGCGTCAAAGCAACGGTAGGTAGACATTGGTACCTGTTTTCGCTCGTATCAATTTGACGCTAGAGAACGTGAGCTGGCCCTCGCCAGCCGTGCGCATTGCTTGTATTATAGGAAATCGCCCGATTTCGCGGTAATTACATCGGGGAATCTGAAAGCTACGCCTTCCCTCGCTTGTTTTAAAGCTTCAGCTCTAAATTGTACCCTTAGGAAAAAGCAAAGTATTATAGATTGTGTTCAAGTATGAAAGTGTACAAGTTGAACTCATATCATTTATTTATTTCATTTTTCATATTTAATAATACACAACTCGAAACAATGATATTATGGATCGAATTTTTATTAATGTACACGTATATATTTCAAACAATATAATAAGTATTTCAATTTAGAAGATCTTCCATTTCGACTAATAAGGCTACCTACATCGTTAGTTAATTAGTTAACACGATATCTTGTAGTAGGTTTCGAAATATCATACTGATTTAATAGGTTAAGAGGGTTTTAGTCATATAATTTAATACACCCGAAACTATCTTTCCAATGTAAAAAATGCCTACTCATCAAATAAAATGAATTTTGTAAAGTTGTTTCAAAATGACAGTTTGTTACTTCTAGCAAAACAAACACTTATTTATAACAATGTAATCAATATATCGTAAAACAAAAAGTGAACAAGTATTATTATTGTGAACCCTTTTGTTTAAGTAGTACCACTAATATATTCCAGTTTGTTCCACAAACATGCCAATTCGATAAATATTAGTTTTACAAACAGCGAATAATTGGGCGTTCTATGTATTATATCCAACGTTACGTTTGTATTAATTATAAACAAATTACAGTTCAAAAAAACTAAAGAGATACGCTTTCGTAGCGAATGAACTAAAAAATTTAGAATAATGTTAAAATATACAGTTTGTGATCAAGAGAAAAAGAAAGAAAAAGAGAGAGAGAGAATTAAATTATGTCAAGCTAATACAAAGCGTGTAAAAACTATGTTTTTCACAGAAAAGTTATTAATAAAGAATACCGGACAATGTTTACAATGTGTCACTTTCAGTCGTCATATAATCTATAACTTATGACAATTTTTTTTGTGAAAGATTAATGAGAAAATCTAACTTTAAGTATAAAATTATTGTATTCTCATTGGTTCTCTAAATGTATGTATAAAAAATTTGGACATTTACAAATTGATGAAAATGTAATTCAAAGATTCCGTTACATTCATACATACATAGACAGGATACATACATACAAGTCAAGCTAATATAAAGCGTATAAAAATATGCTGGTATTAGAAAACATGGGATCAGAAATAAGCAACGAAATTTCTAACTAAGAATTTTGTAACCAAAATTTTTAGTACTCAATTGCTTCTCAAATGCTTCAAAGTTGGTGAAGAAAGCTATCCGTGTATATCTATTAATATGACATGAATTTTATATGGCGCTGTTAACAAAAGAATTTGCATTATACAATGTAGACATTGTGAAGCTATTTTATTAAAGCAAAATAGACCTATCGACCAAACACGAGCCAACTAAATACATATATCACACTCTTCTAATATTAATTCGGTTCAAACATTCTCCGAGTAATCGTTTGAATTTGCACGAATAATTGATAGAATAACGATCCTTCTTCGTCGTATTGTCGTAGTAGTAGTTCGGCTAGCAACCAACCGCCTTCTAAAATTAATCGTAAACTATTAAACAGTAAAGAAGCGCGCTAATTACTTTTTTTTGGTCGGCAACTCTTCTGGTATGAGGAATGTGCGTGGATGAAGATGTTCGACTATTACGATGTAACTGGATAAAACCTAGGATAAGTGAAAACGTTTATCGGGTATAAAACGTATGGTTGTATTAGCGAATTCTTTATACTTTTGATTCTTTTATACTAAACGCACCTTTACAGGTCTCATCTGACCTTGCGGTAATTAAATCAGGGAGTAATAAAATTACCCACCTATCCACCAGAAGCTATTTTGTTTTTATGCTTTAGAAAGTAATTAGTTATTAATCTAATTTCACTTACTTTATTACATATCAGATTTCGCTAAAAAAAAGTGTGCACTATGTGTGAGTCATATATAATTGGAATGATCGACAAAGTTATTACGTCTTTGTTTATTTTAACCAGAGAATTTTTTTCTCCAAGTCTATAACATAAATTGATTACGAATCCAAATTTATTTACATTGTAACGAGTTTCTGTATAGCTACATTATCAATTGAGCCTGTTTTACGTTGACAACAATCAATAATATGAGATAAAGTCAAAATAATTTTATGACTTAAGTCAAGACAGTAAAGACAAATCGTTATCCTGTTACGAGTAAATCCATAATACAGAGTTGTTAAGTACGAGTCAGACGCGCACATCAAGGTTTCAGTACAATCAGTAGCGTGAAGTTTGTTCAGCGCCATCTAGTTTTACACATTGTAAACTTTACACTTTTTACATTAAAAAGTTTAAAATCCTTTGCACGAGCTGAACTCACATTCTGCCAGTTTTTATAATATATTACTGTCCTTTAGAATTCGTATTGTATTAACACCAACTTTCAAGTTTGTATCACTTGATATCTTTTTAAAATTAAAAAAGAAAATTACAACTTTTTTAAATATCCGCTATAACTATAAATATTATACATTAATTTCAACCAACTAGGTATCTATTACAGTTCGAAAAATACAACTTTTTAAATCTAGGATAAACCGACGAACGGACTGACAACGTAATCTTATTAATAGGGTTCCTTTCTGTACAAAACTCTGAAAACATTTTAAGCCATTAGAATGAAAGGTTCACATTAGACATTACATCGAAACATACTAAACGAACAACGTACTTAATGCATCGTAATGCATTCCACGAAAATTGATCTACCCACATAGTTGAAACCTTACAGTAGCTAAAAGGGACAAATAATAATAAAAACTAAAATTACTGGGGCACGGATGGGGAACATTTTCCGGGTTTCCGACATCAACACATAATTCAACGCAAGATTAAATGCCTCTTGGACTCCCCACCGGATGGCTAGTGCTCCATTACACAAGCGCGGATGTGTTAAGTTGAACTGCTCTTTAAAAACATTAGTAAGCGAAAATGAACTTTAAATTCGCCGAAAACACCATCCGAGCGGTCGTTATTTAATTAATACTGTAGATAAATTACTGTTTACTTCGCGAAACTACAGTCCAGCCGAACTAACAATATAAAATACGTATAATTTATAGCTGGTAGATAATTGTTTAATTAATCCGCAATGGAACTACTCCACGTATTCTTCAGGCCTCGGCAGTTTTGACAAGAAGTGCGTGCAGCGTACAGGTCAGTAATGAAAATTCTATAAATAATCTGGGTTAACTTTGGTTTTCGAAACTATTACATAAGAATAAAACAAGGCTAAAGTATATTAATAACGTAGTAATAGCAAGATTAGTTGATCTTCGTCCCATGATCTGTTGTTGTTTCTCAGACGACAACACTCCTGTGCAAGGGCAACGGTGGTCATGTACCATTAGACGATCCATCCGATTCACGTTTTACGGTGATCATACAATACAAAAAATTGTATCTTACTACGAAATTCTAGGAAATATGATTTCTTGATCTGAGCAAGATAATTAGATGAAAAGTGGTCACCGTTGTCAACTAAAATGAAAACGACGAATACGATTTTAACTTACTCTTTATTTTACAACTTAGCAAGACAAACTGGTTACAGTTGATTTTGATTTTAATTGAAGTATCTTCACCGTTCAATTAATACTAAGCTTATAAATATAATATAACAGTTGAAATTCTTAGCTGTATTACGAGTAAGAGCTCTGACAGAATCTACACTGGGCGGTACAATGGGCACTAAGCTTATCCAAGAACCATGCGCTATTGCTTCTTCAGTAAGCAACACGATAATAAGAGGTTGACTTAGACTTAAGTAGGCACCGAGAAATGATAAAGAAATATTATAATATATTAATAGAGATAATGCGTAAGAAATAAAAAGTCCCAGGCTCCGATCTCGGTCGTGACAGAGAAACGTTTTTTGCCTCTTGGTTATTTGTAATGTTTCATTCATGACTTGTCTACGCCACCCGTTACACAAGGATTCCCATATAGGCGTCCAAATATATCAACATTAATTAATTTATTATTATTCAAGTACGAATATAAAACCAACCAACGAAACGACACGAACGAGAACAAAATTAAATATTAAAATTACCTAACTACATCATAGTTGCAATTTATTATCCATAAATCAATTACAGGCGTAATATTAAAGGTACGCTGAAATAAGCACTTTGAATACGTTTCCGCCACAGCGACTATTGCACACACGTGTCGATATAATAAACGTACGCTACTGGAGTGCACAGTGCGGTTTGGTGTCGCAAATCCATATGCTCGCACACGGACAATGGCGGCCGCACATCAACGGGAACGGCCGCCATGCCGTGCGGCCGTGTCGTACTCCTAACTTGTACACAATATCCGTATTGTCTGTTAACTAATTGGTCGTCCGTATTTGTACCGCTGAATCAGGAACTGCGTTGGAAATGAAACATTACGGATGTACCAGGTGTTTAGTTATCCTTAGACAAAAATGCTTAGGTAATGAGCTAATAGAGATTCTTCACTTTATAAATTAATGTCAGTAAATAAACAGGCAGAGGGTCTCTCTATTTTCATATCTCGGAGAGAGAAGTAACACCAAATGCATTATCGGTGTATTGCTGACTCAGATCAAAATGCATACTGTTTGTAAACTTGCGCTACGATGCTGGGAACGATACACAATATTCCATGGTTAATTCAAAAACGAAAATGACAAATGCTTTAAGCTAAAACTCCCTTACAGTACGATTTTTTTAAGAACAATACATATTATAAAACTATTGCACTTATGGTGAACGCAAAAGCTCAAGTGCAGATCTTTATAAGATCAACTATTTTTGATAGTTTTATAAAGAAATTGATCCTTAGTTCTGAATTAGTTCTTTATCTTTATTAAAACCTATAGTATTAGGTTAATTACTTAGGACCTCCAAATGTATATATAGACAAAAAAATCTTTCGAATATTACAAAAACCCCGTCTAAAATAGATAAGATAATTGAAAACCATTTCGCATCTACAAAAACCCAGTACTGGTATGTGATTATAAACGGGTTGAACGGCTTTTCTGGGATTAACGAAACAAATCTTCCTTTACCAGCACCATGTATTGATTTATTTAGCTAATTTGTATTCGAGACACAACGTTTAATATTTTAGGGTTGAAACATAATTGAATACACATGTAGTGCATGAGAAAGCATCCCCGAATTGGCTTTATGCCATAGCTTCAAACAGTATTATATTTTATTATCTAAACTAGCTAAAAAACCTTAAATGCACTAATTTTATATTTTATCTACTCTCATGCTTTAAATCCTCTATAAAAGATTCTGAATCAGTTAGCTTACTGACAACATTAAAACACCAAATGACCTAATAACCATAATATTGTTACGTGTCAGGATCCGTAGGCTCGTAAAATGCCAAAGTAATTCCACAGAGACTTTATTTTACTTCACACACACTTCACAATCGCAGTTGCACTCGTAGATCGCAGTTATTCGCTTCGTAGAGATAGAACTTTGCGCTTCGTATCCGGGAACCGAATGCCCCGTGGCCGACCCTGCCCGCTATTTATATCGATTTCCGAGCTTCCAGATCCTTCCACGGCCTTTGTGGAAGTCAACAACCGCAACAGTTCCCGGAAATGGACATAACAATAGCGGGTCAGGTAAACAACCTTTCGGCAATGTATGCCAATCTCACCCATTTTGCATGAGGTATAAGGGCGAGATTGGCCTGAAGTATCACAGATAGTTTTTATTACTACCTGGGTTTCACTTTTATTGCCTCCATTGTTCTCACTGGAAGGGTCGGCCACCCTTCCAGAAACGTCGTAAGCCTGCCGACTTTCTCTTCTCGGCTATCCTTCGAGAAGCTTCGTAACAATATCATCCAAACGAATGATATAATATTGTATTGAATTTCATAATAACACTCCTTTGTTTTATTTATCCCTTCTGGGCAAAGAGTTTACACAACAGACAGTCACATTCTTACTGCTCGATGTGTGGTATCTGTATGAATTTTAAAATAAGAACATTGTCATTCATGTGCGTTTCACTACCAGAACGCCGTGCGCCGTAAAAAAAGTAGGTTATTCAAATCCCCGCCAATAATTTAATAATTGAATTTTTTTTATTTAGTTGTATTAATTGCACTATACAAAATGTTAATTACTACTACAATAAATAATTATTTCATTAATACGTAGTTTATTTGTATATACTCAGTAATGGATGATATTAGGTTACTAAGACTGGCTGTTAATGTTAGCTTCGCCTCGTCTGATAAACGCACATTCGTGTTTTAATACCCCTTATTATACAACAGTTGCATAAATAACTATTATATACTGGAATTAAATAAAATCAAGATCAGTATCCCTTACTGTTATCTATAGTTTACAATAACGTATATCAAATATAAGTTTGTGCCTCAAATTTCTAATCAGATTAAATTTAAAGTGTTCCGTCACTTAATTAATGATAAAGTATTATTTTGCGTGTTATTAATTTAATCAAATATCTCAACCCTCGTAAATTCCCCTGAAACTTATAAAGTTTCAGTAGAAAAGCATAAGTCAGCGGCCTTTTCCCATAATTTTATATATAACGCAATAAACAAGCAAACTGAATTGATTTCAATATTCCGTCTACACTTTACCTCGGATATTTTTCATTCCTGTTCTACATTTTCCATAAACTAATTTCCTTGGCAATATTGGTCTTGCGACAGTTCTGTAGGCGCAGCCGTCTCCCTCAAAAAGAAACTCGTCGAATGGGAGCCTCGGAGACCAAATCAAATCACGGACCTTACCGATCGTCACAAGAAAACTTGGAAGTTAAAATTTGTTTCGTGTTTTTTTATTTATATTTACACTTTATATTAAATAAAAGTGAAAATAAAATAAAAGTTTGCATTCGAAATAAAATTCACCGCTCAGTAAAGAGGACTATCTAACTGAGACTACAATACTTGAAATAATGCTTTTCTTTGGCCAAATGGTTTGAAACGTAGCCTCTCACTTGAGAAAATCGGTTCCATAACCTTCACGGTTCTTTCAGTTATCTAAGTTATGTCTTTATCTGAAATAAATTTCACTTGATTTGCCAAAGGAAAATATCTTAAGGAAATTATGTCTTTCGTGCTTGATTCTCGTACATTCTATCTTGCGTAAACCTTAAACTCTAGTTCAAATAGATCTCTTAATAATGTTCTCAAAGAGCAAAGTGTATCAACTCCTACACGTTTAATATATCACCAGCCACGTTATACTTCTTTTTCTTCCTTATTCCGATGGATGTGTTATCGATTTAACAACCGTGTTTCATAATCATAATGATAATAGCAGTGCGGCGATCGATCGTTTAAATTATATCATTCATTATGTACATACGTACGTACAATGATCTGACTCTATGATGGTACGCATATGATTCGTTTTTAATCCAATAGTAGTGCTGATTTAACGCAATCGCCGAGGTTGCATCCCCCACGCCGCCGGCCCGCAGGGCCAGTCACCCTTCACCGAAGGGGAAACGCTAATATGAGGATATGAGAATTTACTGTTTAATCCAGCTACGGGCCAATTTGTTAATATTTTCATTCAATCCACTTAAAAGCCTGCTTGTATGCAAATTTGATATGCTCGTAATAAATTTTTTAAGAGAATATTTACTGCTATAACTTTAGTAAGAATTTCATCATCATAACTCATAAACGTTCCACTATTGAGCTTTGGTATCTTCTCAGTGGGAAAGGGGTTTAGTTAACAATGTTCGACAAGAAATATTTGACTTTGCACACCTTTTGAATAATCTAAAGAAAATCTGAGACTACAGCGAAGTTTTCATCGTAACACTTTCGTTTATCATAACAAATGACAGTTAAAACTTACTACTGATTATTCATATCTGAATTGAATCCTAACGGATATTGATATGGTTCAGTTTTCCAAAGGTACTTATTGAATTTGTAACTGCCACCTATATTTTATTATTTTATTTCTTTATATCTTAATACGCCTGATAACTGGGTTCGCTTTACAGCAAACCTTGACATCTACAAGTAGAGCATAAATAAAACTTGTAAATTATTTCATGCATATCAGTTTAGTATATTTTATGTTAGATAACTGCATAGGTACTGTTTTAGCTTAATATATCTGTTGTTACTAAACAATTTACTTTTTCGCCTTCCCAACTGAAGTCTCAAACTGAAATCAACCTTGTAATATTTCGATTAGAAAGCCTTTTAAAAATGGGATTGTTATTTTTATTTAAAATTATTTGATGGATGGGTAAGAGCTATCCACGGCTACTACGACTAGATGTAATCTAATGTAGCCAGGAAGAAAATTAAAAACGGGATTTGACGCTTTCTTTTTGGCAACTAACATTGTGCAGTTCCTAACCGACTAATGAACACTTATCTTAATAACTTAATAAATATTAACCCATTAAGCAGTAATATAAAATTAGATAAAACAATCGGAAATTTTGGAAAGACGACGTTGATAAAGATGGATGGTAATCATTAATAATTGTTGTATAATTTGTAGACACTCGAGGTTTCACAGAATAAACAAGGTCGCTGGTTGCAGCCCATTTGAGGCCGCATGGGCCGGCGCCCGCCCTTTATCAATTACGGCTAAACAAGAAAAATGACCGCCTGTAAGCCTACACAAGCCTAATTAAGGCAAGTAGGTAAATTTGGGCAAGGGCTCCCGAATTCCCCACACCCCACTATCACCTTACGACGCGTTTATAAACCAGGTTAAACTTTTAGCTAAGTTCATTACGAGACACGCACTGCTTAGCATGATTACACCTTTAAATCGATCTTTCAGATTAAACATTGGTTGGCCAAAACGCCTTTGGAATTAAACCGTCTGAATAATCCTGTATGTCTTTATATTTATATTTTCTTGAACAATAAAGAACGACTTTAATAAATATTAAAAAAAAACTTAATAATAGCATTTCTCATGTTTAAAACAAAAATACTCTTGCCAATATATATGTATGTTGAAGTCTGCAATGCTGAGGGATATTGTAGTGTTTAAATTGTTACATGTTTTTATATGTAACATTTTGGTATTCGCATACTTTGTAACTTTTATAATATTGCTTTGGTAAACTTCTTTTATAATTTCCTGTATCTTTTATTCACTTATTCTAAACTTTCTTTATTTTATTATGTTTCATGTGTTGTTATTGTATATATCAAATATTTGGTAAATGTCTTAAATTATTGTCACCATGGTAACTTTTATTTTTAATATGTACGATTTTGCTCCCTTTTGTAATAAAATTTATTAGGCTGACAAGAAGTTTGAAATACATGAAAAAAGAACACAAAAAAAAAGAATGATTCCAGAAAATTCGTCACATAAAAGGCGAGCTGTGATGAGACTGAACAGTCTCACGCGGATAGTTGCAACACTTCTGTCGCGACACGGAACAGTCTCGCGCTCATAGCCGGAAATATTCTGTTACTCTGGACTCCGGGATTTATATGTCTCGTGCGCCCTAACGCACTCTCTGGTCAAGGAGGTCTTGGTGTGTTGAACACCAGAGATTCTGCACGTCTCGTGCGTCTCAACGCACGCTCCAGTCGCCGAGATCCCCGTGCGCTGAACACCGGGGACTCCGATCGTCTTGTGCACCCTAAACGCACGCTCCTGTCTGCATAGCCTCCGCGCGCTACACGCCAGAGAAGCGATGGACACGACGGACCTAGCTACAGACCTATCAACTTACAAGTTACTTTTACTTTCTTAAGATATTATCTTCTGTACCATATTTATTGCAACCGCCAGGAATAATTGAATACATTCTAAATGACTTTTAACTTTTTACTATAAAAATGCAACGTTTAAAAATAATGTAAAAAATTCGATACATGTTAACGAAAATCGTCCCTCCATCGAATGTTATTTCAAAACATTCATAAATCATTCACGCTAGATTAAATAGTAGTTGACCTCTCCCTTCTACACAAACACCATTACGTCTTGGGGGATTGCAAAATATTTTCACACTCGTTGCCTAAATTGTATGAATGAACAGGTTTTCCAGATAATATTTTATTTCAAATATTTATATATAAAATACTACAAAATGTAATTTTTAAAGAGGTACGAGTATAGGGTTGCAATAATTAACGTAAAATATTATCTTTACAACACGAACAAGAAGAACATGACACACCTACACAACATCCACGGACATCTTCGCCGCGTGTCGGAGCCACATCAACTACTTTGCATTATAATCGAATTTTCACAAAGTAAAGTAAAATCTCCACGTAGCATTAATATTCAGCGATAGGGCTCAACGCATCGCCGTCGGATTGACGTTTAACATGCAAATTGCAATCTGAAAATCTAGCAAAATTATGTGCGACTAAACAATTTCAGCATTATTAATTCAGGACACAGTTGTTTGAATCACTGGCCAGAATATAATTTAAATGCTAAACGAATTTATCCCACTAGCGTTAAATTAGACTAGGGACTGTGACCGTTGGGATTTTGAGCGGTCAGGTGTGTCCACGCAATCGTAGTTATTTGTAAATCCTTAGATTTATATCCATGTTTTTAATTTAATTACAAAAGTATTAAACAAATTAATAAATAATTTTACGACAAACAACGAAAGCAACAATTTAAACACAGGAAGAAAAGAAAAGAAACTTTATTTGCTATATAAATGTAACAGCAACAACACAGAATACAGAATAACCAACTTACTTAAAAAGTAAATATATACAGACTAACACAAAAATAATAATAATGGCATAAAACAGAATATTCCGCATTGCTGCTGTAACATTAAATATATTGTAAGACAAAACGACTTGCAAAAATCATGGTAAACCAAAATTAAATTAATTTTGCCACTTACTAATTATTCTACTAATCAATCAAGGAATGAATTAATCAAGTAGTTGAAAATTTTATTATTCATTTGCTTTTAAGGGTCTCATTTTGAAGTGATTTTTCCAAAATTATTTTCTGATTCCTTTTAATTTTTTAGTATTTTTAGTATTTTTTAATTTTCTAGTATTATAATCACATTCCATCGAATTTTTTGCAGAATAAAAACGAATATTATCAAATAGGTTATCTACAATCACAGATTAATTTTGTCATTGGATCTTTACAATATTTACGGAAGACTATTTTGTTGGTATACACTCTCAAATTAAAACAGAATTATGCAAATCCATCCACAAATCTTCTAGAAATCAGTGAGCACATCTCCCAAAAAAATACCTACCCATTGTACAAATAACCTCCTCCTTTTTTGAAGTCCACTAGATTAAATGAAAATATTTTACGCTGAAATACATCTGGACGTATTCGTATTATTGTGTTGTTAAAAGAATAAATAATTAAATTAAAAAATAATATTACTATTACATGACAACGATTATAAAATGTAAAACAAACAAAATGTATCAAAACCAAAAAAAAATAGTATTACTTTTGTATTAATCATATTTGTTCAGAGCAGTTGCAGATGGTTCCAGTGTTTTATTTGCCCTAATAACAAAGACAAAATGTTTAATTGATAGCGCCACAAGAGTGCCAGTTAGAGGGAGTGGCAGTGATGGATCCCAAGAATAAATCACGACTCGGCACTTGACCAAGGATAACCAGATGCGCTCTTTGCGAAGTAGCAATTTGTATGCCACTTTTATTCCTTACATCGAGATTTTCTTCACACATATCATGTATACAGTTTTCTAGATACTGCATCCACATGCAATTTCTAGCTAAGTTCCATAATAGCGTAACTGTCTCCCTAACACAGGTAAATAATTTACATTGTCAGTCACATTAAATACAGCACCAGCTGCAATAAAACCGATTAATATCCGACTTGAAAAAATATCTATTTTTAGGGTTCCATGTGCTCGAAAATAGGGTGTCTGTATATCTACAAGTCTGTGATATCCCATCGAAGATACAAGTAAAAATTAATATTTAACTAAAAATGGAATCTCGTAACTGATATTTAAACTTATTTCTTCATATTCTTTGTTGCATTTTTTGACGTTAAATTAAAAATATTTTTTTAATATAATATAAATATGTAATAATACACGTTATAAAACAAACTAAAAATAAAATGAAAGAAATCAATACAACAATTATACAGTATGATTTCTATATAACTTAAAACTATATACGTTTAAAAGACAATAAAGAAGTACCAAAGTTAAGGATCACCCCCCTTCTCCTTATGTCTAATGTTAATGAACAGTATTAGTATTCAGCATATATATATATACACGAGTAGGCTTCGACAATGAGTTTCGTACAGTTTATCAGGAAAAAAAAAACATTTGTTTCGTTTTTTTTTCTTGTGTTAATTATTTCATGTTTAAATTTTTCTTTTTTTGTCTTAAATATCGATTATTCGAATTTATGTCCATGTTATGTTAAATGAGAAAGTACCCCTTTAACGGTATTCCAAAACCAATTTACAAAATGAAAACAGAGAGGTTCCCACTTTGTGAATAATAAGACATCTCCCTAATGGCAAAATCACGCGGCAACAGGATAAACCCCTTTGTTGTTTGTTTACCTAATAATTTAGTATCAAATATAACATCATACGCCCTGTTCGTTAAACAACATCTAACTTTAGCAGACATCAAAGGTGTTAAGGAATTTACGAAAATTTTAGAATATGCTTTTGAAGATTATCTACTGTTAATATTGACACTTTGACATGAGACGATTTTTAACATTACAAAAGACCTCCGGCCTGTTCATTCTATTATCATTATATTATAATATTCGAATATTTCATTTTCCACTCTTTTTATAAGGGTAGGTATTAAGATCGTAGTTCATCACTGCATTCTCTGGCACACTATACAAGCTATCCTCTGGGAAGCGTTCAACACCGCGCATAGACATCCATAAAACAAAAAGCATAAGCACCTTGTTGCCGGCCAGGAAGAAAACGAGCAAACCGCATTTGAAATGTAAGGATTTTTCGGAAGTTTACATACCAATGACAATATTAAGATACTAGTCTCAGATATACAGGGTTATCGTTCATCAAAGCAAAATATATTTATTTCATTCAGGCAACTGTTCAGATTACACGAATGAAATATTGAATACTATGCTGCTATCAGACTACCACTGTTAAATTATCTGTGAATGATTATCAACGAAAAAAAAAAAGTGTGTCTCGGAAAAAAGAGCATAGGACGCCCCCCGACCAGGTGGACTGACGACCTGAAGAAGACAGCGGGCATCCGCTGGATTCAGAAGGCACAGGACCGGTCAGAGTGGCGCAAGTTAGGGGAGGCCTATGTCCAGCAGTGGACCTCCAAAGGCTGATGGATGGATGATTATCAACAATATAGAAACTGCAGCAAAGCATAATCAATAACAATAACTGTAGTCCAGCATCAATGAACAAACGGACCATAGGATCGACGATAACGTATAAATAGAAAGAGGAAATGATTCATTTCGAATTTCGACACATGCTCGAATTGAAAGGTCGGCTGCGACTGACGTATTTTTAATTACCTCCGACCGCGTCGTCGCATCGACACCATATTGAATTTCCATAGTGGACAAATATATCGAAAGCCGCAGCCCATGTTTGATTAAGAAATCTCAATCTACCATTCCACGGAGAAAAATATGATAATTATAATTGCAATACGAAAACCCGATAAATTAAACGCAAGTTATTTGACCATAGAATTATCAGTAATTTAATATCAGTGTCAATTTGTGCGTATATCTATGTATTTAGATAAAAACGTTGGTATTTTAATTACCCCAATCATGATCGAATCTACGTGCGAGCTTGATTGAATTTCCGGACGAGGCTATCCCCTCGTATTTGCGAAACGTTGTGGGCGCTCGTTTCGTTCGTCCGCCTCTACGGCTCAGTGGCTTGTGACGTCACACTGTCGATTAAATTTTTTTATCTGCTACAGTAAGCCATCGCTAATGAAGTCAAGTCGCCGGTTTTGTGCCGCGATCAGGGTAAACAATAATAAAACTTTATTGGTTTTACCTCAGATCTTACTAAACGAAGTACGTTAATGAATTCGTTGACAATATTTTAACCAACACTTTACATCTACTATTTATAGTCTAACAATTTCATTGTAGACTATGTTTAGTTTATTTGGTGAACATCAAATTTTGACATTCGTGAACAACTATTATTAAATCACAAACAATCATATAAACGAGGAGATTTAAGTTTTTAAAGTGATTTTATTGTTCCTCTTGTATTTATTTACCAACTATACAAATGAAAGTATCCAAAAATAATTACCATTTTTTTTTTTATTAATGAAATTTCGCTCCACAGACTTTTCGTCCGTGCCTTTGTAGTGTTTTCTTACATTTTTTGATTATGCTCCGATGCGAACCCTCGCTTACGCCACGCCACTTGTGCGCAGGTTTCACCGTTCGGCTTTACCTGCGAGCGAGTGGTTGCCTCAGCGAGGATTTTACACTTGGGATTACTTAAAACTACAGAATCTCTATTACTATGTACATATATTTTTATTAATTTGCTTAAGCTATGTTAATGTATATCTTAAATATTTTTGTCTTTCACGGAGGCCGCTAACGCCTTCAAGTGTTTGGCGTGGTCTATAGCCTTTAGGTCCCTGTTTCGGATTGCCATTGAGACTTTGTAGTCTTCCAGTCTCTCATTGGTGGCATTCATAGCCCTTTGGATGAACTGGGCTATGGCGTCATTGCTGCAGTCGGTGTAGTATGTACAGCTGATGGTATAACGCGATATTGCCACGACGGCGTGGGGGACGCTGTTGTGCAGTTGTAAGTGCTGAGCTGACGTGCGTACGATTACTACCATCTCATACGTGAGTCCCTGCGCCTCATGTATAGTTAGGATCCTCGATCCGTCTCCGTTGCCGAAGCCCTCGCTCTTCAAACTCTCTTTATCGGCTTGGGTGTGCACCAAGTAGAGAGTTTTCTCGAGGGTATTTGGGATCGTTGAATCCGTAAAGAGCTTCAGCTGCAGGGTTCTCAATCGCGGTGCGGATGAGTATATACCGCTGTAGACTTCACTTAGTGCGTACTCTACGTCCACCGGGTTCCTGTACGTGCACAACAGTTCCTGGCCTATTCCTACCGAGCGACTTGGGCGGTTATAGAGTAGCTCGAAAAGGTTGTTGCGTTCTATGAATGGGAGTTGGTTGATGTCTCCGACGAGCAACACATCCATCGCACCGGTGAGCTTTATTGCTATTACGATGGCCCCGAAATGGTTCATGAGCGCTTCATCGACCAGCAGTCGTTCATGCTTCCTCTTTGAACCATTCACTAGTACTGAGGCCATTGTGCGCACCCTTTTTGGGGTATCAATTCCGGTGCGGTGGGTGAGTCTCTCCTGGAGATCCCTCGTTGCCTCCGTTGTATTTGTTATTATTAAGTCTCTCCCCTCTCGGAAGTAATTCACAATCCAGGTGAATTTGCCACAGCCCGGTACCCCATTCACCCATAATAGTTTGGGTATTTCCCAGTTGTTTACGGGTATGCTGTCCGCCATGGCCAAGATCCTGTCATTTAACAAGATCCTGGTTCAGAGGGGTGCAGAATTTTTCTCGGCCGATCCGCCTACTCTCCTCTTCATCCTTGGCGAAGAAGCCTCTGGTTGCGCAGTATGCTGCCATATGACTTCCCTCCTCTTCTCCCACTATAATTTGGGAAGTAATGTTGTCGTATATGGCAGCTTCTGATTTCTCGAGTCTTATTTTCAGCAACTTTCGGTCATCTTGGAGGAAGGCCTGTAGGATGTCATCAAAGGTCCTTATGTTGTCCTCCATTGTCGCTGCTGTCATGGCTTTGAACTCGAGAAATACGTTTATTAGGTGGTCCAAAGGGGTCTTTGCGTCCAGAAGATTAGGCGACTCGACCAGCCCCTTATCGGCTTTTGTAGTGGCAGGCTTTGGTTGATGTGAATCACTTCTAGTAGTGCTTTTAGTAGACTCTAGCTGAATTGTCTTGTCTGTTCTGTCTTGTCTTTTCCTGCCTGGAATTTGCTGAGAGACGGCATTCAAGGTCTTCATTATCACAGATAGCATTCCCTTTTTCTCTTGTTGTTCAGCTTGCTTCTGTCCTGCTGAGGTGTTTTCAGCTGCTCTTCTTTGTTGTAGTCTTTCGGAGCTACTTTGTTTTTTAGGGTTTGCTATGGGGTGTCCCCATCTATCCATTTGGTCTTGAGCGGAAGTTGAGCACCTTTGGTGTTGCTTGAGAAAACTGAGGTTTTCGCCCCGGTCTTCGTACACCACAATCTCGTGTTTTTCAGAGGCTTTAATGCTCCCTGCGTGATCTTCCACTCTGCCCTTTATGTAGCCCACCACCATAGCATCCAGGCTTATTATCTTTGGCACTTCTTCGTCTGCTTCTCCTAGTCTCATTAGTACTGCGCTTGCTTGGGCGAACGGGGTCTCATTGTCGCTCCATTCGAGTAGTGCGATTATTTTGTTTCTTGATCGCACTATTTTGCAGCGCCTGTTAGCCACTGAGATTTCGGATAGCGCGTTGTATGTGCTGCGCTTCATTGTTGCCCTAAAAGTGCTGCCGTTTAGAAGAGCTGCTAGGCCCGGTGAGATTGCCACTCTGCCTGAGCGTTTGGTGTTACAGAAGCTTATGCCGAATCTTTCTTCGTTGTTGTCCATAAAGAGAGCCACTCCCCGGATTCTCAAGTTCGGTTTCCCTCGTTCCGCATTTTGAAGCAAGTTAGTTAATGCTACGAGGGTGTTATTGAGGGGTTGACTTGGTCGCGGGTTGTAGTTCTCGTTTGGGCGCGGGATTTCTGTGTTGTTTATTACTGTCTGTGATATTGTAGAGTTCCGTCTGGCAACTATCCGGAAGATGGAGTCCAGGAATTCTAGGAAGCATTTTCTTTTCCCTTCGGTTGCCAGAATATCGCACAGGGTTGGCTTTTCTAGCTTGGCACCAATTTTGACCTCTGTCTCCCTTCGGATCGTCAGAAATCTGGGGCATTCCAAGATCACGTGCCAGACTGTTTCGCTGACATTCGGGTCACATTCGCATCCGGGGCTGTCTTTCAACTTGAACTGGACAGATATTCCCCCATGCCACCGTGTCCCGTCAAGGCTTGCACCTGTGTCTGTGTCAGCCTTGTTTTCCTTATGATCAGATAGGCTTTGCTCACATCCGGAAAGAAGATCTTTGTGGTTGACCCAGTGGTTGAGGCAGTGTAATGATCCTGCCATTTGAGGATCGTTTCCTCTCTGATCTTTCTTTTGACATAGGACAACGGTATTTCCGCGTAGTCTCGTGTTTCGGACGTGTTCTTGGCGGCAGTTTTTGCTAGCTCGTCTGCCCGTTCATTTCCGGCGGTCCCGATGTGAGCTCTGATCCAGAACAATCGAACGTTTTTTCCATCCCTCCTAAGTCCCCTAATGTTGTCTTTTATTTCTTTGTATATAATAATTACCATTTGTGGTACTCGCAAAAGCGATACTAAAACGAATAACAATTGTATTTTCTTTTAAAAAGAGGAACGTAAAACAAGGATTTACAACGGAAGTACAATCGGGAGCAACCGAAATTAATGTGTCTTAAGAGAAAAGGTGAGTCAATGTGTTTATCGAATAATTTATATGTCGGAGATGGTCATTAGTATTGACGTGAAACGAAACACAGTACGATATCCGAGTGATGGCAGCACTGCAGCGATGACGTCGATACTCGGCTAACATCGGTTCCTCTGCACTAGGCACTGTTACTTGTTTCATTTGCCCGGTGTGAAGTGTTTGTTAACAATTAATTAAAAGTGTTAACGATTATACGCCCACGTTCTGTTCGACAATGCTGCTAAAACTACTGACATCGCCGACATATATAAAAAATATTTGGTCTTAAACGGTTTTTCCATTCATTAAAATTATTGTGGACGAAGTAAAACTGTATGTAATATAACACGTTTTATGAATATTTTATTCACACGATCTATTTTACTGATCTGAGAGTTTTGGGGATTATAGTCCAGGGATGTTATGGAGCTCCGTAACCGTAACCGAAATCGATAAAAAAATTCGGATAATTTCGGATACGGGCAATCTAAATAAACCAAGTTATGAGAGGTTTTCGCCGACCAAGCCGATACACTAGCCGCGTCGCTCTCAATTTTAACAATTTTTATTATTCAATTTTATGTTATTGATTTTTTTTGTGTATTATTACCACATAATACTTTGAAATAAAGTCGAAGCAAGTCAATATATTATATTTTTTTCCAAGTCGTAAATCATTTGATATCTGTAACCAAAATTATCCGAAACAATAGAATAATTTCATATCCGACCATAACCGAAACCGGTAAAATATTATACATATATCCGAATCCATATCCAGATCCGAAATTCCATATCCATAACATCTCTATTATTGTAGTCTATAGAATAATAATACTTAGTGATTTTACATATAAATTGAAGAAAAATATTCTACTGAGCGCAATTTTTGAAAGCCTTTGATATTCTCAAAGTAGGGGCAAGTGTACCTAAAGCTTTGATCACAATGTAGTTGAAACAATCGATAGTAACACATCTAAATAGATCCCTAAGATAAAAGTTTTTGAAAACTTATAATCAATATAGTGATAAGGTGATTGCATTTTATAATATACAGTTGCAAAAAGTTGTTTTTATCATATAAATAATGTGAGGTTACGATGCGGTTTGAAATATTTTTAATTTTTATAAATACTTTTATGTGGAAATCGATCAAATATGTCAACAATATCATTGATGAACAAATTGAACAACAGCAGAGCAAGGTGTAAGCCTTGTGGTAAGCTCATCATTACCACAGGAGAGAACTTTACACTTTTTGCACTCACACACGCACTTTGCACTAGGAATCTCTGTACTGCGGGTGACATAAATTCACACAATTAGACATCACAACCACCCACGACCCGAAAAGAAAATATTATCTATCATAACAATGTCTGCCCCGGCTGGATCGGTCGGAAGGGGGGTCACTACAAGGGGTCACTAAGCTACAAGGTCATAGAGAATAATTTTTTATCCAGTCTAGATTTTAATAAAATATCGTTCAATCTTCGCATTGAGATAAAGTTGGATGATGGATGCGATAGATAAGAAACACCTCAATTTATTTTTTCCCATCAGTTTTCTACAACAGTTACCTACGCCATGAAAAACCTGGTTTTTATAGCGTGTTATACATATCAATAATACCACCGTTGACAATTGCCAATAATCGAAGAAAAAATTCTCCAAGGAGCCAATTTCTCAGACGCCGCTTGTAAAGCTGATGCCGGTCTTTCTAACAGTTCGAATAAATAAATTATGACGATCCATCATTTTCCACCGTTGACAAATATCCCCGTCTCCTATACAATATATATTAATGTACACCGATTCTTCTACTCTTATAAGAAGTATACAAATTTCTATGACTATTTAGGTACCGCTTTTGACCGATTTTATATTGAAGCTTGTAAATTATTGGATAGAAACGATGTATACAGCTTTATTTTTGTCAAACAACAAAATAAACGTGAAAGTTGAGACTTTCTTAAGATAATCCTCAATGGTGAATAATTAAAATATACTAATAAAACTGTAACGGGGTGGAATTTCTTGGAAATTTTAATATAGGTATGCTTTGTTATCGATATAAGAGTCAAAAACAGATTTTTTTGGAAATTTTATCTGTCTCTCTGACCGCCCACACCACTCTTCAGAAATTCTACTCGTTATGTTTAAAATAGCACCCACGTAGTTTCAAGAATGTTTTTTTATAGTCCTATGAATTAGAAACATACTTATTATTAATATCCATTTCCCGGGGATAAAAGGAAATCATGATTCAGACCTAGATTATGACCCATAATATAAGCTATTAAAATGAGAAATATAGTCCAAATTTGTTAACTGGTTTTAGTGTGATAAGTAGTCAGACTGACAGACAAACAGACAATAAATCCAAAAACATATAATTTATATCTTTAACAAAGTTAAATACCTATATAGATAGACATATGTATATACAGATATATAGACCTACCTATATAGATAGCTATATTAAAATTTCCTAAAAAAACCTTTGTACCTACAGATTCGATCCCGTTACTATTTTATTATTAGAATAGAAGTTATAATAAACTTAAACGTTTACACATTCACACCCCCGCACTAGGATTCCCTGTGTTGTGGATGACAAATATGTATTTATCTGTCACATAAATCCGGCCGGGAATCAAACCCGGGACCCATCGCTCGGAAGGCAGGGTCACTACCAACTGGGCTGTGGGGTCATTAACTTACATGTTACTTTTATAGATGTTCTAAAATTTTAAATTAATAATCATATCTGAGTATAGAAAAAACGAGAAATTACTCACGCAAAATTGTTTGCACATTCAAGCTCACTACTTCAACGTATTTCACTGATTACCCTCTTAAACAAACGTTTGTACAGCTGTTAGCTAAACTGCTGTTCCGTCTTCTATTGCAATGTTGAAAAGATTGTAATGCAACAATTTTTTATGGTAATAGTTGGCGAATGTGCATACAGGCCGCGTGATGGTGGATAATCACTGCCACTCACGCGTTTATGTACCAATACTTTCAGGTGGGTTACCATCATGTTATCAGAAAAGACGAAAACGGTGTTTCAAAAGGTAAAATAAGTTAAAAATATCTCACAATTGATTCGACAAGAACAATACATTTCAACTGTAACAGGTGCTCACGCTGTTTACATTTTCACTGATAGTTCGATCCAATTTCATGGATTATGGTCAAGGCGACACTTACCTCCCATGACCATTATCCATGTAATTTGATCGAAATATCCTTAAAAGGACAAAAATCGTAAGTACTCCTTCTAATTAAAATACATGATCTTAACGATGATACAAGTTTAAAATCATAAATAACTAGACAGGTAAGTAAAAAAACCTGAAAGAGAAGGTACCTCTCGTGACGCGATTCGCAATAACTTGCATGCCAAGTTTATGAAGTTGTAATTAAGAGTACACACTCGCACGAGTATGTTTCGGCGGTCGATATCAACTGTCGGTCGCACGTGTCCATCGTAAACGAGCTCGCGAGGACACCAACCCCGCCTCACATTACACACGATATAAGCCGTAACGCAGTAAAAATAACGATGTCAGTGTCCAAACGTTATTGCTAGACCGAAATGAACGATGGGTGTGCACGGTCGACAAGCTATCGTACTTCTGATTACTGAGAAACTTAAAAAAAAAACTTTTGCCATGTATGTGTGAAATATTAACCAATAAGAAAACTAGTATTGACAGACATATTTCGTTTACAATGAAAGTCTTTTAATTCTGATTTGACGGATTTTTCTTACTATTTTATATGGATAGTCACGATATTAATAATTTATGCTGATATTTCGACCATGCAACGGCCAAATGATTAAATATTACAGCCTAATTATGTACAGTCCACGGAGATTAGTTTAGCTGCTCAACGAAGTAATGTTGCTAGCATTCTGGATTACTTCACGGAGAACAATTTGAACGCGGCTTTTTATTTAAATAATTAATAAAAAATAAAAATATTTTTTATGTTATTTGTTCGGTAAGTAAAATAAATATATTTAACTGGGTGATATTTTTGGTTGTACACTAAAAAAAAGCTTTTTATCGTATCACGGAAAATATACGGATATATGGAGTAGTTTAAGATAAATACTAGTATATTGCCGTTAGATAACGTCAAGTATGTATGAGAGAGGATGTGTTGGGAGTATAAACGCTGAAACTTCATTCAATATTTAGAAGAAATATATACTATGCGCCGCGATACTATTCTTCAAACCAATTTTGTTATATGTATATAAGTGAGGTTTTATTAAATCAAAAAATTATTTAGAATTATTTGTACTATATTTTGGCAAATTCAGTGATTACTTTATAATAGTTTTTATAATAACAAAACATTTATGATTTATTATTACTTATCTTGTTACAATTACAAGTAGCAGATAATAATTAAAGCTAATGAAATTTTCATTTTGATACCCTAGCTAGAAACAATAATAGACCCGCTAATAGTGTTATAATAACATATCTTACGTGGGTATAAAATTATTTCTCACTTATTATAACATGATGTTACGTAAACGTGGCTCATACTCATAAGATAACATTGAGGCACCAAGAATTTTCATCGCCGTCGGCTTGTTGCCGTCTCAGCAATATATATCCATAACATTCAACAGAAAGAGACAAGGCTCGTTTACTCTTATACCGACAGACCTAAGTTAGAAAGAAACCTCCAAGAATTTAACGGCATGTCTTAAATTTCCAAAGGTTTTATTGCATTCCCCGCAAGCACAGACGCTTAAACTTTATTGCTGTGGGATTAAAGTAATATTTGCAGCGACTAAATGATGTCGAGGCAATTTCGTGATATTAAAAGTTGTCTATGTGGAGGCTCAGGTCAATAGTTCGGTGTTCCGTGAAAGTTTGCGGAGTATAATCAAGGCGGGAACTTTCTATCGGTCGCATTCTTGTCCAACGACGTGCGATAACACTACGTTCCTTTTCAACTATTTACCGTTAATGCATACTTCGACATAGTTACTCTAAGTGCATAGTTCACACCTAGGAAATATCTAACATAACGGTGCCTGTTGCCTGGTACGCAAAGGAAGTAAAATAACTGAATTGATCTCGACATATTTCCCGGGGAATAAACTAAATTTTTAAGCCTGCATTTACATTACATTTCCATGGCATACAAATTACTTTAGAAATGTTATATGAGCGAGCTCGATAGAAATTTCCGAGCGAATGACTTGGCAAAATTTTCTCAGCAAGATATACAGATAGTTCGATAGATGGCCTGAAAACGAGAGGCAGTAGAAAAGGGATCGGAAAGAGCGCGCCTGCTGAAGTGTATTCACTATTATTGGTGTCGCATCCGAATGCATTTATAGAACTCTTTTGTTGCACTTTGAGAAGATTTAATATATACCTCACTCGATTCAACGAATTACGTGAAACTCGTTGTAAATATATTTTGAAACAAATAAGACACAACGGATGCTTTATTTCAGTCAATATATAAAAAAGTTTGCTAACTTCAGGGCTATCTGCTTAATATTCAACGAAGGGCACAAACCAATCGATCTGTTCACGCTCTCTAGATATGGTTAGAAACTAATTGAATATCGGGGTGAAATTCGCAGTTTAATATTCCAATTTACGAGACTTTCCGCCAGCTCAGTCGAGTAAAAGGGTTAAATTTAATCTCCTCCCAAAAAGGTGCCAGAGATTTGTACAAAAACAATAGGTACTTTAAAAACGTAGTAAATAATATTTCATCTTCATTTCATGAAAGTGTTGCCTACCGTTCTCATTATCTCGTCTCTGAAAGCTCGTAGCGATACTACACTGTTCTGTAGACTTTCCGATTCGTTATTGCAAATTGCTACACGATACTTCGAAAAGAACAATAATTGAAAAAAAGAAGTCAAAATTCTGAAAACTTTTACCGATAATAAAATTGTAGATACTATCTTCAGGTGGATAAATCCAAATAGATATCAGAATTCATTGTTTTTGTTTTGTTGCGTGGGTGGATAGAGAAAAGTAGTAATTGCTCAGGAAAAAATTAATTGTTTATGTTTAATAAATTTACTGCAAAAACTCATACGTTTTTAATTTGAGGAAGAAACCCCATGATCACCATGTAAACAAAGGATTTGCATAATGAATCCACCCATAGTTTTATTACTTGGTTAAGGGGGGGTCATTTTTTGCTCGCAGTTTGTTGGTAATCGCTTTCAGCGCCAACTTTGTATTCTGAGGGCTTTCCCTCCCTCGCGGTGCAAATTTGATAATGAAAGGACCCCACTTGTGTACTGCAGAGATAATGTAAATAAGTATGCAAATTATACGCCAAGTTCCATTCAAATGAACCATTGTGGCTCTTTAAAGTTTTGCACACAGCAAACTCTACCGTGATATACTGGTGTTAAGATATACACCCCTTACGTGTATTTAGAAAACAAGAATAAATTTGAATATTTGAAAATAAATTACCACGTTGAACCTTTCAGTCATATTATTTTGACGCGTAAAAGAGAGTTAATCGAAAATCTTGTTTGTATGTACGTTGTATCCTTATCTGATTACAACATAAATATAAATAATTGTTCACCCCTTAAGACGTCCAAGCAATAAACCGAAACAACCAGCCAAGCACAAATAATCAAACGAACTGAAAAAATATACCATACAAATACTGTTCCGGCAGGGACTCATGTCCGAGACACTTAGTTCATCAGGTAGAGTAACAATTTAACTACAGCGTTAAAATGAAACATGATTGTGCGAGATAAGGTAATATGATTCAAGTTTTAAAATCATGTAGGAAAATAAAAAGAGCACGTCCGGCTGAGTGCGAAATCTGTGAAACATTTTCTACGTAAGTGAAAGTCCCGCATGATAGCAACGTCGTGACATTGTGGCTATCAATCATTTATCCGTGAGTCGCTTCCAGCGATACCGCGAAAAGCTCTAAAAGCGATGCCAACGCCGCTTTGATAATGTATCACATTTAAAACTGACTTTAAAAGGCTCCCCAGCGCCTTCATTGTGCGACGAAAGGAACCGAGCAAACAGAATAGATTGATACCGGATCTTGATAAGCGCATATTGAATTTTGCGAAATTAAATTTTTATCTCCCAAAAGCGTTGTTGATTTTTAAATTTATGTCTCTATATTGGAAGCGTTTTCTTTCAATAAAAAGCGAGCTTATTTAGAATATTTTACGCTGAATATATCAATTTTCTTCCCTATTTTTTGTTGATGCTTTGTTTTATAGAAATATTGGATTCCTTTCAAACAAACAGAAAAAAAAATGAAATAAAACTTTGTATGTCTTAGCACAGGTAATAAGTAGTAGGAGATGGGTATTGTATCGTTAATGCGGGTAGACTAGCAACTTCTAAGACTAATTTTAAACTAGACTCAACTATTCTCCTTGTTTACCCGTAATTGTTTAATAACTGTCCATTACTCAACATTGTATGTGTAGGGACTTCTGAATAGGGACTACATACATTTCCGTTACATTTTTTCCTACATACATGACATTCATACTCGTATGAGTGACTATTTCTTAAACATAAAATTATTAAAAAAAAAATAATCAGTAGCAAAACTTCGTTGTTCACTGAACTGTTATTAAACAAATACTAAAGACCAACCCAATATAACATTTAAATGTTAAATCTTAAGAATTAAAAATGTATCTTTAAAATATTGCCATACATTTATTACAGCACTATACCGCTTTCATATTAACGTCAACATATCAAATTGCAATTCATCTACATAAGGTGCGCATTTTATAACAACATCTAGTGTAGTGTTGCACTACAATGAAATATTGTTTTCTCAGTAAGTACGATCCAATTTGCACAACTTGTGTGAAACGACACCCTTCAGGCCGGCGTATGATAAACCGACATTTACATTGTTCTATCGCAACCGAGAAGCGAGTTTAGGACTAATAATAATATACTATAATAATTAATAGTAAAATACTATAAATTTGTAGAATAATAATTATTAGCGACCACTAGGTGTGGTCGAAATTCGACAGATTTTCCAAAATCTTTACAATGTCAACATGACGCTGCAAGTGGCGTCAAGGGTCAGATGTTACTAGATATTTCTTCTAGCGCCTATTTCATTTCATTTTGTTACTACAGAAATCTATACTGCAACGTGACTGAGTTCATGTTTTAAAAATAATAATGACAAACAAGTTAAATAGTTTTTTTTTCCTCACGAATTTTTACCTGTCTGTCTTTGTGGCTCTTTAGCTAATCACGTATCAATTTCTAAAACATCTTATTTTAAAAATTTGTACGGAAAAGGTTTTAACTACTTTCCTTTCAATAAATACATAAATATTCTTTTAATACATGTAACCACGAATATTAATAAGAATAGCTGAGTTGACGAATAAATGACTTTTTTATTCGCCATTCGCATGCAATTGAACCTGATGTTCAGAAATGAATAACGTACAGGCGATCCTCTGAGATCAAGCGTAATGAGAATTGGGTTTCCACTGTATATTACTTTCCTACCTACATGTGGAAATTTCAAAAGTAAAGTAATAAAAAGTTTGTTTTTTTTTTCATTATTGTTGTTGTAAATGAATTTTACGGAAGTCAAGTTGAGTGTGGTTTGGTAGACGCTTTTCTTGTCAATAGAAAAGACTAGCGTATCTCAATTCAACACTTGAAGTTTTGGTTAACGTAAAATATAAGTTTACGTAAAAAATGTTTTAGACTTAGACGCATTCTATAAACGAAAAGCTACAATTTTTATTTAATCATAGATAACATGTAGGCATGGTTAAAAAATATTTACATGACAATGATTTTATATTTATCATTTTGACACATTAAGATTAATTCAAGAATTGTATGCTAATGTATATATATTATATATAAAATTAAATATATATACGTTAAATGATGAAAATATATTTCTTAAAACATTTTAGTCATTGAAAAACTAGAGTTAAAGATACAAAAAATATTTTATTACTAACTTTTACCTCTTATCCTTGGTAAGAGACTAATTTCCATTGAAACAATTAACTTTTAATATTAACTCATAATATAAGTTACTATCTGCTGTGGCAGGTTCGTTTTCGTTCATTGTATTTTCTCATACAGTTATTGTTAATTAATATTATATTCAAAGTATTTTCATAAACGTACTTACATTAGAATTCCCTGTCTTGCGGGTGGCATAAAGGCACACAATTAGACATCATAAACACCCATAATCTGAGACCACACCTTTATTTGCTACATAAATGCCGACTGGGAAATGAACACGGGTCCCCTCGCTCGGCAGGCGGGGTAGCTACCAATTCTGCTACAAGGTCGTAATTTAGTGTTATCTATACATACAATATAATAAAATTGTAACTGATCGCTTTCTGTATTATGACGGACATATGAGAAAAACTATTATTAGGGTCCATTAACGCAACAAAACCCAAAAAAATTATTGCTAGAACTTTTATCTGTTTGTCTGTGCATTTGTTGGTGCTAATCTCAGAAACGGCTTAACCGATATCGTTATGTTTTTTACAAATGAATTGCAGTAAAGCATCACTAATGTAAGCATAACTTACTATTTAAAGTACGTTTCATTGCAGTCTGTCCATAATAAAAAAGTTATAAATTAATTTAAAACCATACAGGTGCTATTTCTTAGCGTAAGGCGTAGTTTTTCGGAAGCGAAGCGAGTGCGGAGTGTATAATAGAATACTTTATTTACAAGGAACCATTTTGAAGTCTGGCCAAATTTTAAATGACATGTGAGCTTAATGAATTTTTTAATGTACAAGATAATTATTATTATGTCGAAACCATGGAGTATTTTCAATCGTGACTTTTAATTTACTACTTCTACTTCACCCAAAGAGAGTGAAAAATTCCAAACAACATCTATTCTTTATGAAACCTAACATTAATAAACTGCTTTTTATGTTAATAGCCGACAAACGAGCAGACGAGTCACCTGATGGTAAGTGGTCACCGTCGCCCATGGACATCAACAAAACCAATGGTATCACTGATGCGTTGTCGGCCAGGAAATGAGAAGGTAAGAAAGAATGAACTGGCTCTCAAGCCCCCAGCGGAACACGGCGAGTCGTTTGGCGGCTGACTCAAGCAGGAGGGTGGTAGCTTGCCAGACGGGCTTCACGAAAAGATAATAATACCAGTAATAAAACTAATGACTTAATAATAATATTGATAATATAATCTTTACGCGAAGCCCTACCACCAAACAGGCTGGCTTCTGTCGCCTCTATTACGCTCTATTAAACCCTATTACGCCAGCTTGGGATTGGGGGGAGTATTCTAGGCCGTCTCAATACGGCCAAAATTAAAGTGAAAGTTTATGCATACAGAGAAAAATGAAAAAATTCATGCAAAATAATTGATAAAATCTGTGTTTCTTTCAAACTAGTCATGGATTCTGTTTAATTGTAAGGCAAGAAAATGGCGGTCTTCAAAACAATCCCAATGACGGTCTTCAATACAATTTTCAATATCAGCTACCCCCTTAGGACAGGAATTTTCAAAAAATATATACTTATTGGATGTCTTACATTTTATGTTAACAGCCGACAAACTAGTTTAGGTGGTCCTGACCTGATGACAAGTGTTGACCACCGCTAATGGACGACTTAGAACTAAGTGACTCCTGCACTATTACCAAATGCGGTATTAGCAAAATGTCACGGTTGATTCTAAAGAAGGTTGGAATATAGCCACACCGATGGACCTACCATCATGGCCGTCGTGATTAAACAGAGACTTGCAACCTACAACAGGGGCGACTTGTTGTTATGGCCCTGTCCATTGTTCAGGAGGGTTCACATAGATAAAGCCACTTACACCCCATAAATTAATTTCAATATAATTGCTAAAAAAGTTATAATAGAAATCAAAACGAACTTTAAAACCCTATTTCACATTTTATTTGTAAATTAAAACTATTTTTATTGATAAACGTATTTTTTTTAATAAACATAACACTCTTAGTGATACTCAGATCCTAGATTAATAGTGAACATGTACTACGTTTTACGGTTTCTTTGCCGTCGTGGCCTCTTAACTCAGACTGAAGTAAATCAGAGATACATTTAACTGTCTTAAAAAGCTCAATTTAACAAGTAGTTCCCAATAGCATATAAAGGTGTCTTTCTCGTTACTTCCTGCCATTTTCTTACAATCTCGGCAGCACCAAGCTGGGACAGCACTCCTAATGGACCTATATATCAAACAGGATTAAGTATAAATGAGAGAAGCCCAACCGTCTAATACTTTGTTGTACGACATGACTGGAATAGGTAGTTTTTAAATTGTTTCTATTACTTTTAGAACACGCGATATTTAAGATTTTAAATATTGGAACTTAATATAATATGTTTGTCAATTTTAAGATCTTAGTTCTTAATTCAAAAAACTTTTATAAAATTATTAAAATTAAATAGTACGATTGACGTAATATAATATTATAAATAGTCTGTTTGTCTGTTGCGTTTATTTGCGCTGATCTCAGAAACGGTTTATTCGATTTCGTTACGGTTTTTACTAATGTGTTTCAGTAAGCATCATTTAATATTTACTGTTCGTTTCATTTTCGTCCATAAATAAAAAAGTTATGTATTAATATATGTATTTCTAATTCACCGAACGAGAAAAACCTAAAACAGTTCTAAAACAATGTAGATGCTATTTCTAAGTATAAGGTAATACTGAAGCGAAGCTAGGGCAGTTTTCTAGTACATACATAAAATTCGGATACGACAGACAGACAGGCATACACGTAACGGATCCAAGAAAGATTTGTTTTATTTTTTTATGAATGCACGAAACTCTTAAAATAAATCTTATCTGTAATAAAGTAACTGGCTGTGAACTTCCTAAATAAATCCTATATGAGAAAGAAAAACGCAGGAAACGAAAAACAGTGTAGTGCGCAAAAGGTTCAGTTATTCCAAGCAACTGCTCCAAGCGCAAGCGCTATCAAAGAAGATTTATGCACATTTTTATTTCATTGCTTATGTTTAAATATAAGAAAAAGTTGTACAAACACAATCCTTTATGCAATGAATTCATAGTTTCCGACGGTAGTGCAAACACCTCGTACAAACAAGACTCATGCAAACGTTGCGATAATATTATTTTTCCAATCGCTTCTTCACCTTTGTGTCAAATGTGTAAACAAACATGAATTACTTTGCTATCAAAGCGTAAATTTTATTTTGTTTGCATTCTTCAATACTCGTCGTTTAGCTGTAATAAAGTTCAGTATTGACAAAAATAAATAAACGGCAGTAATGAGCGTTTTTACAAAGTATTTTTCACGCGATTAATGTCGACGGGCGGATGACGGCGAAAAAGGCGGGGACTTTTTCGACATATTCACTATCTTACGACTTTCTTCCTTGATTAAAAGTTGAAATAATAAACGGCGAAATAATTTTCCTTCGTCGCGCATCGCCTCTCTTTCTAAAGCAAACTAATATTAAAATACACGGATACGTCACAGATAAATAATTAGTTCTGTTTTTTTTTAATCTCTGTTGTTACTTCAATAACTATTCATATCTCTGTGAGATACATTTTACGTTAAATATAGAGTATTTATATTTTTGAGTGTCTAATCTTTGTATTCTCCTAGATACTGACATTACGACAGTTAAAATATAATGAACACGAAGAAAAACGAAGATCATATGCTAATTAAACAGACGTATTATCCATTAAATTGTTAAAAATATATTGCACAATTATTGAAAACATTTCAATCGATAGGTACTATTACTATATAGATATATACATAATATATAATGAAATTAGAATGAAGACTATAACATTATCTATCATCTTTTGTTTGTAATTAAAGTAATAAAATAGATATAGCAAATCTCACGCTTTTTGGTTTTATACCTCATCTCTAAGATCCAGTTACACATTATCACACCTTATATCTGCGTAAAAGACCTTTATGACGGAATCAGCAAATAAATGTCTAATACATATTTTATTATATAAAAACTTCAAATACCCATAATTTATATTTTTGCGGTTTTGGCATTGGTATTCAAGTCAAATATGATTGTCATGGGTTGATTTTTTCCTTAGTAAAAGTTTCAAATAATCCTGATCCATCGTTACATAAAACTTGTAAGTTGTTCGCGTCTCAACGGATAATCGAGTTTATACTTGGAAGGCCGCCATCAATCATTTATCCCGCTCTCTCCATCGTTGGATGGATCTGTTCTGTGCTACGCGGAAAAACTTTAAAGTGCTCCGTGTTATGTGACGTATCGCATACTCGCTCGTTTGTTCGGCCTGCTTAAATCATTAATCTTATGTACGGAGTGGAAAAGTTTACAATAATACTCATATATAAAGTCCCGCATAGGTAGATTTTGGATTAACGATTAGGCTAAGTCCTCATAATTAAAAGTTAATGTAACTTACAAATGAAATGTATCAAAAGATATATGATAACCTTTATTGAAGAAGAAAAAAAAGAAAAACGACGAAGTGAATGATATTGTGCTATTTTATAATGATATTATGAGATTAACTTATGATATTTAATTTTTTTTTTTAATTTAAACTTATTCTTTGCAAAGTATTATTACCAATTTTTTTCCTTTGGGGTTTAAATTATTCAACAATAAAATAATATCCTATCACATTATATGCGAAAGAACAACTGAATACTAATGTATTAGGTAGTCAGTAGAATAATTGATAGTCAAATTACCTGCCCGCTTACGCGCTGCCTCGTTACTCTGGCGAACTTTGGATACATTATAGAGAATTTCAACATTTAAATTACTTTTTACGCTGCTTTTGTTACTTAATTACATAAGCTAGGAAAATAAAAACATTAACAGCAATGTTTTGTATTTTTTTTTCACTCATAATTATGTTACTGGAAAAAATACATAGATGTTAGGTTATGCCGACCTTCGTACTTTAAAAATATTCGTAATAGCTATTTCGTTGATAAAAACGCCTCAATTTTTCCTATTAATCTACTGTTTAATGGATAAATATGTAAATAGCAAATGCTCATGCTGTTCTACTATCAATAGTCAGTCAATTGTGAGGATGTTGACTGCATCACAATTTTGTTTAGAAAACCCAAGAAACGACTGGCATTAGTTGCTATATACTAACTGCTATTGATCACTGTTTAACCATTTCTGATGAGGTTTATAAATAAACAATGTTTAAAGGAACTTATTTACTACGTTCCGTACAATGTTCATAAATAAACAAAGATAATCTAGTACCAACTTCCAGTGGCAGACGTTTTAACAACGAACAATTTATGATAGATACTTTGAATAACATTTTAAATATGTGAAGTGTAGTAGCAGTGAACAAATAAAAAGCAAAGAGTAATTTTCAGGAACACAAATAATACCCGTAAATGGAATAAAATTAAATCTAGACAGATACTACATTCATGTGTGTTTCATGAGATATTTAAAAGGACACCCAGAAGGAAGAAGTTTCTGTCTGTTTCTGTTACAATTAGGGAATAAACAATACGGTAATACGAAAGACCAAATTGTGTAAAGTCTAGTTTCAGACTAGTTAAGGGACTTTGGGTTGGTTGGTTGGTTGGTTGTGTTATTTAGATATTCATTTACCATCTGCTTCCGTGAAAGAAAATATTATAAGCAAACCTACACAGAGTTCTCCATGTATTCTCAAAGATATGTAAAATCTACTGACCCGCACTTTAAGAGCGTGGCAGACTTTAGCTAAACCCCTCTAATTGTGAGAAGAGATCTGAGCCCAGTAGTGAAAGAATTATGGGTTATTATAACTTTGGAATGTAAGCGGTTCCGTCAATATTTGAGTCCATGCCAACCTTGGCTGTACGTGGTGCACCCTTCTGAACAACGAAAGAGGATATGACACCAGATCCTTCTTGATAAAGATCGCTCCGGCTTGTTTCAGTCAGTTTAATTCCAATAATACTCGTGGAATTGTACCGCCCCTGTTTGGCTAGCTACAGTCTTTTTTCTATACTTAATATGACATGGTCTAACGTACCATTTTATCCATTCCACTATATCATTTTTCCTTATTTATTCATTCATTATTTCCTTCATGGCTGTCGACGCGTCCCATGCATTTGGTGTTACGAATGTTCATAACAATTTGCATAATGTACATGGTACGAGTAACAAATAGAATATTAACAACAAACTACCCCAGATACAATAGCTTCAATGTTATGTTGACAACTGTTATTTTTGGATTACATTTAATTATTATTATTACATTCACTATCGTTATATCCCTTAGATATCGTATAATTTCTAAACGACTTGACCGGCAGTGACCTTATATAATATATTTGTTTCACCTAGGCAATGGGCAGTAATGCTATTAAGAATCAATGAATGACGCTTTAGTCAAGCTGTTAACAAATTCTGTATTATTTTGTAAACCAAACCGCTATATCAATTATATTGTAACGTTAATTTTGTAATCTTCAAACGTGTTCCTACTGCCATCTTGTAGATTGAAATCTGCATTTTATAATACTTTTTTATCGTACAGAAAAAAAAAATTAACGCTCTTCTGATTAAAAGGCTAGGCCCTTGTCGGTACAAAGATAAGCAACTACCGGCTAATTAATTTTTATCAAAACTAATGGAGCACCAGATAGCTACGGCGTGATTCCATAAACGTTAATTAAATATATCGAAATCTAGTTTAAAACATTTAAAGATTGTCTAATATTTTCGACAAATAAGACTATTGCAGATTACAATGATGAGAACTTCCAACAAAAGTGAATTCAAATAATTATTCATAGAATTTCTTGTACTACTTATATCAAATAACTCTAATCTTCACATCGATTTCACCAGAAGGATGCTTTACAGATCTCAAGAACGATTGTAATAAAAAGTAAGAGACCGACATTACACTCATGTGAGTGTTTTATGTGCACTTGAGCGACTTCCGCATGGAGGATGTTTAACTCCGCACCCGCGAACTCAACGAAGATACCGAAATCGAATACCTTACACTGAGTACATATAATATTGAATTAAATATAATGTTTGTAGCTGTATATATGTACATATATACATTTATAAAATATAAATATTTTGATAACTTATTAGCTGACCTTCTATAGGTTAGTCTGTAATAAGTATTGAGATATTCGAAATTTTAAAAAAGAAACGCACTGTATCGTATGTGTTTAAAATGCTAATTTATTTGAAAAATAGAACATAGTAAGCTGTTTTGCTGCAACGCTTCTTGTTTTTTTTTAAACGATGAAGCATAACCGCGAAAATCTGCGCCCTAATGCTCTACGATGATTTTTAATTTGGTTTCATCGAATAACGTAGTCTACGATGACCAAAATTTATTTAAAAGTGATTATTTTAAAGGGGTAAGATGAATCTTAGAGATGATTAAAGACGTGAAGCCCCGCGCACTGCAGTAACTGCAGAAAACGTGTATACAACCTAAATATTGGTGCACGAATTACATATATGGACATCAAAAAAATCCTAGACATTTGTTTGTAGACCGTTCGTATCGTCCTACGTCAATATTATGCAGTGTGGTAGCTTTGGTGCCGAGAAAAGCTTCTACGTTTTGAAAACAGGGAATCATCAGTGTTTAAAATAATTTCTGATGACGAAACATGAATGGATCAATTCATGTTTCATAATTCCGGAAATTAAAAGGCAATCATCATTATGAATGGTATACTACAGTAGCATTACCCAAAGCTTTTCAAGCTGTGTGAGAAAGAAGATCAAGGCCGAGCCTCGGCGAATCATGCGACATTGTGATATACGTAATACGTCATATACGTTCCTTAGAATAAAAGCATATATGTATAAGACGGTGAAACCTTAACTCATCCACCCTAACTTAGCTCTAGGTGACAGTTTTTTGTTCCAAGTAATGAAATAATAAATAAAAAGTATATTTTTTTTCAACGCCAAGAAGCTCTGGCTACCTTCGAACTGGCGATTTCTGACCTGTTGGGCCAAAAATAGCAAAAGTATTTTTAAACTTGGTTTAAACTAATGCATTTTTGTTTAGAACATAAAGGAGAATATTTTGAAAAGATTTAAAATAACTTCTAATTACTATATTAATATGTTGAATACTAAAGCAGTAATAATCTGACGGTTTGAACGGAGGTCTCCCGCACTAGAGAGCCGAGTTCGATCCTGGATGCATCTATAACTTTTCAAATTATGTGCGTATTATATAATATATTATTAATATTAATTATCACTTGCTTCGGTGAAAGAAAGCATTGTGAGGACACCTGCTGACCTGAGAGTTCTCCTAATGTTCTCAACGGTGCGTGATGTCTGTCAACCTGCACTTGGCCAGCGTGGCAGACTATGGCCTGAACCTTTCTCATTGCGAGAGGACACCCGAGCCCAGCAGTGGGACGATACGGGTTTCAATGATGATGATAATGACGACGTTGAATACTATTTCTTTGTCTCAAAACTTATTGAGTAACTTAAATCAGTGAGTTTTATCTTAATTTTTTGTTGTATAATTGACATAAAAGATAGATAATAAATACTTTTAGTAGCGATATTTTAGACCATTGGAGACTACTGCTAGAACGAACGTTACATAGTCACAAAAGAACATTAAACAATAATTACATTAAACTTGACAAAGTGAATAAAATAATTAAATGTATAATAATGATATATATTAATAATATATAACATTGATGGTCCATTAAAAATAGTAATAATCAAAAATCTAAACTTTTCAATTGCTATGATAAAATGAATCTTAATAAAGAAACTGGAGTACCTGAGAGTTTTCTAATATAATATGAAAGATGCGTTAGGCTGCCAGTCTGTCCTTAATCACTCTCATTCTGATGACAGACACGAGTTAAAAACTAAGACAGTCATAGTTTGTTATTTAACCACAAATATGTCCTTACATTGTTCGGCCTACAAGCATATTTTATATAGAATATGAGAAAGTCTGATTTGATCGCGACTGGGGACATTTTTATGGATGGTTAAAAGTTTATGAATACCATTACAGTTCCTCGAAAATTGAAGGCTTACTTTTATACTTGCCGTTACACAAATTATGCTGTCCAACATTTTATCAAAAAAATATCACTTTGTGTACTAACAATAAAATTACTGATGTTAAATTAAAACAAGTTATAAAAAAGTATGAATAAAAGATTTCTATCAAAAATATACTTCACCAATAAATTCACTTTAACCAATTAATGTATCATGATTGGAGTTATATACAATGTTACCTATAAATTAGTGACATTAATAAAAAATTAAATTTACTTTAAAAATAGTTTTATCGCATTAACTCATTTAATAATGTTTAAAAACTATCCATGCCTTAATTAGTAATAACATAAGATGTAAAGAAGAATAAGATACAATCAAATATAAATTAAATCATGTAAAAGGAAGTAATGAACAGACAAAGAAAACCTGAATGCAAATTCTTTAGAATTTAATCATCTTAAAACTAAATGCAATTATTTCATAATGGTTTTGTAATGCAGAGAAAACAATTTTTTGAGATAAATTGTGAATCCACGCCGAGCTCAACAACGCGGCGTCACAAAAATTAGATTACGGTATATCTCCGGGTAAATTTCAATTTTACAAATTAAAGTAATATTTTTACTTATAACATGATATTTAAACTAAGTACACAGAATTTTATACTTGTAAAAGTAAAACAAATATTTATTTTAATAAATGAAATATAACTGATAAGTATTACAAGTATGCACGGGGAACGAATAATTTATTTTCTTTTTTTTGCAAATCACAGGCAAACAGAAACCCGATAACGAGATGTCGGCGAAGTACGAGTAAATACAAACTGTTGATTTGAAACTGCAAAAAGTGTTTTAACTGCGTAGCAGGAGGACAAATTAGAGGGAATGGAATATAGTTTACTTTAAGTTAAACTTATTACGATCCTTGAGAAACAAGCTCTCAGAGGCTCGCTCTGCGCGCGGGTCAAGAGCCCAATTTGTCACTCGCGCAAACTTCCAACTGCTTCGGCCTGCCCTGTTCGATTCCATTAAACTTTCAAGACCTTTCGAGCTATTTTCTTGTTCGAACCAAGATTTGCCTACGTAATTCATTTTGTACATACCTGCGTTGAATTAAATTTAACGTCATTACCCAATTTCAGGGAACAGGTGTCTTATGTGCTCGCCCTTAATTAGAACTTGAGAATGATTCGCTCACATATTTGTGTCCCTGTAACTACTCCTTGATAGCGCATGATATAGACACATTTAATCAAATTACCAAGACCCAAAAGTAAAAATTTGACTACTACATAAATTTCCCGACCAGGAATCGAAACCTCAGCCCAAGCATTAGTAAATATGCTATGTACAGGATCGTCAGGACAATGTGTGAAATAATGTATTGTATTCCATCACACTCATAAAGTAAATGTTTTTAGTTAGCATCAACGGCCGCTTCGAAGTGGTAGAACAAATCCAAATAAAAGTCGCCCTGGGACACTTACAATGCGCTATCATAAAAATTAAATTACGGTAAGAGTTTCTCTGTAAGTGCGCGCCATTTTAGCGGGGTGCACGGCTGTCGTAAAGGGTGCGGGGGACGAGGACACGCCACATCAAAGCACCTCATCCAACGTCGAGCTTTCTTCAAAATCAAATTTAGCAGCTTTCTTCTTTCGTTACTTTACTGAAACGCACCTGAATTTTTGACTCGCTTTTTGTTACACGGTTAATAATATTATTTCGTTGACGAAGACTCGATTTCACGCCATAAAAATGCATTCAGTAGGGGAATTATGAATTAAATAAACTTTACATTGATCTTTTATTGCGAGATGGAAATGTGAGTCGGATACTTAATAAATTTTACGATTACAGAAACGAGAAATACACAGTAGAAAAAGCAGCAAAGGAAACGCGAAATGAATTAAACTCTTGAGTTTTTATGTACAGGCGCCTCGAGCATGGCGAGATCAAGTGGCTAATTTGTCAGGGAGAACAAACTTGGTGCCGTGGACTCCTGCGGACGGTGCAATTCGATTAAACTTCTGCCCAAGTACCTACACAAGAGCACGGCCTCCTTAACGCAACTCGTCTGTACATTTGCGGCGGAAATTTAATTACCTAACTCATCGAGATAGTCGGATCCTACAAAGTGGATCTTCTACCGAATCACAGTATGGTTGCCAAGGGTTTTATTTCTAAGTAAAAGGGTTTGGATGGGATTTTTATATTTCAGACAACAGTATGTCCCTTCCGTCCCAAACCTAACAAGTTGTACCCTGTTAAAATCAACATTGAACGAAGTATAAAAATTCATCCACAATATTCGAATAATAGTAATAAATATCTTTCGACTATGACGAGAACTACTATTTTCTTAAAATATTTGTCGTAAAGAAAGATTATAATTTCATTTAATTTTCAACAACTACCAAGTTATGATTATTCGTTTATTAAACATTATCTGGAAAATGAAATAACATTATGTGTACTATAATTTCTTTATATTATATCTTAATATTTCTCGCTAGAGACATCCACAAGTCGATAATTTAAGAAAAACGCCTTCGTCCTCGGAGATGAATTTCATAAACATTACATAATTATACACATAAATTACACTAGTATATTGCATTCAGACTAATTGCTGTCAAATTATCTGATACTATTCGTTGGTTATCGATCGATTGATAGAAACATGCAAGCATCAACTGACGCATCCTATGCATCCTATACAACACATTTGCAAAAACAAACTATACGAGTAAGAATAGATCTTATATTCTTCGGTCCAGTTATTTGACTTATTCGGTTGACAAACCATCCATGACAAGCTCTACAATAAAAGTCGAAAAAAAGAATACCGGATTTATATATATCAGATCCAATCAATAAACATATTGTAGGAATGGACAGCCCTTTTATTATCGCAAACATTTGTTCAGAAAATAAATCCTGCTATGTATGCTGATGAATGAATTGCTTGAATATGACGACCTTTCCCAAGTTGATACGGTCCCAGCCTGTCGAGCAAGGGGGATCTCGGATTTGATTCCCCGCCGAAACAGATGTTTATGTTACACACAAATATCTCAAGTCATGGGTGTTGGTGATGTCATAATTGTATACGTCCATGCCATCTGCAACACAAATAATCCTAGTGCACGAGTATGAGTGTGTGACCGTTTATTTTATAGCCATTTCTTTTTATATAATCGATGATTATCGATTATTACCTTAGTTAACAATCGAATTCATAGATTCATTCTAGATAGGCAAATTCTCGCGAAGCGCCTTCGGACGCCTTTTACATGAAAACTAAACATCTCGTATCATAAAAAAACGATCCTCATTGAGGTAGTATGGTAAAATTTAAAATATTTTTTCTCATTGCCAAAGACAGATTGATAATATTCTAATAAATAATGTTTTTACATAAAATCTTCACCAAAAATCTCTTATGTTACACAGATGTTCAATGGGATTACAGTCAATTACAACTTTTGTAAAAAGTTTTTTAATGAAATATACTGAGATCTTTCTTACTAGAAGGCACAGTATTTTTATGCTATTGAAGAGGATAGAAATACTCATAAATGGAAACGTGTTCAAGTCGATAATATTTGGCGCCGGAATCTATAAATCAAAGTACTCGGATATTTTGTGACAGTCAAGTTTTCTTAATATTTAATTCTCCAGGTAGATACATTTTATGTCCCCTTTACTAAAAAGAAAATACACTGAGAACTGTTGCGAATAAAACTATTTTGTTATAGAAACACGGATAACTTTATTTTAACGGGTTTTCATTCCGAAATTAGAGAGTTAGTTATGAAGACGATACATCATTTCCTTCTTAACCAACAATGCCTACGAGGGTGTTGCAATTGCTCTTGGCTAATTAATGTCTTCAGATAATATGTAAGGTACATTTTTATATTTATAATGGACAAACGAGTGCTCACCACGTCTCATCACATTCATAAGATCAAAGGCATCAAAGATGCGTAGCCGGCCGAAAAGCGGAAAAAACTGTCATTTTAACTATAGCTGCACAAGTGCACTGGAACTAAAATACTTTAAAAACATTTCATGGTTTCATTTCATGCTAGAAGTGGATTTTGCCAGCTAGCTAATCAGGTAAAGGACCCTTAACCACCACACGCCAATGTTGTAAGTTTAAACTGTACAGATAATGTACCAATAGAATCGAACACGCAACATTGTCATCCATTGTTCGATAGGGTGCTCCACGAACTGTAAAGTCTGGTTTGGAATCTTGTATAAAGTTCCCAACATACCAAATTTAAGTTCTTAACATAAAGAATCCTACCAAGTTTAGTGTTCCAGATTAAACGTACACGTTTGAAGGCTTACTTACGTCGCGGTTTACTCGAATAGGACGAAATCAATCGAACACAACTATACGACAACCATTATTATCTTTATGATTTAATTTCATTTATATCCAAAATTGAAGATTAAAATATAATGTATATTTTCAACCTAAGCATACCTTCAGACAGGAACAATCGATCTGATTCTGTAGGCGGGTCGCAGGGCCGATGGCGCAAGGTGACATGAAGTGAAGGCCCCCTCGGAGGCACCTCTGGTGGCGCAGGCTCCGGAGGCGAATCACATTCACGCTCACTTGCCTGACCCCCCGAACCTAAATAATAATAATAAAAAAACATATTAAGGTATACTCTTCAACAAATATTGTATAATATTTTACGCCTTTATCGTCAGGTTGCAGCGATGATTCATTTATTATAATTATCACCCCTCTACACTATAAATAACTTTAATTTTAATTTATTAAAATTAAAATAATAAAACACTACCTACTTCACATATCATTCGTTCTGTCTTTATGATACACAATCTTAAAATTATTCAAAAATTCAAAATTTAGTTATTTACTGTACATACTCATTCGTCTTTAATTAAATCACATAATACTTATACTACGGTGTTGAGAAGTGTATAAATAATGGTCATTTTCCCAAAAATATAGCCTAGATTAAGAGAAATTAATATTACGCATTAATTAACCCATTCATCTTGCGATTTTTCAATTTAATTCCTATTTTAAATCTCTTCAAGGTCTTCCTAAGGCGTCAAGAATTATATATAAGTAGATGAAGATGGAGCCGACCGGAGCAGGTAATTTTAATCCGCGGATTTTGATACAACTTTTTTATATTATATACTATTCTAAAGTTAATCCCAAATGGCGCAAAGTAACATTAAGGAATAAAATGTATTTTCATTATTACACATTACAAATTATGGCATTGTTGTTCATCAACTTAAAACTACCAGTAATACATAACTAATATCACGATATTCATCTCAAAGATTCAAAGTCGGCTGTGACAAAGCCAATTATACTTTTAAGAATTTATTTCATCATAGATCGTACAGAGTAACAGAAATTTAAATTCCTAAGTAATCTATTGTACGTAATTATAAAAGTTTCTTCAGTAAGTATAAATCATTAATGTCTCAAGGAAAATTCCGTGAAGACAAATTAGTCAAAAGTCATTAATAAAATAAATTCATTTTGTATAACAATAACGAGAACGTTTTGAATTCCGTATCCAGTTTTGAGTTTCAAATTCATTCTACAACTTCCATACATAAATCCTGCTCTACTCGCAGATCTGAGTTACTTTACAAACAACATTCAACACTTTTCAACACAGCGTCTGCTGGTTTACTCCAAACCTTCAAACATTTCACTATATCTATACGCAGTAGTCACGTGCGTTTGCCGCGAAACTATGCGAGGCATCCTTATCAAAGGCATGCACACACCTTCACACTACGCTTATAATAGCTACGTCACATACAGATTGCCCGACTACAATAACTGAATTGGAATTCAAAGAGCTCTTCGATATGTGCTTAATACACCCAACATTCCTAGCATTTCGTAATGTAAAGTTATTAGTACATCACGATACTTAAATGAAACTGTTTATTCTTTTGATATTAAAAAATAAGTAGTACAATAAGTAACTTAGAATTTGCTGCAACACTTGTAATTCTTATTATTCAAGGGACAAAATAAATTTAGTATTTAAGAGAACTAACAACAACACAGATAATCTCAACGTTGAAAACTAGTAAGTTGTAACAAAGTTGGATGTGCAAACGTAAAGCGAATTATATGTATTTTAAATAATCTAAAAGATTTTAATTACCTTAGAAATAATTTGAAGGAAACAAATATATTAAATGTGGAGCCATAATCCATACAGTAATATCAAACGAAGCAGACACCAGAATGTCAATTTAATGAGAAGACTACAATAATATACATGTTTTGGTCATTAATTTATTACATACGTACTGAATTTGGGCAAATAAATAAACATCTTTGATTTTAGCGTATTGTGATTTACGTTCTAATTTAACTTAACCAACTCAATTAGTCCCGAATTGAATAAGACACAACACTTGCCCTAAAATATATTTTTATTGTAATTCCTTTAATCAGTCTATTCAGTATTATTTAGTCTTAAAGCTTTAACATTGTTTACCTTCGTCATGATACATTGCATAAATAAAACGTTCTCAGCACTTCTAGCACCAAATAATAGAAGTAGTAATCTAGTAATATTTAATACTAATATGAAATGAGCAAATTTTTGTAGACAAATTTTTTAAATATTTTTTATTTAACGATATTGGAAAATTGGATATTTCATAACTCGTAAACGCTCACAAAATTTTCGACAATTTCATTATACTTATTGTCAATACTACGCTCGAACATTTATGATATACTCGTTGTTTTGGTATGATAAACATTAAATATGTATGATATTTCTTTACAAAGACCTGCCTTTAAAACTAAGAAGAAACCTAACTTTCGACTATCTGTCAAAGTTGTCATTAGTTTCCATAGCTATAAACGACAAAACGAACTTCGTGGCCATGAAGTTATAAGTAAAGATGGAGACTGAACTTAGTTAAACATCTTGAGTCAAATACCTACTATTTTACATGGGCTATCTGTCTCATTCTCTGTGGACTATCTTCTCATTTTAATGTGAACATTGTTATTGTCTTAACTTAATTCAAATTTCCAAGTGCATACATTGAAAGAGTCAATATACCAACCATATTACAAGTTGTACATCACTGCCTAGAAATAAATTATAGAACATAATGAATTCTTATACGAATCACAATATCGTACATCCCGTATGCATAACTGAGTTGTTCAATCAATAAAATTTTCCCATTTTTTGAGGGTTTAAAAAAATGGCAACACTGACATCGTATGTCAACAACAACTACATACATTGTATTTGTTTATTTTGCGTTTCACACTTTAGTTTTAGATTTTTTGCGTAAATTATGAATGTTGTTGTTGTTGTTGTTGCGGAAGTTATGAATATTATTTTATTATTAATAGGTTGGGGAGAAAGTATTTTCGTATTTTAGTATATATGAACTTGTAATAAAATTTCTTTGACTATACCATTTGCATCTGGCCGGTTTAGGTATCATTAAAAAGTTTAATTTTTAAAGAAGATAATTTCAAATTCCAATTTGGAAAATGTGTTTCATTTGTTTTGTTTACTGCCAAGATGAGTGAGTGTAATGAAGAAATTCGCTACGTTTTAAAATTTTACTACAAAAAAGGCAAAAATGCAACGCAGGCCGCGAAAAAAATTTGTGATGTTTATGGACCTAGTGCAGTGTTTGTAAGAGTAGCACAAAATTGGTTTAAGCGTTTTCAATCCGGAAATTTTTATGTCAAAGATGCACGTTGCTCTGGTCGCCCTGTCACGGATAAAATGGATGCCATTTTTGAAAAAGCGGGGCAAGATCGGCATACCAGTAGTTACGACGTATCTGAAGAACTGGAAATAGATCACAAAATAGTTTTGACGCATTTGAGCAAAGCTGGGTACACAAAAAAGCTCGATATTTGGGTGCCACACAAAGTCACTGAAAGAAACCTCATGAACCATGTCCTCATTTGGGATTTTTTATTACAACATAATGAAACCGAATCATTTTTGAAGAAGCTGATAACTGATGATGAAAAGTGGATCACGTACAACAAGAACGTGTGAAAAAGGTCGTGGTCAAAGGCCGGTCAGATTTCACAGACTGTGGCGAAACTCGGGTTAACTCGCAACAAGGTAATGCTGTGTGTATGGTGGGATTGGAAGGGCATCATTCATTATGAGCTGTTACCGCCAGGCAGGACCATCGATTCTGAACTCTACTGCGAAGAACTGATGAGACTAAAGCAAGAAGTTAAGAGAAAGCGACCGGAATTAGTCAATAGAAGGGGTGTGACTTTTCATCATGATAACGCTAGACCTCACACATCTTTGGCGACTCAGCAAAAACTGAGAGAATTTGGCTGGGAGATGATGATGCATCTACCGTATAGCCCGGATGTTGCACCTTCAGATTTCTACCTGTTTAGGTCTCTTCAGAATTCTTTAGGCAGTGTCAGGTTAACATCACGTGAGGACTGCCACTACTTGACGCAGTTTTTTGATCAGAAACCCCAGAATTTCTATAGCAATGGGATCATGTCCCTACCCACAAGATGGCAAAAAGTTATCGAACAAAATGGCACTTATATACTTTAGTTACATTTAAAAAAACTCTATTAAAAAATGTTTTGAATTTTCATAAAAAATGCGAAAATACTTTCTCCCCAACCTAATAAATTATTATTTTCTAAGTTAGTTGTCTAAGTCGTGGAGATCCTTGGGGGAAGCCTATGCCCAGCAGTGGGCGTTGTCCGGCTGAGATGATGATAATGTTGTAGTAGTTGTGGAAGAACTTGGTGCCCGGGAAGTGTTATAAGATTTCAAGCGTAATTGCTTAAACCCTGGTTATCATTGTAAATCGAAACTTCATCATTTTCACTTCATTTCTTGCTATTTTCTTATGTTACATGTATAGTATATTAGCGTTTTTAAACTTATGTTACACTATTACACTAAAAACATTAAGTTTGTGCGGATTAAAATTTTTCGTGTTTATGACATCATATTTAATTAGTGTCTCCATATTTAGGATATATCTGGGACATTCTTAGATAATAAATATATACCATAAGCTATAAACTACTAATTTGTCATCGTCATCATTATGTAGACATATCCTTAGGGGAAATACCAATTTGTTTTTACATTTTTATTTTTGGTTGTTCTTATTAAAAATATTGTGCTTTTTAAGACCATCAAACAATTATATTTTTTCTACATTTCCTAAAAACAAGACTCGGCGAAAAATTTGGCTATCGATTATATCTCATTGGAAATGAAATTTTTTGAAAGTGCCAGGATTTGCAAATTGTACTTTCAACACAGAAATTATACTCAGTGATTTATGTGGTAAGAGGCAAAAATTGCACAAGATCGATGATATTTAGTCATGTGTAATAGAAAAATTACAATAAATGATTATAAGACGGATAGTGTTCTTATTTTCCTTTATATGGAAATTACGCATTATCGGTCCTATTATTTATTTAATTTTTTTGCATCCCCTTAATGGCCAACGACTGAGCTTGAGTCACTTCTCAGAAGAAGAAAGTTAATGCCATAGTCCACCATGTTGGTCAAGGGCGGATAGGCAGACTTCATAAGACTGAAAACATTATAGAAAACCCAGGTATGCAGGATTCATCACCTTCACCTTCACCGGAAGCAGATGACATTCATTAAAAGAAAACGCATGCACAAGTTAGAAAAGTCACGGTACGTACCGGTTCATGTTCAGTTTATTTATTTCGTCTCTCATACCTCTCGAATAAGAGTCTGAATTTACATTTAACACATCGCGAATTGTGCACGTTTTATTATGAGTACTCATAATATTTTCTTACGGCGACAATTCCACCGAAGGCTTTGACAGCCTGAAGCCTAAATATTTGGCTACTATCGCTTTATATTATAATGCGTTAAGATTACATATATATCTACCATTTATTTACTACAGTCAGAACTCTTTTCCACTCATAAGTATTTTTAATAAGATTGATCCAAAGTAGTTTTGAAAATATCAACTTAAAGTGTTATTAACCAAGTGTGTTAGTCAAAATCATTTTTCATAATGTAATAAAAAAGTCTTTATTCCTCGTGTGACATTCAAATTCAAAATCATTTAATCATATAAGTATTCAGTAAATACACTTATGAACGTAATTTTTTTGCTTCTACCACAGTTTCTAAAATGTGCTTTAACAATGAGGTAAAGAAACGGCGAAAGTAACTCCTCAGCACATCTTTTAAACAACACATGGTAATTACAAAAGTTTAAAACTGTGCGGAACTGGTTCCGACACTTTTATTTCCAGGCATCCTTGTCATTAATGTACTCATCTATACTGTATTATCCTTTGCCTATAAGTTGTGTGTTAATACGACGCTTAAAAGTTCCAATTGGCAACTCGCGTATCTGTATTGATATTATAACGCGTATTCATTAATACCTATTTTTAAAGTTTTCTCTATTTTTGTGAAGTGAAGTATTTGTCATAACAAACTGTTTAAAAGAAAATCTCTGTCATAATTTCTCTTTTTCTAAATTACAAATCAATGAATAAATGATATATTTCGATTCTATATATTAAATTTTGTAGGGTCTACATAAATTCTTAATGTAAACAGTACTTAAAACGAAAAGTATAACAATGTCCTGGGAAAAATTAACAATGTTTACCCTACTTATAAAGAGAAGGTCTGCCCACAGACAGTGAGATAGCGATACAAAATTTATGCTTCATATAGGTATTCAAAGTGTGGACTCCATCTTTACCTATAACATCATGTTCGTAGCCTTCACATGGTATAACTAAAAAGTGTTGGTATAATCCCAATGATGTTCATGTTTGTAACACTAAAATCTTGATCACCATTTACACTCGTTCTCTCCTCATTAATCTATATATACAATAAAAGCGTGATGTCAAAGCAAGCAATCCCACACTTTGAAAACATCTAGCAATGATAAAATTAATTAATTAATTAGTTTCACAAACAGTATTTTTAAACAAACAGCATACCGTTTATATTGCAGATTCTGGGACCACGTCCATTACTGTCAAATTCCTCTTCGCGTCGGCTGCGGCGGGAGAGCGTGCCACCTTCTGCCGTGAAAATCTCTTCACCTAAACCGTAAACACGTAAGTAAATAAATGATGATACCTTGCTCTAAAATTCTTTGTATTGCAGAAAGCATGTGGACACAATTGTGACATCAAAAATATCAAACGTCGAGAATAAATTTTACTCCATCCCACACGCTACGTTCTAACTGGAATTGATTCTATGTTCCGGCGGTCGGTAGAAAAAGTCACTTATATTCGATTCTACATTCAAAAATAGTTTTTATCTTACGAATATCATGGCGTAACTCACTTATTTTACTTCAATATTATACATATATTTTTTTATGTTAATAGCCGACAAACGAGCAGACGAGCCACCTGATGTTAAGTGGTCACTGTCGCCCATGGACATCAGCAAGACCAAAGGTATCACTGATGCGTTGTCGGCCAGGAAATGAGAAGAAGGTTAGAAAGAATGTTCTGGCTCTCAAGCCCCCAGCCGGAACATGACGAGTCGTTGGGCGGCTGACTCAAGCAGGAGGGTGGTAGCTAGCCAGGCAGGTTTCAGGGAAAGATAATAATACCAGTAATAATATTAATGACTTAATAATAGTACTGATAATATAATCCATACGCGAAGCCCTACCACCAAACAGGCTGGCTTCTGTCGCTTCTTACGACACCCTGTTTTACCAGCATGGGATTGGGGGCAGTATTCTAAGCCGCCTAAATAAAGCTCATAAAAAATATAAACGGCTGAAAGAGTATGTAAGTGGACTGTATTAAATTAAAAGATCCGAGAGGCGATACACACACGTTTATTGCTATAGAACCAAGAGAGCGGGGGGGGGGCCCGAAGTTACATAAAAATTATAGTTACCACCATACAAAAAGGCATATCCGTTAAACCACAGATTAAATATATCTAAACATCTAAATAGATTATCTAAATGTTAGACAATCTAACAACGGCTATATAAAAATATAAACGGTATAACTATGAAGTCTCTACCGTTTCCCACTGCACTCAAAAAATACTAAACGATATGCTCATTGGACGATTCGAAACCGTTACCTTTGCCGCTTAGACATGTCAATCGTTAGGCAGACAAATAAAAGCATAATATAAAAAAAAATATGTCAACTCGCTCAATTTTTTATCAATGTGTCTCAAAAAATAAAGAATTCAAAATTAAATTTCATTGCCTTAAGAACTAACAGAAATACATTTATAGTACTTGGAAGGCAATATATAACTATATATAATGGAACTCATTTAGTTCTCCTGTCGGTTGTCCTTAATTGAAGGAGTTTGATATAAAAGAATAAAACCCGATTACTTAACGCATTGAGGCTTTCATGATAAATTATCACTAATGATTAGGATGAGTCCTAGTGCCGCCTGATCGCGCTTAATGCTTCTTATTCCCACGCGGAACTTTTGAAAAAATACAAAGAAGCCTTAAACTAACTCATGTTATATGGATTATAGCTGAGGAGTCAATTAGCAAAATTATCAAATGGCATTTAATTTTCACAATAATTAATCTATCAATATGGTTATGTACCTGATTTCTTTAATAATCATCTAAAACTGCGCCAATTTTTTAGTTTCGTTTGCTCAGTTAGTGATGGATGTAAATTTTACATGATCGTAACACTCAACAGTTCCGTCATTGACTGTTAGAACCCCTGAGAGCGCTTATTTATGCAATACGCCATAACGGCGATAAACATCGTCAAAATGTTTTTTACCAGTTTATCCCTTCAAATACTACGAGGAATATCTTTAATGGTTTTAGTTCTTTTAATAATAATATTAAAATTACCTTTGGAATTTCTGTTTCTTCTGTATAATCGTCGATTGGTACTTTCCAGAGGAAACGGGGACGCTTGTCGTTGCGGACTGCTGATGTACCGAGGTGGATCTCCAGCGCCCTCTGACCCGTAGATACGACGTTGTTCATCTGTAAACAAAATAATTATTTTTATATAAACATTTTTTTGTCTCAGTGTTTTCATTCCGAAAAATTTGTTAAAGCACCCTAGCCCCGTGGAAGACCGTAAACACAATTCGATACCGAAAAATTGTTAACAGCAATGGAATTTGAACCATACAAACTTCACCAGAAGATTGGCACCTTCAGTTCTAATGAAAAATATTTTTAAATTAATTTGGGTTAAATTGAGGGGTAAATGAAAAATCTTGTAAAATCAGTACCGTATATTTGGGTGATGAGTTGCTTAAGCATTCTGTCTTTTGTTTGTCTCATACTTCCCGCTTTCCTTTATTTTTCATTGAAATAGAAGAAGAGACACGAAGACTATAGAGACTATAGAGGTTCATCACCACTAACCAAGTGTAGATTGGCATACTTCCAAAATCTATGAGAACATCATGGACGACGTTCAAATATGCAGGATGGTTCACGATGTTTTTCTTCACCGAAGCAATTGACAATAAATTTCCAATGCGCATAAATTTTGAATGAAATGCGAGCAGGATTCGAGCCCTGATCTTCCATGCGGGAATATAACATTTAAACCACTAGGTCGCTAGTTTCACGGATTACAAAAGTAATTTTAATCTTGACGACTAAAATAGGATACCTATTTACCATCTATATCCTAAAACATAAATTTGTTACATGGCTCCTGTAAAATGCAGAATTAGTAGGTCAGGTGATGACGATCTGGCCCAAAACTAATATGACAGCGACTTGATAGAACCACAGGCAAAAATGGAGATGGAAGTAGACTGTTTATACCTCTACAGATGTTCTCGCCAAAATTCGTCTCTAAATATTCAAACTTATGGTGAACTGATGCCTTAATAATTGGGATTCAAACATTTAACGAGAATGTTTTTACACACTGTACATAACTAAGCAAGACAAACTTAAGAAAATTTGTAGCAGAAGAACTTTGGTACTTCAATTTGATTCATAAAATCGATGTACGTCATAGAATCGATCAAACTATTTAAACTTGACAATACAAATTTATACACATCAGAACCTTAAGTAACTCTAATCCTTTTCACCATACTATTAAGGATTAAATTTCTATTATCAAAAAAACGTTTTTATTTTATTTAAACTTAAATAAGCCGAAAATTACCCTGAGATACTGAAATGTTATAAAGTAGTCTACACTAATTATATACAGACACAACCGGACAGTGGCGGCTTAGTTCGAGTTGAACAAATATGAGTCTTAATAAAAGATCTAAATTAACTTAAATTGAGACATAGTTGACGAACATCATCTTGATTCCAACTAATTTTTGTAAACATACATACTAATTCTTATAATAATGTACCAATGTACTTATGTTTCCAAAAGTTGCCGTAGTTCTAAAGATTACCTTCCAACATAAACAATTCCCACTTTCTTTGTATAATATTAGTATATAGATAGACATTTCAGAAACTCCGAACTTACAACTGAAATAACATTAAGAGGTTGAATGTTAATTAATTAAAATCACAGTTAGTAGATAGATAGCCCCCGGCAGTGTAAAACTGAGTACCTTGTCTAAGTTTACTTAACAAATCTAGAAATCAAAATTATTCTTGGACCGTGTATACTCAACCTTTGGAAGCTTCGAGACTGTATAAATAGAATATGCCTACAACAAATGTCAACGGTATCGTTTCTTTCTATTCTGTATTAATATTTAGGTATTGGATTTCATGTAAGAATATCGGGTACATAAAGCATTGATTTGGTTTTTCCCAACCCAACATTTATTTTATTGTATACGAAAAATATTATACATTTATTATAATGAACTATTATTTAATTCTATCTACACAGTGGAAACCGTTCGAAGAATCTGGGTATCGTTGTTGCGCAATATTAACATGTAACTATTTTATGTAAACTAGCAAACTGCCCTCACGTCGCTTCAAAAAAAGTACCTTACGCTTAGCAATAGCATCTGCATTGTTTTAGGACTGAGTTTTTCTCGTTCTGTGAATTAGAAATACATATATTAATTTATAACTTTCTTAATTTATGTACCGATTGAAATGAAACGAACTATAAATATTAAGTGGCACTTACTGCAAAACATTGATGAAAACTGTATCGAAATCGGATCAGCCGTTTCTGAGATTAGCGCGAACAAACGCACAGACAAACATACATACAGACATTTTAACATTTAACAACTATTGTTTTGAGTTCTATTGCGTTGATAAAGGCCCGTAATAGTAGTTTTTCCTATAACTATCATTAATGTACAGTAAGGGATCAGTTAGAATTTTATTATATGTATAGATCTAAATTTATATATTTTTAACATTGTAATCTCAATAGGTACTGCACTGACTTTCATGCATTTTTAAAAATAAATAGAATCACGATGTTGGTTTGACTATGTCTGTGAAATATACATAAAAAACTTTTCTAGAGACGAGTAACAGCTATGAATCATGTCGAGGGTGAGTTACTAGCATTTCATAAATTCCTTTTATCAGATACTGTGTAATAATCCGCTCTTGCTTCTCGACGAGAAATAATTCTAGTAGTGTCTAGATACATAAACTAACTGGGAATTCTCTAGGTATCTGTTTCTATCTAACATCATACTGAAAAAGCAGAAAACAATTGTTACTCACTCATATTATCAGGCGTCTGATTTATTTCGTGTTTTTCTAAATGTAGATATAGAAATCTATTAAAAAAAAAGTTAAGTAAAAGTACTACACAATTCTCATACCAGCCAGCATCCCTGATCTACTACACGTGTCTATGAGAACTGATCGATCTCTCAGGATAAAAGTACTATTTGCGGACCAGGTTACAAACAACTCGAAATTGCTCTATTTATAATCTATAATCTATAAATAGTTCTACATCTAAAATCGATTCTTGCGTTGAAGCTACAAGATTAAAGGCATTAAAATCAAAACTATTATGTAACAAATTCTGGACATCTCCATTAATCATTTTAATTTATTATGAGAAATTGAAATTATTGTTCAAATTGGGTAGAAATGTGTCATTTAAATTATGCATACTATTTACGACTGTGAGAAGCACCCGATGTTTCTACGTTATGACTGTTTTTGTTATCATAGATGGTCTTTATTATTCATCCGTCAAACTTTCGAAATGTGAACTTTATTACACGGCACCAAGAATCGAAATTCGGTAACGACAGGACGGTCCAGAAACAGCTCGATGCCTCCCTTTCGTAAACAACTCAAGATTGAATATGAAAATTTAATCGACTAATTTGATCGAAGAGAGATACCATGTTTGCGTCGTCAGAGTGAGTCGAGTTATTAAAGACATTTACTGCCTATACATAAGTATGGATATACATATCTGGATCCAAATCCATCCAAGTCCTTTTAAAATTTTATTATCATTTACTTCACTGATGAAAAATATTATAAGAAAAAATGTTCATGATATGCTCAACTGTATGAATAGTCTATCAATTCACAACTGTGTGGTTGTAGTAATATACGGTCTCAACTTATCTCGTTCTGATCCAATCCCAGCATCGGAATGGTTATAGATCATAAAGACGATAATAATCTGTCCTAACTTGAGAAATTGAAATTAATGCTTAACCTTTTATCTTCACTCCATACCTGGTGTAGTCATAAATTGCATTAAATATTTAAGATCTATGGCAAATTTTTATTTCATATTTTCAAAAGAAACATGAGACAACAACTATACCAATTTTCATGTATCTTAGTAAATTTTTTATGAAAATAAAATTCAGTTTATTACAAACACTTCTTTACTGTTTTATAAAGTAATATAATGCAGTAGCATTTCTATGCATGACATTGATGAACAGCCGTGATAGTGTATCGCTTACCAAAGATAAGTAAACATATATTTACAGATATGTATTTTATAAGAAACAGCCGATACAGTAGCCTTAGAGGATTCTTCATCTGCCATCTAAATGCCATTTGAAGTCTATCACACGATACTGTCGGTTTTAGGGGATATTTAAAATCATAAGAATTATTGCCTGAAAATTTTCCCAATTTCAGTTTAGCTCATATAAAAATGAGCAAGGCAATTTGAAATTAGAAAATTCGTATTATTGATGACTAATATTATTTTCAATATATATATATATATTGTCACCGTCAAATCTATACTAATATTATAAAGAGAAAACCTTTGTATTTTTGTATGTTTGTATTTTTGTATGTTTGTAACGAATAAACTCAAAAACTACTGAACCAATTTTTTTTAAATTCTTTCACTATTAGAATGCTACATTATCTCTGAGTAATATAGGCTATATTTATTACTACAAAAAATAAGGGATCCTTGCTAAAACTTCAGTAACGTGAACCCAGGTGTAAAAATTTTTGCTTAAAAATTTCTTTCATCGCATACGCTACGGAAACTATTGACGATAGAACAAAAAATGTTCTACAATATTAGAGAACATGTCAATATATACAAATAACTTCGCGATACTATATGTCCAACTATTGTAGTTATATCACTATAACCACTTTTTACATTTTAAAAGCTGACCAAAATCAGATCATGATAACCATATCTTCGTTCGTATGAATCCTTATCCAAATAAATCATTTCATATTCAAAACTGTTTCAATACCTATAGATAACTTTTTGAATTACTCAAATCGGACATTCCGTTCAGAAGATTTTACGAATTTAGCGCAATGACCAGTGTGGCCACACGCAAAGCAGCCGTAGCGTAAGCTGGCAGACAAGGCGACGAGAGAGCGGGCACAAGGTGCGGGGCAGGCACATCTATGAAATACAGAGGTAGTTGCCCGGTCGGCTCCTTACGCAGCGGACATAAGCAACATTGAATATTTTGACTTTTTTCACAGAATATGTATATGTTATAAAGAAAAAAATACATACCTATGTCCTTTATAAAGATAAAATTATAAATATATCTCAAAATGTTTAAAAATAAAAGTACACCCTTGCGAAGCCGAGACGGGCCGCTCGTATCTTATATAGAAACTTTTAGCGCAAAACTGAGTGGTCTGAAAATATAAAAATCTCAATGAGTACCGCACGGATTTTCAATTAGTTTTTACCAATAGATAATGTATATTGACGCGAAAGGTGTATAATTATTTTGATATTTTTATAAAATTTGACTTTGGATTTTAATTTGATTATGGATAATAATTGTCGAGTACGTCGGAATAAGTCATATATTTACAAATTTTGGAATTATATATGTATATAATTGCGAGTGCATCTTTTGGTAATCATATAATTTCTTAACGAACTGATCAATTAAGGTCACATTCACTAAATATAATATTAGTTATAATTATCTTGATGTCCATAACCATAATCCGATAAATGACATCGTATTCAAGTTAGTAATAAACTTTGAATTTTTAAATTATTATATATATTAATATTATACAGAGAAAGAGTGCAAATTTTGTGAGTTTGTGTACCTATATGCGAAAGGTAATCTCCAGAACCGTGGCGCCTATTTGAAAATTTCTTTTAGCATTTGAAAGTTATATTATTTCGAATAGACATAGGCTATATCTCAAGTGTATATGTATAAAAAATTATTGTTGAACCCGAACGAAGTCGCGATGGGCCAGCACATTGTTGGCACAAGGTCGCTGTATAAAACTCTCATTTAACTACATTACATTTATATGTATTACATAATATTTATGTAAAATTTGTAATCTATGTTAATAGTTTTGCATTGTAGAGCGCTCCATTCGATTTTGAGTACCAGCCAGTTTAGTTACAGCGGTATTCGAGTATGCTGATAGGGTTTTATAACAGCCTGGCCGCGTTCTTTTTTAAATCAAACGTGAAATAATTTCTACGGGTTTTAGTTGAACATTGGAATTAAGTATTCGAATAAGTGTAATCTCGAAGAGCCCATAAGCAGGTCATCCATCTTCGGTGATGATTTTGTGTTACTTACGGACATATATAGGCTACAATGACCATTTACAATCCGGTAGCCAGATATGCTCGGTTATCGAGCATATAATATTGAGATAAAAAAATTATAATAGAATTAATACAACTCGTGTTAACACATAATTGTATATCACAGTAACGTATTCACATAAATATTGTTTATAGAGACTTGTAGATACTTCGTGGAGTCCTTTAACTTTCCTAAATTTCAATTCATTGCCGGCCCGTGGGCTAGGTTCGTTTTCAAGGACCAGAACGTGCTCTATCATAGTGTAAGTCAATTGAAGGTCCGGTGCAGTGGTGGATAAGCAAGTGACTAAATTGAGTGTCGGAATATTTTGACGATTGTTATGTAAGCATAACAATCGAAATCGACCGCTAAACGTGTCCTCCGAAGCACCAAAGCGTTCAAGAAAATTTTCTACTAGCGGACACTCATCCATCATACAAATCATGTATCCAACTGCTGCTGGCTTGCTTTTTGCTAACTTGCTCCAAGATTTGACTTGCATTAAGAAAAAAGTTAATTTTTTCCTCTCACAAAATGCCGACAATAGATTTTATAAATACTTTCTCGAACTCAATTTCTGCTGTCCCATATAAAATTTATCTGGAACTGGATATATACAAAATAGACCCAATATTATCATATTAATCATACAAATTAAAATTATCCTTATTAATCACTACATAAAAAAATACTAAATCACTAAACTTCTTAATTTTTAACCGAGTCGATCACTGACCACTGACATAATGGAAGAAAAAATTCTATATGATTACTTGAATACAGCAAACTTCATACTCCTTTTTATCCTCTATTTGTCAATCCATTTTTTTTGTTTGGTACTTATTGCCACGTTGTAGTGTCATCAATATTTTTATTGAAAACGGAACCTTACTGAATATTATATTTAATATATATAATATTTAATATATAACTTCGACCACTAGAGAAACTAGTAAACAAACACTCAAAGAACAAACGTGCTTAAATAACAAAATATTTCGTACTAAATTCACCGAGACAATTGAAGATACCGAAAGTATTACCAAATATGCGATAAAAACCTAACAAGATTTTCCAATATTTGGCTTGGTAAGTATGTACATTAAATGATAGAAAACAGAACGCTCTTACACAAATGTAAAAATAAGGAAAACGTCTATCTAATGTTACGGGTAGATCACTCTGAGATAAAGTAATATTTTTTGCTGTAATGAAAATGTTCCGAACCTATATTATTACCCAACTTCAGCAGCGACCGAAAAGAGATAAACATTTAGGGCCCGTAGGTATTTATGTATTATGAATATTAATAAAATATATTTCTTATATCCCGTAATTTATTAGCCAATTTTGATAACCGTGATTTTAATCTATAATATATGACTTTACTCGGGTGATATGGACTGTAAAATTAACGATATTGAAATATGGATATAAAATGAACACATGCGCCTAAGAAATAATTTAGAACAATCGGATATAATCATATGTAAGTATGGAAAAATGTTTTATGATCTGAATCATAATGAAAAAAGCTTAAAAATATTCTTAATACTTCTGTGTGATTTCATACTAAAATGCATGTTAAATCGTTATCGTGTGTAGGTTATCAGATAACACACAAATAAAACATAAAACCAGCAAGTAAGTATAACACACGATAGTAATAAGATATGTAATTGAGATTCTATTATCGTATTATTATTCATTACTTATTATTTTATACATTATGTTTACATAAATTATACTTATTACCGAGTAAATACTAAAACTTATGTCTCTTATTCTTCTAGGCATTTAATTAATTTCTTACAACAACATACAATAATGATCACCAGTAAAGAATGTCACAAGACCATGTCAGCCCTTGGTAAAATCCTGTATTTACATCTACAAATCAACCAGCATTATCAGCTCGGACCGAGAGACGAAATCATTGCCCAACAAACAAGGTAACTTTAATTTTACTATAGGATCATGTTAACTAGATTAGGAATAAAATAATCACTTATATGATCAAAAATAATTAAAACTAACAATAGAATGCAAAATTACATTTGTAGTATTTGAATTTATCAATAAACGAAATATTATCAAATATTTTTCTGCAATATTTAACAGAAAATTTATATTTTACCAATGAAACAATTTTTTTTATTTCGTTATTAAAACGGATAAAATAAATAAATTCATTCAAGAAAGTTCATTCACTCTCTTCATTCTCTAAAATCTCTTAACAAACTTATATTCGAATCAACCATTTAACTTAACTAATTATTCATTCACTATCCTATATGTTAAAATAGTATACACAATTCCCGAAAATTATCATCAAGAACATTAGATTGGTAAATTCTGATATAAGCGTGCATAAAAGCACAAACGACCAAAATATGTCCATGATTTTATTATAATATGTACATATATGTTATTTAATATGCCTCTGCAAGTGTAAAATTTAAATACAGCTTAGATTAGAACAACAAACACCCATGTCGATTTATCTAACAGCATTTTTTGATAAATCAATCGCCAAATCCCTAACTAAACACCGTAAACTATGCGATCTATTTCATAAATTCTACTCTGTAGACCATATACTACGTCGTAGCATTCAAACTCAATGACCTCATTATGTAATATGTGTTAATATATAACATTCGATTCGGAGACGCTAACAAATTAACTCGTCAATCTTCAGTCCTTAGGTCATGGATACACAGACCGCGGTCCGCGGGCCGCAAGCGGCCCGCCGATAGCAAAAATAATACTCTCGTACATTCGAAGAATACTGAATTCTAGTCCAGAATAAAACCAAAAAAAAATATGTTCGAAATTTCTCGAATGATAGCAAAGCGAAGTCGCCCCTTCAGTGATAGCGATTATGTAAAAGAATTCATAGAAATTGCCGCTAAGAAAATGTGTCCAGAAGCAGCAAAAAAGTTTGAGAAAATTCAACTGAATCGTATGACTATCCAAAGACGAATTATGTCTTTGTCAGGTAATATTGCGGAACAATTAATTGAAAAAACTAAGATCATTGAATTTTTTCCATTAGCACTCGACGAATCCACTGATATTAGTTCCACAGCTCAACTTCTCATATTCATACGAGGTGTTACTCAAGATTTTGAAGTCTTAGAAGAGTTATTCGGAATGTGTTCATTGAAAGGTCAAACCAAAGGAGTTGATATACTCAATGTAATTTTGGATGAGTGTACAAAAACTGATTTGGACTTATCAAAATTATCGGGAGTTGCGACTGACGGTGCTCCTTCGATGATTGGTATCAATTCCGGGCTAGTTACTTTGCTGAAAAAGCATGTGCAAGGAAAAAACATAAACGCTGAAGATCTCATGCAGTTTCACTGCATTATACACCAAGAAACCCTCTGTTCTAAAAAAATTGAATTTCAAAATGTCATGAAAGTGGTAGTTTCGACTGTAAATATCATAAAATCACGAGGACTCAATCACAGACAATTCAAACAATTCCTTGATGACATCGAAAGCGAATACGGAGATTTACTGTATTATACAGAAGTAAGGTGGCTAAGCCGTGGATTGACACTGGAACGATTTCTAAATTTAATAGAAGAAATTGGAATATTTCTGGCGGAAAAGCAAAGGGATGTCCCGGTACTTAAAAATCCTGATTGGTTGTGTGATTTGGCTTTTTTAGTTGACATTACAAATCATTTGAATGTCTTGAACACACGGCTTCAAGGCAAAAATCAACTGATATCCCAGCTCTACGCTCATGTATCATCCTTTCAATGCAAGCTGACACTTTTCAGATCACAATTGAATTCTGGAAATTACAATCATTTTCCGAATTATAAGAAAATAGCTGAAAAATTCAACAAAACTGCGATTAATTTCAGTTATGTAGAAAAGCTAGATATTTTGATTCAATCTTTTCAAGACAGATTTTCGGAGTTTAAAAAAATTAAACCTCTTTTGGACATATTCAGCAATCCTTTCACGATTTTAGTTGAAAATGCGCCACAGTCAATGCAGTTAGAAATTATCGACATTCAAAACGATCAAGATTTACGCAACAAATTCAACGAAGGAGACTTGCTGAACTTTTACCGCTGCATTGATAAAAATATGTACAAAAAGTTGCGCATAAACGCTCTGAAATGTGCCAGCTTATTTGGTTCTACCTATATATGTGAACAAACTTTTTCAATACTAAATAATAATAAAACAAAAAATCGAAACTGCCTTGCAAATGAAAGTTTGGAAGCAGTTTTACGTGTTGCTACAAGTAAATTTGAGCCAAATATAAAAAAGATTGTAAGCACTATGCAATGCCACGCTTCAAATTAATAAATTCTTTTTGAATTTTAATAAATTATTATCAATTCTTTATTGTCTTTAATTACCTATACTTCTGGCGGCCGGCCCGCCATCAGTTCATGATTTGCCCGAGTGGCCCCTAGTCTTCGTAGTCTGTGCAACCATTTTTTTTTTTTTTTAACGTGTGGAAAGACCCTCGTCTCGTCTATCCGGCCACGGGGAGCCGAACAGGTATGTGGGACTCGAACCCACTAAAACCACACGGTGTCGACACCTACCGCTTGGGTGCCGGGACAGTGTGCTACTCTCGCTCCACTGTCCCAGCGCGGCGGCCGCTAAATTGGCGGCCTAGGCACGGCACTCTCTAGCCCCTCTCCTTGATGAGAGGGTTGGAGTGGCCGGCGAGTTGGCGCTTCGGCTTCCCGCTGGGGTAAAGGCGCGCTCAACACCGGCGCGCCCTTCAACCCGGGCCGTTAAGTCGGACGACGGATTCCCGTATCCGCCGCCCGACCGGCTGTTTTTATGGGGGCAAGTGGTGAAGGCCGTAGGCCCGCCTTCTGCCCCCTGTGCGCCGGCGGCGGATAGCGAGGTCTGAGGTAGTCTCTCGCTCTCTCTCCGCCGCCTCTTTGCGGAGCATTACGAACTCCGTAAAGGCCTGCACCGCTTTCCACGACGTCTCACTGTCGACCATGTGTTTTACCACGGTCGGCAGCGAGAGGTCGTCCCCCACGACCGCGCGTAGCTCCGCGCGGTCTTCCGCCCAGACTGGGCAGTCCTCCAAGACGTGCTGGGCATCCTCGTCCTGGCATCCGTCACAGTGATGGCAGGCAGCAGTCGGTTCGCGACCCGCCATTCGACACAGATACCCCCCGAAGCAACCATGCCCGGACAATATTTGCGCCAATCGGAACGTCAGTGGGCCGTGCCGCCTTGCCAGCCATTGGCCTAAAACTGGACGGACTGCCTCGACGGTCCTACGCCCAGCAGTGGGCTGCTCCAGCCTTTGGCTCCACTCTCTGATGGCGCGTTGACACAGCTCCTCGCGACGTCCGGCGATCTCCCTCGGTGCCGGCCAGTGACCCCGGGACAACGCCTCCTCGCGCCAAGTAAATAAGGACGCGAGGGTCTTGGCTTCTAGGTCCCAAGGGATGCTACCGGCCAGCACGCACGCTGCCTCATTAGAGATCGTGCGATATCCCCGGGTGGCCCTGATCGCCATCACCCTCTGCGGACGACGCAAGAGGGCGATATTCTGGTTGCTCAGGGCCTCAGCCCAAATAGGGGCACCATAAAGGGCCATGGATCGCACGACCCCCAGGTGCAAGCGTCTGCAGGACACCTCCGGCCCTCCCAGATTCGGTAGGAGCTGTGTCAACGCACCAGCCGCTGCCATCAGTCGAGGCACTAGCGCCGCAAAGTGGGCGCCGAAGTTCCATCTGCCATCAAGGATTGTTTTTTAATACATTGTTGGTTCAATATCAAGTGGATCATTTAATGGTTCTAACTCATATTAAACGTACTAAAACCGATTTATTTTTGAAAAATATAAATTTGTGGTTCAAAAAAATGTTTCACAATAGTGTTAGATTTTGTGACATCCTTTTAAGTAACCTATACTTGTTCCCGGTATTTCCATAACAAAAGGATGCCCTATTTTTTTTGTTACCAGTATGTTTTGTGAATACCAAAGGTACGTCACTGTTACTTCACTGTATTTAGTGTGAAACGATGTATCCCTATATGTGTAATATGGGTGTGTGATGTTTCTTTACAAATATTTGATGAATGGGTTTCATCATTTATACATTCAATCTATTCATATGAATTTAATAACGCCTGAGTCTCGATCTTATTATAATTTAAATTGTAAAGTAAGTCTATCATAGTTATTTGAATTATATACTCATATTTAATATTTTATTCACATGTTTAAAAGACTTCACTTGTCTTACTTTGATGATAACCTTATTAATAGCAACTCCGTGTTTGTTACTAGTTTCATATAATTTATTTTAGAGTTATAAAAAAATCGCATTGAATATTTATACAATTAATAAAAATGTACCTATCTTTAAGGTTTAACGCTCTCATTTGAAACAGAATAATTTTACATTTATTTAATCATTCATTCATTTAACCAAATGTATGATATAATGCTATAAACACCGACGTAACCATTCTACTCTTAATTATTTCCTTAAATCGTCGTCATTAAGTTAAACTGTACAAAACAGTAGATCACACAGCGAACCACTTAGAGCTATTTCCCTGGAATTGCGTGATAGCAACACTTAATTTGCAAGCTCCATTTAATTTGAACTATTTTGAGGCTCACGCCGGAATTTGAATATCTGCAGATAAGAAGCTCACGCGACTAGTAACCCGCAACAGCGCGCGGGAGTTAAATTACGCTGTATATACGTAATAAATTGTGTGAGCCCACATTAAGACACTTTTTGGATTGATATTGGAGGTAAATTATATCTGAATCGACGTTTCGTGAGGTACGACATTAAATTACCAACGACATATTGCTACGTTAGCATAGTACAAAATATTTTATCTTATTCAATATTTAGTAACCCTTTTTATCATATATGTCTAAGAATTTAATCCAAGCGTTATCTTTTTTTTTTAAAGCAAAACCCATAACCGTCTTACTGCCTGGCTTAAGTGTCCTCTCAAAATAAGAGGGTTAAATAGGCCCGCTACACTGGACTACGAGTGCGGATTAGTAGACTTCACAGACCTTTGACAACGCTGTGGAAAACTCTCACGTATACACGTTTGCCCACGTAGTTTTTATTTACTGAAGCAAGTGACTTAATATAGCTTCATAAGTGCATTCATGTTTTTTAAAAATCCTCTACGTGTCTGTGCCTGCAGAAGGTTCCCTCTGCTATGTCACTGCTATTTTATAATTTTAATGTAATAGACCAATAAGTAATTTATTGACAATGCCAAATGTTTATTACAATTCACAAGTTCAATTTTAAAGCAATGTCAAAATCTATCAAGTACTATTTGGCACTGCACCTCAAAGTTTTGGTATTTTACTGAAAATTATGCAATATAATGAACAGCCGACCTTATGTCTTTCCGAGAATTTAGTAAATAAAATCTATTTATTATCAACTATTTATTATTAACATATTTATTTTTTTTCTAGTTGTAATTTATTAATTATTAATAGTGACAATAGATCTCGTGTGGTATTAGAATTTATAAGTCATAAAATCCTGAACGCAGCTCTATTTTCTCAAATTATGATAGTATTTTAAATGAAGTATCATGTACTTCGGTTAAGAAAAACATCGGGAGGAAACCAACATACCTGACAGTTCTGACACCTCTCATTGCGAAAGGAGACCCGAGGCATTTTCAAATTTTAAGTATTTGAAAAAAGGAAAGGAATGGAAAGTGAAAGGATGATACACAATTATGTGGGATGTACAGTACGACTCATAAGAGCAAAGTGCAGAGATTAGTACTATAGCCCATCACTTACTGATAATCCTAGCCACGTGCGTACTGCTCTCTGCAAACTTACGGGGATTACTACAAACTTTCACTGAAAACATGTACGGTGATTGTTCCTTATAATTGTTTAATTATTTTATAAATTCTTTCAAACATGTTTTTTTTTTGTTTTTATAACAAGTAAGTGTTACTCAATAATGCCTTTGTTTAAATTGGCATGCGTAGATGAGCTTTTCGATCCCAAAGGCTTCAAATATATACATTTATATTCAAATATTTAGGAAGCTACAATAAATAACAAAGTGTCGATTTTGCAAACACTGAATTTAATTTATTTTCTTATTCATAATGACATTTATATAAATTATCGAACATATATATTAAAAAAATAGTAACTGAATTCAAAGTAATTAACAATGGCAATTATCGGCATCAGAATAACACAATGTATCATTTTCACAATAAAATATACCGTGCTTTTGATTGATTTTCTTATTTGTGTGAGTATATTGCGAATTAGTAATTGGATCCAAATTTATATAACTATCGACACCGCTACAGTAAAATAGTTTAAAGTATTATTTTACAATAAAGTAATTATTAAGTCGTTATTATTTTACATTCTGAATGGTCTTCTTATTTATAATAAGAGTCTGAATTCGCTTTACTTTGCAAAATTCTGCCGAAACAGTTCCATTTCCTGTACTTATTTACTATAGATAACGTGAATAACAATTCTATACAAACTATAAAACCAAACAAAATAAAATTAAGGTTTAGATTAGGTTTGCATGCACATAATAATTAATGAGAAACGTATAAGCAAACTACAAGTATAAGCAAACTACAAGTTCCAATATACATATTTAATATTTTTATACCATCTACAAATCCTTGCATATGGGCTGATTTCTAATAACAAACATAGTTTAATCCCAAGTGGAAAATCCCCACGATACACAGTTACTCGTTGAAATAGTATAATGTGTGCGATCACGAACTTTGAATCTGATAAGCGATATCAAAATGTAGCAGAAATGCACATAAGGCGTTGGGTAACGATCCTTTAAAGCTACCTGTCACAGCGAGCCTGCGGTTAGTCGGCATCAAATACGGTTGTTTCTGTAAAAGAGGGTAAATGAGTTTGTCTATAGCCCTCTCCCGTGACCTCCCAGGGAACAAAATGACAAAGAGAAGTACGGCAACATTTACAGAGAAAATGGCCGTAGGGCATCAAGGCGTCCCTCCACCCTTTGTTTCCTTGCTGCGCTACCGCTTCACCCCACCGGGCCGAGGCTAAACTTACTCGACCTTAGCAATAAGCTAAGAATAATTAATTTGTAACCGCAAGTTCACGGTTTCTTTTGTCTCGATATAAAATTATTCTTCAAAATTAGTTAATTTCCAGCGACATTGAGGATTCGCGAAAGCTACAGTAACAGCGTTGTACCTAGGCAGGTATGTACTGTACCTATCTACTATATGATTAAATAATGACGTAATACCAAGTAATTTTTCTTAGAAGCACCCGTTGTTCAAACGCCGAGTGCCGCACACCGCAGGAATTTCTAAATCTTCATAAGATAATGGATCGCGCCGAGAAAGAAAGGACCTCTCCGCCTCGGAACTTTGGTGAATTCCTGTCTCGTAATTAATAAAATTACTTTTTGGAAGCTTTCCTCGACTTCAAAGAATTTTTGCATAAAAGAAAAAATTTAAGTAGTAAATTATTTTTTGAATGACAAAGAGAATAATTTCACTTAGATTTTGACTTTTACGTACATGAATACATACGAGGCTTCATATTTATTACTAGCAAACCGTCCTCGCTTCGCTTCAGAAAAACTACGTCTTACGCTTAGGAATAGCACTTGCATTGTTTTTGGACTGGGTTTTTCTCGTTATACCTTTTTTTATTTATAGACACATTGCAATGAAACGAACTTTACGAACGCTTACTGCAATACATTCGTGAAAACTGTAACGAAATCGATTAATCCGTTTCTCAATTTAACGCGCACAAACGCACAGATAAGCAAACAAAATAATTAAGAAGTATTGTTTTGAGTTCTATTACGTTAATATAGGGCCCCTAATAATAGCTTTTCGCATATATGCTTAATGAATAGAAAGCGATCAGTTAGGATTTTAAGTGGCATGGCACGTGATAATCAGTTATATGCGTAGATGCGTAAAGACCATGAACTTAGGAGCATACCTTTAAGTATTCAACACAATTCGAGTTGAAAACATTATTGTTGCGAATGTTATTTGTTAGATATATTTGTTAGATAGATTCATGGGATGATGAAATTAAATTCTAATAAATTATATTAATAAAACACTAAACAATTTTATTGTGATCGCCCCGAAACACCAAGTTGGAACAAGTTTTAATTATTGAATTATTTCCAATAATATTTACCAATGGCTTAAATGGTTATCAAAACGAATAGGTATCTTCACATAAATGAAATACTTGCGAAAATATGACACTATTCTTATCTAGTTAATTTGAAGTAGCCAAAAATTGATCGCCATCTCCTTAACATCAGGAGTAACAAATCAATATCAGAAACGGCTAAAACATCCAACAATATTATTGTTCTCACTGAAAATCCAGCTCTCGTAAATTGCATTTAATACAGACTATCTAGGAATTATTTATCTTGCAACTGAACTCTATTAGATTTATGGGAATCTCCTCACCGAGAAATCTTGAGAACACTTTCATTCCCTACTCTGCCTTTATCGGCAACTATTGAGTAACAATTTTTTAACCAGATAATAAAAACGATTTTTTCCGAACTCTGAATAGGTAATGTTGAAACCACAAAATACAAGATACGGGACGCTGATTAGGATATAAGTTACCAATGTATCTGAAAACTGACTGTTTTTAAGCAGCTTAAAGGCGTCAAGCAAAGCTCAAAGATTTTTACCTAATGTTACAACCGTCATTAGTTAACGTACCAGCGGGATCATCATAACTGGTCTATCTCTAGACCTATATCTCTTATTGTTGGTTAATTCATTGTAATAGCTATAAAAATATATAATAAAATAACTATATAGAACTATATCTTAATGAGAAATTTGAAAAGCAAAAACCTCATCGGCTAACTGTTTCAAGGGGTCAGTTCAAAGATATTGGGAAAATTTATATCACAGTAACCAGAGTCCAATTGCATTAGTGACAGGTCAGTGACTTATCTACGAGCGTAGACGAATGATAACAGCCCGCATGTCACGTCTATCGCACGCGGTGCAGTGACATCGCAAAGAAAACTTTAATTGAATCCGTTTATTTTACTATGAATCCAAACAAGACTAGATGAAGATGAAGGTACGAGTATATTCAAAAATACTTAATCTACGTTTATTTCACAAAACCAACATGAATTAAATGAAATTTTAAATTATATCAAACCTTTACCACATTAAAAATAATTCAAGAAATTTTTGAATTACCTTTAAATATGTATAAAAGAGACTTATTTTAATGAATTATTTATTTCATTTAACTTTATTTTTTAATAATTGTACTCATATATTTAAATGATTTTAAAAATTGAGCGTGTTTTATTATTTTGTCTTTTATAAAGTGCCACCTATGTTCTTGTATAAAATTAATCTGTATGTGTGTCTATATGTCATTGAACTCTTATGAAACAACTCGACCGATTTTGATGATTTTTTTTGTTTGTTTAAATGGGTCCCTTAATGATTCGGATGCAAATCAACGTTCGGACAAGACAATATCGGCCGCTAGTATTTGAAATAAAAACCTATTATGATTATAAACTTAAATCATGTGATTATTATACATTTTTATTATAATAATAATATGATTTCCAAAATAAGATAAATTAGATGAGATGTTAATGATTACATTATCTGTTATCTTGTCAAGAATTTTTCCGTGCCATCATAATTTGGCCAAGGACCATGATTCGTACAACTAGGTTGAAATATTGACATACAATATAGGTGGGTATCACGATAAAACCTTAACAAATCGTAATTGATAAACGACTGCTATTTTGTATGCATTAGTTAAACAACAATCGATGGATGAGCTTTCATCATATTATAATATTTTCGTATTTCATAAAATGTTCACACAATTAAATTCATATTTTACGAAGTAAAAACCGCATTTAAAAAGTTCCTTTATTATTGTGTCATTGAAACATTTTTCTTATACGTATGATAATGTAACCCTTAAAATAACGACTTACTTCAAACAGGAAATAAAATCATGAATATGAATGGTGATGCATATGTTATTGTTGCCACTCGAAATCAGTCTGCTATGAATCAATGCACTCTTTTCTCTTTTAATACTAACTTATAAAAGTTATTTATTTAATTAACTGCGTAAATATACACTGCAAAATAGAACCGTACATAAAGCGAAGCCTCAATTTTATTAATTGTTTCATAAGGTTAAATTAATCAGGGTTACCAGGGATAATCTTTGGATAAATATCAATTAAACCACATTAAATAATCCGGATTTAAAATAGAGAACATTTTGAATTTGTCTCTTTTTAATATATTAATTTGAGATTAATAAAGCAAATGAGAAATAGTAAAATTATTTATGATGCATAGTCAATTACAGGAATTGAGTGCATAACAATTGTTTATAGTAAGAAAAATCTTAGTTGGCCTCAGGTCTTGGTACATAGTTATTTAAAAAAAAAGTTTTTCGAGTCTAAATGCTCACATGTAAGTATTGGCTCTCTAGTGGTTTAAAAGTCGGTGGCCTGCACGAGCGATTCGAGTACCAATCCTGCACACACCTCTAATTTTTCAACCCTCACTTGGCCAACGTGGTGAACTGAGATCTTAACCCCTCTCATTGCAACAGGAGTCCCGAGTCTAGGAGTGAGACAATCATGAGTTGTAATGAAATGCTCACATAAATACACAGAATTTTTTTAGTATTATGATTATATCTGCTTTTAACAGTATATTCCATGTGATCCCTTTATTACGTCATGAAAGTACGTTGACATTATAATATAATGTATCAATTTAGTCAATAATGGTATCACCTGGAAAAACATGTCACGACACGAACATTTATTATAATTTCCGGGAATCCTTCCCGATCCCAACGCAAATGGAAGAGGTGTGGCGGCAATATCAGCCTAAATAAATTGAAGCGCTTCGCTAATACGACCTGGATGTCACGGATCCGTTTCATGAAACATAACAAAATGCACTTAATGGGTTTTTAAAGTTCTGTACATGTACACGAAAGAACAAAAGCATTATAGAATCACTCACGTGTCGATCTTATTGCCACTGTCATACCTGATTTTATCCGAATTTGTTGGATGGATTGAGTTGAAATGTATTTTCAATAATATACTAGTTGATCAAATAATAGAAGGGTTACGTAAATAAACCTAGGAATACGGAGTTAAATTTAAGGAAATAAAATCTGTCAAATATATGATGTAACGTATTAAAATAAAAGGTCTCGTTATGAAGAACAGTAATATTTATATTTTAAAAATGAAATTAATTAAAAATTTGAAATTCATAAATTTCTACCTTTACCTCTAAACCTGCCAAGCCCAAAATTTTAAAGAAAATAACATCTTTAAACGCAAAACTTATACCAAAACCGTAATATATATTTACAGTACACAGCCTTAGTCCACGTGAGTACAATACAAACATTACTAGTATATTATTATTTACAATATTCATTGACATTTTTAAATTTACCACAATTTATTTTATATTGATATAGAAGTTACGAACGGACAAGTGGCCCACATCGTATGAAATTACTGTTCCTCTAGATTCAGACCGAATCATTTCTTACGACAATCTCTTAAAGTACTTAGAAAGTGTAATGATCAACCAAGGCCAATCATAAAATGGTTCTACCAACCTAAGTATTAACAGTTTTTAGGGGCTACTGCTATTTCTAAGCTAGACTTAAAATTGAGTATCATTTGTTATAGTTGCCTATCAAGTGTCAACTACCAACAATTTCGTCATGCCATCTCAGTCTCGTCGTGACCATGATGCACTAGGTTGAAACATCGGTATAGAAAGAAAATGTCATGGGTTGAAGTTACCGTGTTGCAGTTAACATGTGAAAAATATGAGTTTATAGTCACATGTTTTGATATTGTGCCAATAAATTGTATAGTTTCTATAAAACCGATTTTTTGATAATTTAAAACAGAACTTAACGGTTATTAGTATTCGATGAGATAGCTTAATGAAATAAGTTGGTTTGTGATATAAGGTAGATTATATAAATATGGTTCCCCCGCTTTTGTAAAACAATAACCCGGGAACATCTCGAGGCAACCTTTATACGAAGGAGCCCCTCAATGTAGTTGAACGTCTAAGAATTTCCATGCAATAACGGGGCATCGTGTTGGCGAGGATTCTTACGGAGCACGGCCGGAGATATTGCGTACTTACTTAGTCTGCCATCTAATAACACCACCGATACCGCTTGTGTAAGGAGAAAAATACGAACAAAAATGAAAACTACTGTTGCGTTATGGCTTCCAGTCTCAAGTATCAATATACATGTGTTCATTCACTAGAAATGCATGTTTTATGAAATTTTCAAATATGAATTCAGGGAATGTTTTATTTATTTCATATTTTGCAGCTGTTTTGTATGTTTGAATATCAAATTTTAACGTTTAAGCATTACAGTTTACTCCATAATTGCTTATTCATTTAAAAATCTTTCACCCTCACAAATATTATGAAGTTTCGTTTCTCTTCATGCTTATAAGTATATAACATTTTTATATGTATGTATGCTTCGCATTATTTATTACATGCATCATTGGTACATAAGATTATCTTTCTGAATAATATTGTAAAAGGTTATAGAGTTTGCCAACCTAAACTGAGCCAGCGTGATGGATTATAACTTCAACTTCTCTCATTCGGAAATGAGATCATGCCAACGAAACAATAAATGTTTTCTCAGAAATAGCCACCATAATAATGAATATTAACATGTATTAGAACCGTATAATATAGTAAAAATTTAAAAGAATGGTTCTTAATTGTCTATCTAATAAGAATACTTCCCGTTCCTTTCATATAATTCCCATTATTTATCCATTATTATGCATTTTTTTTATTATTAAGGTCGTAACATACGTGTAATGAACTAAAATGCTCTGTTTCGCTGAATAAAAAATAATTGTAATTTTTAAGAAATCTGTTACAATGGTTGAATTCAAAATACCAGCCATGCCTGCCGCACAAACTCAAAGTTTCAACGAATGTAAATGTTGAAAAGTTGGACGCGTATCACCGCTACGAGCTGGTGTTTAAGAATTCTCGGAAATGTACTAACTCAACCAACTAATTTCATTACTCTTTTGATTATTCACCGAAGGCAAATAGGTACTCAAGTTTCTTTATATTTACACGTTCGTTTTTTATGATAAGTAGGCGAGCGAGGAGATATGCCACCTGATGACATATGAATGTCTGCGAGTATGAGTGACGTGTTATGAGGCGATGTTTGTGGAGCCTATTGACTGGAGATAAAAATTGATCGCCAGTATCAAATTAATCGGATCTTCAGAATATTGCGTATTATACAAAAAATGAACAAAGAACTCACATATCTACGCAATCCAAGCAATAATAAGCCGTCCGTACGCTTGGGTTGATGGACAAAACTATTAGTTGAATTCATATACACACCTAGTTATCATACTCGCGAGAACTTATTTACGCAAGCCTCATTGAAGTTTACAATCTATGGTGATACCCAAAATAACTCTGAACTATTCCATAGCTTCTTCATCTTTTTAATGTCATGTGTCCCCTAGGTGGAGTTCTGTTTTGGGCTTCGCCCTTCGTCTCAGACCATGTTAGCAAAATTGTCTTCAGTTCCACGGCCACTGAAAGCGTCGAAGTGTTTTTAAGACGGCCATATTTCCTGTTCCCTGGAATGTTGTTGGGAACTTTTTTGAGAGTGTGACCGATCCACGTGCACTAAAGACGCTTGAGTTTATGACCGATCGGCTATTCATGACATAGATCCCATAGTTAAAAGATCTATTCGGACCAGAAAAATCCGAGTATCTGTTGTAATCATCCGTTTAATCTTGAATCCGCTGCTTGATGTCTTTTGTTTGCCTGCACATTTCGCATGTATGTATGTATGGTTTTAACGGTTAACGATAGATAGCCGTATATCCCGAGTTTTGACTATCCTACTAGCGATATCCTCTTCCGTCTCACCAATTTTCGATAGGATACTTCCAAAGTAAGTGAACTTCTGTACACGCTCTTACGGTGCCATAGATAGGTAAACCACTGTGATACTTGCTCCAATTACATCGTCATTAATTAATTTATATCTGTTCGCCTTCAATTTTAATGTATGCTCAACAAACATTGTCATGTCAGCATAATTGTTGATGTAATACGGCAAATCGTTAATGTAAATTAGATTTGAACCCTGCGGTACGCCCATCAAGTTGGTGATCCCGATGATTTGGCATCATTTATGCTAACACATTTAATCCTTCCCTACAAATATTTGCCTGGCTTGACGTAAATTTTTAATTCACTAATAATAACTGACACCGCCTTGGGAACTGTTCTATGTTTCTGTTATAAAGAATAAGTGGTCCAAAAAACTCAATAGTTATTTAATAACATTAATTAAAATTCAATGGTTTAGTTTATAATGTTGGAAACTTTAAAAGTAACTACACTCCATCGTTTCTCTTGTTGTTTATCTAGATGTATCTTTTCTATTGTTTTTGTTGTTGTTCCTTTGTGTTGTTTTCTAAAGTTTAGTTTATTTTCATGAAAGTATCAATAAGTAACGTAATAAAGTATGTCATCAAGTGCACAAACACGTATTTATTACCATCAAACAGCCCTCGTTTCGCTTCAGAAAAACTACGTCTTATGCTTAAAATAGCACCTGCATTGTTTTAGGACATTAATTAGCTTTTTATATATGGACGGATTACAATGAAACAAACTTTAAATATAAAGTGATACTTACTGCAATAGATCAGTGAAAACTATAACGAATATGGTTAAGCCGTTTCTGACATTAGCGCGAATAAACGCACAAACTAGTATACAAATATTCTAACAACTATTGTTGTTGGTTCTATTGCTGCTAACAGTATAATAAAGGCCCCTAATAGTGGTTTTTCTCATATATCCTTCATGTACAGAAAGCGATCAGTTATAATTTTATTGTAGGTATGTATAGATATAATAAACCTTTTTACATACACATAACAAAACGCTTTATTTCAAAAACAAATCATCGGATTAAAAAAACTTAGTTTTTTCCACGGAGTAAATATTAGATAATATTTAGCAAACAAGAAAGTAGCCACTATGCACAAGCTACATATGCCAGACGAATCGATTACTTGAATATGAAACCTCATATGTATGTACAGTGTGCGTAGTCGCGCATTAAAGCTCGACGGTACACGGCGAGACTAATCACATTAGTGGACTCACCAGAGGTCGCCGGTAACTAGCTAAAAAGCCCCATTTGCATGTCAGATCCAACCTCAGTAACCGAACTCCACGAAGGAACTACTACCAAACTCAATTATTTAATTCATTTTATAAACTCTAGACGAATATTTTATGATTTGCAACGTGGATTCTGAAATATACACGAGATATCAGAGTTGAATTTGTCAAGAGAGAAGCTCACGATCTTTTGAAAATAAGTTTGTCTGTCTGACTATGAGAGGGTGTCACAGACACAAGATTTTTGAAAAACAAATAATTTGTCTGAAATTCAATTTATATATACTTTTTGGGTATGTTATTGTTGAAAATGAACCACCTCAGGGCGGAGGCCGTATTGTATGTAATTTACCAACGCTACATCTTTTGTACTATGCGAGATGTTTAATTTCATTTCGATTCCCATATCAAGGGGGTCATCCCAACATATTTTGTATAATAATTTTTGTAATAGTTTAAAATAATTTGAATAATTTATATATATAATTTGTTTTTATTACAATTTGATTTTATAATAATTTTTAATGGCATGATAATCAATGTAGTATGTAAAATTTCAACACAATAGTTTGATGGAAACTGATTTAAAATTACATATCAATTTTACCATATCAAAATTACATACCAATATATTTTTATGTAAAAAATGTAGAGACTACTCTTACTAAGGCAAACTGTAGAATAGTTTGTCGGCAACTTATAGTTAGATTTTCGTGAACCTCCTCAGTAAATCCTAATATTGATTGCATTTATACTATTTTTAAGTAACTTACTGTTCGAAAGTTACATTTATTTTGTTCGTAATCAGATAATCAATCAATTTATTTTACAAATCAACTAATGTAGTATTCATATTTGTATTTTTATCTACTGTCTCTCTCTGACTTGGTTCGGGTTGAAAAATTAAGTATACATACATATACATGTAAATGTATTATTACTCTATGTCCATTCGGAATAACATACCTTTCAAATGGTAAAAGAACTTTTAGTTTGCAATCTCACAAAATTTTCATTCTCTCTTTCTAATATTAATACAGACAATAGATCGTTATGTACTGTTTTTTAAATGTAAGGTAAAACAAAAAATATAAGACTGTGGGTCCTGATACTTGTTATATGATATTTGATTCTCATCTACTAAAATGTAATTTAAAACGAGGTTAAAGTAAACTAAAATGAGGTTAAAGTAGTTAAATATGAAATTAGAACATAAATACTTGCACCCATACATCTTACTGTACCTGCCAATTTCTCGTCAGTTCCTTAGTTATCATGACAAAAGCATGGAAAGCGGAGTCTGCAGAGGGTTTACGTGTAAAGTTTTCCTCATAAGCCCACCACAGTGCGCTCCCCTATCAATTGCCAGCCCTGCCCCTCGCTCCCCGCACCACTCCCTACATCGCTCCACTAATGATCCCACTTGTTAGGGCTCAGAGCGGACCTTCGACCGTGTCATTCAGTGAATAACAAATTCCAAAGTGATCCGCTACGTCGTAGCTCGTACAGCCGCCGCCAGCTAAATATTATGATAATAATATCTTGATTATCATGCAGCGGGCGTGTTAAACTTAAAATCACATTTGTTTTTACTTTATTGCTTTACTTTTTTCTGTTGTTATTTATGATATCTGCGTTCATTCGCACTGTCAACATTCACACTGTCAAGAGGTCGGCTCACTAGGAAAATCGATGACATTAATAATTTCAAAATACGGAAAAGAAAATTAGTGGCTACTACTGTTTTTGTTCTATAGCACTAATTTAATTATGTGGAAGGTATTGAGACGGCACAAGGTCTTTCAACACTTATATCAGCCACCATTCGGCACACTAAACTACCTTAGATCTATATTGCGGAGTATACTCTGAACCTTCTGAATTCCTAGAAGAAAATTGTGTCTTACTTTTGGCTGTGAATGGGTCGAATCCAACTCTTTACACACTAATAATGCTGGTGCAAGAGACGTCAAGTTCTATCAAACTAAACGTGCTCGTATTCTCTCGCGCTACAACCGCGTTTCACAAGGTAGAGGGTGTCTCTCGAACGACTAGTAGTACCAAATGTTTTCTAACACAAGATCGAGCTGCAGTGTTTCGGAAACAACATGTAATAGATGTAGGAAGCAGCAATGCAATTAAGCGATTGCGATTTACTGCAGCCCACGAACATATTTAGAGCCCTTAGCTTAATTTGAATTTAAAAATAAAATCAAGGTGATATTTGTGAAGCAACGAGTCCAATTATTTATTTCTCTACTCATTGTAATGATCATAATTTATAAAAAAAATATTTTGTATTTGCTATTGGTTTTAATTTTAATAATTATGTGCTTAATTTTAAATAATATAAATAAGTGAGTGAAAATGAAGTTAAAAGTTTATATTACATTTATATTCACAAATATATTTACAGTTCTCTCTTAGTAATAATACGAATAAGAAATATATGAGCATTTATCAAGAAAAAATATATTTCAAGTCACTAGAATAAATTTATATATTATTGATATTTTAATCTCCAGTACAAATAGTATAATAAGCAAGGAAACCGAACTTGGCTGACGTCATTTCAATTATAATTTAATCATAATGCAATATACTTATAACTATGTATTTGTGTCTATGTATTAATACGTAAAACGTGATGAAACAGCATTTTTTGACAGACAAATATGATTTGTGGGCTCACCGTCAAACTGTTGTGTTGCTTGAGCAAGCAGTGAAGCAAAAACACGGTCGGCAAGCTGGGGCGGCTTGGCGGGGCGGTCGTCGTCACTACTGCTGTATGGGTCGCCGCTCCACTCGAGCGAGCGTTGTCGACGCACGCCGCTGCCGCCGCTCGCACCGCTCGGCAGCCCGCCCGACAGCCCGCTCAATGAACCCGCTTTCGCGCGACGCCCCGGCCTCTCCATCTTCAACTTCGATTAATTCATGACATTTCGTCAACACACCTGCAAAGAAATAGAAATTGAATTGTAAAAGCTGTTTTTGATTTTTATGGTATTGAATTTAATTTTCAAGTCACAAGTTGGCCAATAAGCAAACGGGCTACCCGATAGTAAGTCCGGATAAAAGACCGCCGCCCAGGCAATAACAAGAGGGGATACAGGAAAAGGAGTTAACCCTCTAATTATCTGGCTCTCCAAAACCGTCAACAAAACAGCTTGAAAAGGGGTTATGGACTTATTAGGGAAAAGTTATAAAAACCCCTAAATTAAATCCACATATACTATTGTTACGTAAAAGCAATAGGTAAGTAGGTAAGACTCGAGTTCGAGTCCGGCACGCATCTCTAAATTTAAATTCAACATCATTTATCATTTAAATATTTTGTAGATACACTTTTGTATGTAATTTTTCGCTTCTACCACCTAAACAAAATTTTCAAGTTTTGTGTAATTATTAAATATATTTAAAAAATAATCAACAGTTGCTTCGGTGAAGGAAAACATCACGAGACAACCTGCATACCTGAGATCAGAGTGAGAGGGGAACCCCACCCAAAAGTGGGAGATTTGTGTGGTGTAATGATGATATACAAGTACTCTTGTTCAACACCTCATACAAATATTACAAAATAAACAAATTCTTTGCCAAATATTTTTTATTGAACAAGTTGACAAATAAACCAACAACGTTAACATAAAAGTGCCCTTTTACAAAATAAACACTTCAATCATGCATAAAGTCGATTCGAGTCGAATCGATTGAAAAACCATTACGTATACTAATTCGGGGCCAACAAAGAAATATAGCCGTGAGCCCTCGGAGTTAAATTTCGATACGATATTTTATCAAAGTGGTAACGACGTCGTGAACGGAAAGAACAACTGTAATAAAGAGCCTACAAGTTGTTTGGTTAGCGGCCCAACATAAATAGGAAGTTGGCACGGCCGTGCGTGTTGGAGGCCTAATCCATAGGATTGCGTCGCGTTGCCGCCCGGCTCATGTCGAATGCCAACAATCGGACTGACATTATTTCTTATATTGACTCAGTTACAGACAGCTTTCTGGATAAATACCATTTGTAGTATACAATACTATTCAATATCTTTCCAAGATTGATCAGAGAGGCTTCAATTAGAGCAGGCCTATGTCGACTAACTTATTGATTATTAGCGGCTAAAGTACGGAATGATAGTTGTATAACCATCAATACAACTGTCGGTAATCGTGGAGCTGTTGAACAATATACCAGATTTCATATTCACAAAATATATTTGTTTTGTCGAAACGAAACGTCATTCTTATACTAGGTTCTAATAGATGGCGCTGATGAATATTATTAATATAGATTTTGTAGAAACACGGCTGCCGGGTCAATCAGGCGGTAAGTACATACAATGATACTTAATTATGTAATGCAGAAATATATTTGTTTACATGAGCATAATTAAAAGGAATAACCAAAAGGAATAAATCTTCTAGCCAGTCTCTTAGATTTTATCACCACTTTTCATCAGGTAGGATTGTTGTCAAGCATTAACTTATTCTATGTAAAAAAAAACTAGTAAAACGGTCAATATAACGATTACTTATTATTAATATAAGACCCCAAAAATCCTTCAATAAGTAAATGTCGCCTAATAGAAAATAATAACACGATGATATCAGTAAACCTGCTGATAAGTTAAAGTTTAGAGAAGCTTTGTGCTCATCTAATGAATCTTCATCTAAGTGAATATTTTCATCTTATCTATTACATTAATGAATTCAATAAAAATATACGTATGTATATGAATATACATACATATGCTTATTTATTTGTATGTATACCTTTTTATATATTTTGCTGTTGTAGTTTATACCTTTTTGAATTAAAAATTACCTAACAGATTGCCATTAACTACATTACATTTAATTAAATTACCAAGCATTAAGCCCGTAATCTTACCTACTTTTTTATTGTAATCAGTATGAATATATATATATATTTTATAATGATCCAAAGTATCTCTCTACCATTTAGATATATAGAACATGATGCATTTTCGATACTGCAAACGAATGTATTACCTACCTAACAACAAATATCATCGTAATATGATGATATATAATCTCTAAGAATATACTTGAAAATAGAAGGCAGTTTTCGTGAAAACCACTTGTTTATAATATCGTATAAAGTAAAGAAGCGTCTAGACCAGACATTCGCAATGAGTGTAGCGAACTAATGAACGTTGGTGATCCGTTGACGCGCTCAATATAATACGGGAAAATTTACTTTCTCTAAATAACTATACTGGCAAAACTCGATAGGTGTTATCCCATCTGTGTACTTTTAGTCACCTGACATTAAAATATTGAAAATAAATTTATATGCCTTTTTTCGAGGAGGGAAACCCTCCAAAGGTACCCAGTGCCGTGAAGCGACACCGCACTAACCCCCCCCCCCCCCCC
>PDGT01000010.1:6369136-6471487 GCA_003671415.1 Megathymus violae
CCCTTGCCCGGTGGCCTTCCTCACCGCTATTATATTAAGGTAAATTTATTTTATGTTACGAGTATGTTTTTATCATCGAGAAACGAGCAGGCAAACCACCTGATGGTAAGTGGTCATTGTCGCCCATGGACAGCAGGAACACCAAAGGCCGCGTTGCCGACCGAAAAGGACGCGGGAAACGTATGAGACATTTCACAGTCGGTTTAAAAACCGGGTGGTGGCTAGCCAGGCGTACAAAATACCCTATCACTGTGCAAAACTGGAAATCGTTATTACAAAATATAACAGAAACCGACATCTACCATTTTTTCTCAATCTACAGTTCGCCTGACTTCTCACCACGTAGATCACGTAATAATAATTGATTGAAAGTACCGCTTATTATTCCAATAAATTTACTGCTGCCAAACTCCCTAATCTCATTGTTGCGCTGTTAGGTAACCTATGAATGGAAATATGTACTCCGAGAGATAAATAATCTGCAAATTTTTTAAACTTTAAATTTCCATTTGATCTAGACCAAAGAATATTTATGCATACATAGGACTCGGCTATAACATATACGTATAATATATACATAGGTTATAAAAAACGCTTAAAATCAATTAAAATAGAATGAGAAATGTGTATAATGCGTGTCAATGTATTCATCTTTAATATACATACATTATGTGCACAATACTGTAACGCGTATTCTATCAAAATAAAAGACACTAGAAGGTCTGTAACAAGGATTGCGGTTCGCATCACGTATAAAATAAGCACCAGGCCAAAGGGGAGCAAGACAAGCATGAGAAATATGAGCAGTACGCGCCGCCGGCGCTGTATTAAAACTGCATCTTAAGCTCGTGTGCTGGTCTTGAGAAGCATTTTACATTTTACGTATATTACGGTTTAGATAGGATATTCTAGAAACTAGAATGAAAGTTGCTGCAGTGGTTCAGAAAAGAAAGAGTCGACTCCCCTCTCTATCGAATAATCGTTGCAGATTTTTTGTATTAACAAAATACACCATACTCAAATAGCGATGTCGATAATTGAAATAATTGAATACTAATAAAAAATATACAAACATGTAGCACAATGTTATGTCTCTATTGTAATTCAAAAAGCTAAGCAAATTTGAGCCAGTCAGTACTTGGAGCGTAAATGTTAGTAGCAAAGTTTTTCACCGTTTCCGGGATTCGGAGAGACCCTTGAACCATCGATTTCTAATGGTATCCATAGAGAGCGGTTATTAAACCATATTTTCAGAAAGACCTCCATCTTTGCACGACATAAAAACAATCGACTCTTTTTTCGCTAATGTGTGAATTTGAAACGAATTATTAACACTTATATGTATTTTAAATTAAGTGAATGAAAAAAAGTTGATAAGGAATTAGCTAATCTTGCATCCCAATACGTCCCAAAACTGTCATTTATATGTGAAATAAATTATTAGTATTCATGAAAGATTGCATTACTGTTAAATTAATGTGTATTAGAATTAGAGAATGTACTTAGGAGTATAATTAATGTAAGTAATTATATGCTATCAACGATATTTAATACGATATATTTATATCCAAGTAATTAATTACTAATTTTATTCCATTAAGTTAATATTTTTATTTTATTTTTAACTAGATAAACCGTATTTTTTTTAAATAGTACATGATACATGATGATGAGCTCTCCGACCGATTTCGGCCATGGCGACCACTTCGACTCCTAGTCAAGGTGGCGCTGATGCGCCCAGCGATGGTTTACGTAGCCGATTTTAGCAGCGAACTCCCGTGCGCAGTGTGGTCACGTGAGTTTGCCGCTGACATGATTGTAATAAATGGCGGCGGGTAGTTGGGTCTTTAAATGATCGCGTTTGACGTCGAGCTCTGCTCTACGCTGTTCCTCGAACTAGCAGATTTGCCTCTTTATTATCCCGCGCCATTCGTGGCGCTGTGCTGCCAGACCCTCTCATTTAGAGGGTTCAATGTTGTATCTTTTCATATGATGCTACTGTACATCTTTGTATCTGAGAAGTTGTCCGCCATGCTTTCGCTTGCCCTCCTCTAATTCAGAATAAAAGATGCGCTTCTCCACTCTCTCCTCCACCATGCGTGATACGTGACCACAGCACCGAAGCTGCCGACACATTAAATAGGTCTCAATGCCACCAACATTGGCTCGTCTCAGAACTTCGGTATTACGCACCAGATCGGACCATCGGATGTTCATGATGGCACGAAGGCATTTTAGGTGGAACCGATCCAGGGTGCGTATATAGTGGCGATACACACACCACGTCTTAGAATAGTAGACAAGATTTGGCAGCACAATCGCCATATATACAGATATCTTAGTGGCCAACTTCAAGTCGTGCGAGCGAAGACCTTGAAACGCAGCTTCCCAAAAGCTGCAGCTGCAGCACTGATCCTGCTGTTGATCTCAGCATCAAGGTCACACTTAGATGTTTCAGCACATCCTCGTCAACCTTAATAGACAGTGTCTCGCTATCATGTATGTCTAAAGACATCACCTCCGTCTTTCTGACAGTAATATTCAGGCCGAACTTGCCGCATGTTAATTTGAAGACGGACATCAGCTGTTGCAGGCCGTCTGGGGATTCTGCTGAAAAGCATAAATCATGAGCATACATGATCTCTGAAATCGATCTGAAATCTCTGAAATCGATCGATCGAAAATTACATACGAGAGTTTAGTGCGCGCCTTAAATTTGGCCAAGTTGAAAAGATTGCCATCTGTGCTGAAGCGGATACGGACTCTCTCGGAATTTGTAAAGAGAACCTCTTTGACTACTACTTCAAAGTATAGAGCGAACAGTATGGGTGCTAAAGCACAACCTTGTTTCACTCCACAGGTAACGGGAAAGAAATCTGACTGTTCGCCGTCTACAGAGACGCACCAACGCATATAATCATACTCTTAGAAGTCTTGCAAACTTTTCCGTACACCCTAGCTTCTCAAGCACCACCCAATGGCAGAGGCACACTATCGAATGATTTCTCCAACTCAACAAAGCAGAGATACATCATGCGGTCCTGCTCTCTGCTTTTCTCCTGCAGTTGACGCACCGAGAATATCCCTTCACATGTCCCTCGGTCAGACCGGAAGTCAAATTGGGTTTCAGTCAGGATCTTTTCGGATAAATCCTTGAAGCAATTTAAAAGTACACTTGCGAAGATTTTTCCAGGGGCCGACAAAAGTGAGATACCGCGTTAAAAGTTGCAATCCGAGCAGTCAACCTTGTTCTTGTAGAAAGCAGTGATGCGAGATATTTTAAAAACATCCGGTACTCGCTCTTCCTTCCACATACGAACAAACAGCTCCCAAATCAAGGTTTGCAACTCTTCACCGCCGTATTTTAGCAGCTCTCCCGGTATCAGGTCAATACCAACCACCCACTTATTTTGCTGTTGTCTGATGGCAGTAACTACCTCCTCACATAACAGAGACTCATCCAGCTCAATTGCAAGGGGGAGTTGAGGTATTAAGCTGATAGAGTGTAGATCAGCTGTTCAGTCTACGGTGAGCAAAGTACTAAAATGTTCGGCCCAACGCTTTAGCACTTCCTCCTTGCATGTCAAGTAGTGCATACCGGCCAAAGACCTTATGGGCACTTTAGCTCGGCGGGGTGTACCAATTAGCTTACGTACCTTATAATAAAAGGCCCTAAGCTGGTTTGTTTTAGTGAGTCACTGCATTTAAGAAGCTTTGTCTTGCCACCACTTATCTTTTAAATGTCGCGACAGCCTAAGTAGTTCAAGGTCACTCTCGTTGACCACCGCAATACTTCCACTTTGTCTGTCATGCTACCGTGATAGGTCTCGATTTATATCCAGGGTAGCTGAAGCAGTTCCCGTGAGATGATATGACAGTGATCCCCAAGCACCGTTGACTTCACCTTCCTCAGCTGGCAATAGCTTTTCAGATAAAGCTTCAGCGTATTGCTCCTCAACCTCGCGATCCTTCAACCTATCCACGTTCATAAACGCAGGCTTTTTCACTGTGCGTCTGCGTGGTCGACGGAGGTGGAGTTTCAACTTCGTGACAATAAGCCGATGATCAGTCCAGCAGTTCGCACCATGTATAACACGGGTGACTTGGACTTGGCTGATGTCTCTTTGACCACATAGTCCCAACCGACTCTAGCGTTGAAATTGCTTAGCAACAAAATCTTCTCTCTAGCGTTTATGCTATCAAGACATAGAGACAGGTCCTCATAGAATTTGTCCTTAACGTCATCAGACTTGTCTAACGTTGGAGCATAAACACTGATAACATTAAGGTAGTTGTCTTTATCCAGGTGAAAGCGCAGTGTCGTCACGCGGTCCGAAATGTGTACAGGGTATTCCTCAAGTTGTTTTATCACTATTAATTACTACTAATTTATAAATTTACGTTCAGGGCAGAGCCATCTCGATCAATGAGTGTTCTCACGTTCCATGAGCCAAATGATAGATGGTTTGTTGATAATTTTTTTCTTGCTGATACGTCGACCACGAATTAAGTTGATGCGATATCAGTTGCGGTTACTACCACCTTCAGAAAAGGGGACGAGCGTTTTTTTGGGGCACCTTTTCTAGCCCCCGGGACCGCTTATGTCCAGGAATCAGACAAAGCCTAGCTGCATCGTGCTAAACCTCTCTACTTCAACCCATCGCCATAGCACTTAACGTTATCGGAGTCTGTTAATTAGAAGCGGTCAGTTACACAGGATATATTAAGGTACATGATACATAATAAATACCTTTAATTTAACCGCCTTCAAAAAAGTAGGGAATTTTATGTTTCTATGTATGTATTTTCTTTATTATAATCAAAAGAAAAGTTTATTAATAAAAACGACACGTATCATATTGAGATTACTATCTTAGGATGTTATCATATAGCTTGACTGTCAATATATTACGAACAGACATAGTTATTGTTCACTTTCCATTGTATATGAAACCTAATTCGGCAATATAGTATCGCTTCGTATAGATATTACGATTCCGAATTAGGAGATAATTAATTTATGACTGGACATAATTACATTTCCAATAACATACTAGGATTAACATATGAGAGCTGACGAGGCACGTGAATGTTACGTGGAATTAATGATCGTGCATACATGAAAGCCGTATTGCAATGCTTAATATTTCCGCCATGAAATTCATAATTTTGAATTCAGTAGTTAGATATTTAATTCAATAGAAATTGGAATATTTTATGCATAACAATTTCCTAACTTTTTAATACCTTATAATTACCTAGTCTCATATTAAAGCGTAAATAATTTTGTGTGTTAATAAAATTGTAAAAAAAATTGCCAACGCGAACAAACTACACAAAAACTCTTGCATAGCCGTTCTTACGTTTTTTATAGTTTTATTTTTAGTTTTGGTCTTAATCTACAAATAAAATATTTCAATATTACAACCTTATATAACTTTATATGAACAGTTCAAAGGTTTTCCAAGAGATGGCTCTAGTAAATATTATCCTGAATCACGATTTTTGAACGTATTTTGTAGTTCTTAAAAGCAACGGTGTATTTTTACATTAAAATTTCCAACTTACGTTTGGCGAAGAGGGTGGCAACGATTGTGATAAAAACGAAAAAAATTACAGTAACGCAGCTACATTATCGAAAAACGAATGAACTTTTAAAATATAAATAAAATAATACCAACATTCTATTGTGCATAAAAATAACAACAAACAATAAATATACAAGGAAAAACCTTAATAACTCATTTTACAATTGGTGCATTTTAAACTCCCTCTCTTATCGTTTTTTTCTTATCCCAGGTATGCCGGGAGAAACTTCTTAGAAAATATGTACGCAGAACCTAGAATTAGGTTTCAATTTTTATTACCACCTCTCACCATATGAATACATAATTAAAAAACTAACCCACTTATAAAACTAGCATTTCTTCTTCTTTCTTCCTCCTTCCTTTCTTTCTTATCGTCTTCTTATTTCCTGGATGGCAACGCATCAGTGATACCTTTTGTCTTGCTGATGTCCATGGGCGATGATGACCACAAACCCTATTGGCCGTATTGGGGCGGCCTAGAATACTTCTCCCAATCCCATGCTGACAAAACGGGGTGTCGTAAGAGGCGACAGAAGTCAGCCTGCTTGGTGGTAGGGCTTCGCGTAAAGATTATATTATCAGTATTATTATTAAGTCATTACACACCACACCACAAGTACCAAAAAATGGAAAATGTTATGAAAATTCTGAAAGAGATTCAAGGCGATCTAAATAATCAAAAACTAGAAATAAAAAACATGCAAGAAAATATTGCCAAAGCTATAAACGACAATATTAACCAAAAATTTACAATAATGGAAAATAGAACGATCAACCTAGAAACGAAAATAAATCACCAACAAAAAACAATAGATTATTTAGAAAGACAGGCTAGAAAGAAAAATCTAATATTCTATGGAGTAGAAGAGACCGAGCAGGGATACGAAGAACTACAAAGTACATTATTACACTGCATTAAAAATAAAATGAAAATCTCCATTGAGCAATCCGAAATAGAATTTGTGAGAAGGCTTGGCAAAAAAGAGAACAAAACAAGACCCTTATTAGTATCATTTACAACACTAGGACGAAAAATTGAAATTTTAAAGAAAAAAGGAATACTGAAGGGCTCACCCATTAACATTAAAGAAAACTTCTCACCACAAGTTTTGTCAAAGCGTAAAGAACTACAAGAAGAAGTAGAAAAAGAACGCAAACTCGGGAAAAATGTTGTATTACGCTACGACAAAATAATTACATTGCCGGGTAACCCCAAAAATAAACACTACGTAGCAGGCACTAGGAACCAAAAACGAAATCTGTCAAACTCCCCTGAAAACCCTACCTCCGTGATCAGTGAAGACAACATCAAACAGATACCGAAGAAAAATAAGACAAATTATATTACCTCCTACATACACAACAAACCACACAATAAAGGGTCGGAGTCAAGCTCGACTGGAGAATATTCATCACCAAAAAACCAGTAAAGAAAGCCCCTCTGCATCTCCCAATACGGCTTGTCACCGCGGGGGATACTGACTACAACCCTCCATCTCCACTATAAAACCTCTACATATGCACTTACAATGCAAAATCGCTACTATCAAATGAAAGATTATTCGATTTTAAAAGAGCGATTTCAGAAATAAAATACGATATTATTGGTCTTTCTGAAATAAGACGAACGGGATATAATATTATAGAAGAAGACCATCATATTTTCTGCTATTTCGGAAAAACGAAAGGTCAATATGGTGTCGGATTCCTAATAAAAAAGCAATATAAACAAAATATTGTGAGTTTCATTGGAGTATCCGATCGCATTTGCATCTTAAATCTAAATTTCGACAACACAAGACTCACTATTATACAAGTACACGCACCAACCGTTGAGGCAAGCATCCAAGAAATCAACAACTTCTACAATCTACTACAAAACGCACAATATCAATACAATAACCTCACCAAAGAAACGAAAAAGTCAAATCGATTATATACTAACAAATAGGAAACAAAACATCTCAAACTTTGAAATCATATCTAACCTAACGTTCCCCAGCGACCATCGCCTCTTGAGAAGCACACTACAGATAGCTACGATAAAGAAAAATAGAGCAAATTTCAAAAATTATAAAACCAAACTCACCACTTTAGATTTCTTCTAAAACTATTCATACAAACCTTAAGTACAAATATGCACGAAATTGAACTAGGAGGAAATGAAAATATAGAGTCCTTATACAAAAAAATTAAAACAACTATAATCTCCAGTTTAAATTCAATAAAACAGAAATCAATAAAACGTGAGAATATTCCTGGTTACATAAAAAATCTTATAATAAGAAGAAACGAATTAATACATAAGAAGCCCCTAACAAAGGAAGAAAAAGCCGAACGTACCAACCTCTACAAAAACATTTACAAATTAATAAAACGGGAACGCATGGAACAAAAAATAAATGAAATTAAAACACATCTTGAATCAACAGGTAGCTTAAAGCGGGGTCTTACAAATCTTAATACTACGAAAAGATGGATTCCCTATATAAAAAATGACGATACCAACACGAAAATATTATCAAGATCCAAAATAATAGAGAAAGCAACATTGTTTTTTAACAATTTATACTCGGCAAGAGATACTACTACCGAAATCGAAACAACTAACCGGAACTCTGCTATTCTAGATAGATTTGCTACACATGAAGTAATAAAGAAAATTGAATTTTTAAAATCCGGTAAAAGCAACGGGCCTGATGGAATCTCAAATGAAGCATTAAAATTGGGGAACAAGTTACTAGCACCATACTTAACGATTTTATTTAACAAGATCTTAAATGACAGAGCAATACCGAAAGAATGGGCCCAATCCGACATAATGTTACTTTACAAGAAAGGAGATCCTGCCGATATTGGAAACTACCGACCAATAAGCTTACAATCAAATGTGTACAAACTATTTGCTTCATGTCTTGAGATTCGCCTAGCAATGCTCATAGACAAATTTCAGCCGCCGGAACAAGCAGGTTTCAGGAAAAACTTCTCAACGATAGATCACATCCACACTTTAAATTTAATCATAGAGAAATATTTAGAACACAATAAACCTCTCTACCTTGCATTTATTGACTATACCAAAGCCTTCGACTCTATATCACATAAAAGCATATGGAAAGCGCTACATGAATGCGAAATACCATCAGAAACTATAGATCTAATAAAAGACATTTACTACAAAAGCAAAAGTCGTGTAAAGTTAGAGAGACAAGGTCCTGAAATAAATATTAGTAGAGGCGTCAGACAAGGTGACCCCCTATCTCCTATTATCTTTATAGCTGTGCTCCAAAGTATAATGAAAACTCTGAACTGGGAAAAGCAAGGAATTAATATAAATGGAAAACTCCTCAGTAATCTAAGGTTTGCAGATGACATCATACTCTTCTCTGAAACAGCATCACAATTACAGAAAATGATTATCGAATTAAATGATGTAAGCAATAAGATCGGTTTAGAACTAAATGCTAGTAAAACTAAAGTTATGACGAACCACCAAACTATTCCAATAAAGGTTAGTAACAATACATTACAATATGTTCAAAGCTATGTTTACCTGGGTCAACAAGTATCTTTCTCAAAGACAAGACACGAAGATGAGATTAAAAGACGAGTCAACATAACCTGGAATAAATTCTGGAGTAATAAAGAAACCCTGAAATCAGAATTACCTTTAAAACTTAAGAAAAAAATAATGGACTCATGTTTACTACCTTGTCTTACATATGGCTGCCAGACATGGATTTATAATAACTACACCAAAAACAAAATACAAGTTTGCCAGAGAGCGATGGAAAGAAGTCTACTAAACATACAAAGACAACATCGGAGAAGAAATACAGAAATAAGGAAAACAACAAAAATAATAGACGCGTTAGATTATTCTCAAAAACAAAAATGGAATTGGGCGGGTCATGTTGCACGCATGGACAAGGAAAAATGGACACCAAGGATAACTACCTGGCAAGGACCAACAAATAAAAGATTAAGAGGTAGACCAAGGGAAAAATGGATTGATGAAATAAAAAGAAAAGCTGGTGAAAACTGGATCACCAAAGCAAAAGACAGACAGATGTGGAGCAAATTGGAGGAGGCCTTTACCCGTAGAGGGGTCCATAATGATTTATGATTTATAAAAATGAATTTTGATTTTGATTACTTTTTAATTTATTTATCATTTAAAATTTATATACATTGAAATTATTTATTATGATTGGAATTTAAATTTTATGATTATTAATAGTAATATTTTATTTTAATGCATACACATATTATGTAATAATTAATCGTATGAAATATATGTTTAAAATAGTATTCATTATGGAAATAAAGAGGCTATAATAATTATTATTAAGTCATTAATATTATTACTGGTATTATTATCTTTCCGTAAAGCCTGCCTGGCTAGCTACCACCCTCCTGCTTGAGACAGCCGCCAAAGGACTCATCGTGTTTCGGCTGGGGGCTTGAAAGTCAGTTCTTTCTTTCTTACCTTCTTCTAATTTCCTGGCCGACAACGCATCAGTTGTCATCAAACCGTTGGTTTTGCTGATGTCCATGGACGACGGTGACCACTTACCATCACATAGCTCGTCTGCTCGTTTGTCGGCAATAACATAAAAAAAACCATCAGCTGACTCGTCTGCTCGTTTGTTGGCTACTAACGTAAAAACATAGCATATTGACGAAATTAACTTGAGTTACAGTATTTCCACTTTTTTGATACTACTATATTTCAAAGGGATTATTCCAGCACAAATGTCAGTAGACTTGTTCCAATACCTACAACACACATAGATACGAGTAGGTAACGTGCACTAGACGCGCTAGTTGCATATGTTTGCAAAGGTAATCTCCGAAACCAGTGGACGCCAAGGAAGCATAATTGGATAAGCTTAGGAGGCGGCCCTCGCTGTGAATACAGTATGACGTCCCTCATTTGATAATACCTCCAGCCAAATTGTGCCTTTACCGTATTCCATCACACGCAAATTTGATTAACATGTTACTTAGAAATATTATTACAAATCCTAACGGTATCAAAAATGTCAAAAAGTATAACAAATATTACAAATATCATCACAATATATTGCTTGTTTAAAGTACTTGACAATCGTTATATTCGTAACTTAGTATATTTGAATGTCAGTCCGGAAGTGGCTCCAGATTGTAATTCTACACGTCCCTCTAATTTTTCAATGTTACGTATGTATAATAAATGTTTAATCTACTTTCTGCGATGAAGAAAAAAGTTATGAGGAACCATTGTGCATATAAAATATTTCTCCGTCATGTTCTCAAAGGTGTTTAAGATCTGTGAATCTGTACTGGGTATACGTAATGGGCCAATTATATATATATATATATATATATATGGCCGTGGTACATTCGTAGGTTATGACGAACTGCGTGAAAAGAATGTCTACATTAGCAAAATTTGTTAAAACTGACATCGGGAAATGCCGCGAAACATTAATGCGAAAACTCTCATTTCGCTTACACACGCTAAGTAAATTAAGCCATTTTACAGGTTTATAAGTTGAATTAATCAAATATATCTTTGTTAGAAATTATTTATTTTTACAAGTTATTTCAAAAAGGTACTATCCTAAAGTTACTTAAGTAATCATATGTTTAGGTAGTGTTGCAGGGACATAACGTATTCTCCACAAACATCGGACGTCATGGAAGCATAATTAGATAAATGGTGGAGGTGGTACGCAAGCGAGCACAGTATGACGTGGATAATAATATAATCCAGAGTGGAACTAATCTGATATCGGCTAGAGGCGGGCGCAGATTGCACGTCAGTTAATTGAGTTGCATTTAATCCCCGCGATGCAACTCACATTCCTTTTTGCCGGCCGATAATCATGCTTTTATCTTTAAAGTCATCCGCTTAATGTTTAGTGTTTACAATAAACTACCAAACATGCGCATCACTAATCAAAAGATAGAGATTTTTAGTTCATCTCCTTTTCTTGCCATGTTATATTGTTATTGTATTATTAATGTTATTGTTATCGTATTGTTGATTTTATTATATTTCATTATTTACCAAAATTTTATTTATAATCTTATTTTTATTTATAGACTTTGACCAGTAATTCATTATTGAGACTTATATTACTTTTATAAAAAATATTACTTATTTGAATTATTGTGTTGACATATTTAAATGTTAATTATTGTGAATAGAATGGTAATCGTTCTAGTTAACAATAAAATAAATCATAATTTAGGATACTTTTTATCCCGGGACATAGATCTGTTCCCGCGGGATACAATATAAAAATTAATATGAACATTATATTAAGGGGATACTAGATATAATTTTGACTGCTTGGCTACATCAATTGTAACAAAATGAATATGTATTTAAATCACAAAACGAGATAAAATCATTCCTAAAATGATACGAGTGCTATTTCTATAAGGCGTAGGTTTTCTGAAGCGAAGCGAAGGCATTTTACTTATAAATTAATAAAAGCAACTTTACTTGAATAGTAAAGTCAGAACAGGATATGATTGAACAGATGAGGAGGTGCTTTTATTATTTATTATTGATAATTCAAAAACTGTTCGAGCATAACATTGGATGTAGACTAGCAACTTGGAAATTGCATTTTAGTATAAAAACAAAAATACAAGTAAATGTTGCAATTTGGCGTTATCTACATTTTTTTCTAATAACAAACGCATTAAGAAGATAAGAGTACCAGTAGGGAATATCCTAAATGTAACATACAGATAAATAGTATTTTTACGAATTCTTTTACTGTACTTAGCCAATTTCACGGTAGCAAGTACAATAATTGATGTCACATGAATTAATTCAATTCAGCGTAAGTACATGCCCCGTTACCGAAATTCCCTTTGAGAGATGGAGCGTGCACCCTACGAGCCGGCACGTTTCTAAACTTCGGAATTCCAATTTTGAAAAGTTTCCCATCTAAAGCCGGTATTGACAGCCAGTGTCAGAGACCCACTTAGCACCCGGTCATTTTCCCAATTTCATCTAAATTTTAAGGCACGCTTTCACGGAAGATGTTCGGTTCCCCCAGTCTGGTTAAAATGTTGCCTGAAACTTTATTTATTTAATAAATATATTTGTATAAAAACTACAGGGGTGATAGGAATAATGTTACAAATGTAACCCTGAGAATTCTGACTCAAAACATATTAAGGATCTTCAATATTAAGGATGAAAGTTAAAACTTCATTATTATATCCGTTTCTAATCGATTTCAGTTTGTACTGGTGGACGAAATCTCTTTGATTTGATATTCATTTTGGATGTCCCTTACATTTGTTATTTAGCACAGTCGAATATACAACACTATACACAAGGTACCTATATGCTATATATTATGATATATTCAGCCGTATTGAGGCGGCTTAGTATACTCCCCCCAATTCCATGCTGGCAGAACAGGGTGTCGTAAGAGGCGACAGAAGCCAGCCTGCTTGGTGGTAGGGTTTCGCGTAGGGATTATATCATCCATATTATTATTAAGTCATTAATATTATTACTAGTATTATTATCTTTCCGTGAAGCCTGACCGGATAGCTACCACCCTACTGCTTGGATCAGCCGCCAAACGACTCGTCCTGTTCCAGTTGGGAGCTTGAGAGCCAGTACCTTGTTTCTAACTTTCTTCTCATTTCCTGGCCGACAACGCATCATTGATACCTTTGGTCTTACTGATGTCCATGGGCGACGGTGACCATTTACCATCAGGTGGCTCGTCTTCTCGAATGTCGGCTATTAACATTAAAAAAAATACAATTATATATACCAGAACCCTTATTTCTACTATTTTCCAGTTACTAATTACATGTTGTTTATATTTCTTGAATATATAACGTATATAAGTTTATAACATGAATCATTTTCAATATCAACATTTATAAATGAAAATGATATAATTCCTAAAATTTCTTACAGCGCCACCTTTGCGATTCTACACGAACTTCTTCAAGTGACAGTGTCATCAGCGCCATCTACTAGTACATTGCCAAACTACCAAGTCGCGTAGTGGAGTATGAAAGCATGATGGTTCTTGTAAAGTTTTACAGCGCTACGGTATACAAACGAACCGCGAAATAATATTCGAACATATGAAGAGTTTCAGGGAGCCATGAGGTAAATTAAATCTCCGTAATCAAATATATGTTAGGTATTTTCATAAATGTGGTTTAAATAACATGTTCGTATTGTTTTATTTCACAATTTGATTTATTATTTCGCCCCTGTAAGACAGGAGGATATTTAAAATGATTAAAATTCGTTATTAAAAACCCTTCTTCTTGTATGTTCGGGTGAAATTCTGTAATAAAATAGTGCGATTGGCGGAATTGCACCTAGTGTATCTACCAACTATCTTTTGAGCTTGGCACCTCTTTCAAACATTTGAGCATGTATTGAATATAATGATATTATATTTAAATTAATTTTCACATTTTAGTACGATTTTAGAGATTTCATTTTTGAGGTCGGTAATTTTGTTTTTTTTTAAATCTACTTATTCAAAGTTATGTGCCAGTTGGAAAAAAATATCGTGGGGAATCTAAAACACCTCTCAGTTCTCCAACATATTCCTAAAAGTGTGCAAAATTTGTCAATACACACTTCAACATCGTAATTTAGAGTGAACTTTATCGTAATATTATGAGGAGTATAAAAGTTATTCACAGACCACAGGTCTAATATGTAAACTGTTCATATTTATATTTATACTAACATTAGAAGCGTCTTGATATTAACGTTTAAGCAGAACTTAAGTTAATTAAGCAACTTCATTAAATATTAAGGCTTAGATGTAAGACTACTGTAATCGCCTAATAAACAATTTTTAATAACTTGTTACGGTAGTATTTTTTATGATAATATAAAAACAGCTTTTCGCCTATTTAATTTATATTTATTAATATTTCTTTTAATCTTTTTCTTTAATTCACATTACATTTACATTATTTTTATGTTCCCCACAGGTATTTAATATCGTCCAATTTATTGTAATTTCCGAGAAAAATTTCAGCCTAAAAATCGGCCATCTATCAATTTATATGACGAAATATGATATATATATATATACATTTTTTTTCTATGTAACTAGTCGACAAACGAGCAGACGAGCCGCCTGATGGTAAGTTGTCACCGGCGCCTATAAACTTCAATAACACTGAAGGCATCACCGAAGTGTTGTCGACCGAACTGGAAGCAGGGGACCTGCATTATTATCTCCGTTGGTTTCATTCATGGGCTCTGAAATGGATTATGTCGCGAATCCTCTAGATGAAGATCCACAAACGTTGCGGACAAGTGAGTACACTGTATTACAAAGTTGTTGTTGTAACAACTTGACAAATTTTTATACGATAATTATTTATTCAGTTTGAAATTTTCTTTAAAATTATTCAGTTTTTCGTATCTTTGTCCAATAAAAAATAATGAAAAAATAAACTAATTAATTATATTCAATTTTTCTTCAATGATATTAAAATTAATTGATAAAAAAATTAATATTAATAAAAGGCGGGTTAGTTACATAAATTATTATAGGTGAAAGTCAGAGCGGCTTGCATTCGCTTTAAGTCAATAGTACATAGAGTTAGTTAAACAATGTTGTTCACGTCTTTATCACGAAAAAGAACTCACTGTTGTATTAACAAGAAAAGTATTTCGAATTTAGAACGCTGCGATTTAACATTTCTATTGAAATAATGGTGACAATTTATCATGGTGATACCTACTGACTAATGATGATTTTATTCTGCTATGACTGAATTCATAAGTGTAGAATTTTTATGATAGTGAGATGGGTCATACGATACCAAAAGAGTTTAATTTCATTGTGGCACTCATCCGTTACTCGATATTTAAACTCAAGAAAGATGAATTTGTTCTCTCTTGTTTTATAAACAATTATTATTATTACTAATTCGACGACAAGTTACCTGAATGGATAAATTCCAGGAATAGGTAATGTATAGTACCCAATTCGCTGCACTGATGTCAAATAATTACGACATATATTATTAACTCTATATCCAATGGCGTACAGACTCCAGTTGTGTCCATTTAAGACTTTACAAGACCAGTCACTCGATGTGTATGAGTCAACAAACATAAATGTTGCTAACATACATTTTTGACAGTTAATAATTTACTAAAATTTAAATGTTATTATTATCGCCCTCTACGATGTTGGCAACCTTTTAAGTAATACATTATTTAAACAGTAACTTGAATAAATGAATAACGTTCCAGAGGTGTGTTAAATATATTTGTAAGTATAAAAATAAATAATATATCGTATCGAGATGATATGAGCAACTTTTGTCAACACTAAGTAGTTTTACGTACTAATAACGAATTTGACTTTAAAATATTTTATTTTATTTGTTTAGTTATTTCTTTAACTGCAATATTTTTCACGTCTAGACTATAATTAGATTCTAGATTTTTAATAGAGAGAAACCTAGGGGCTACCCACTAAACACCACCCGAGACTGGCTTTGGCCTGGAGGCCTTTAAGCCGACATCTGATGCGACCCCCTTTAGGGAAAGGGGGCGCTAGCGGTACCCCCTAGGGGGTATCCGCACGTATTAAAGACACAGAAGGTGTCGTCGGAGAGGGATTAGTGTCTTCATAAGGACTGACACGAAGTGAGAGTGTGTGAGTGTCGGCTATTCCGACTTTTCCTGGGCCGCCAGGAGGCGTTCCAGGTCCTCAGTAATTTTATCGGGGGGGTCAAGGAGAGCGCTCCTCGGCCTCCGAACCTGATGACGGGTTATGGGGGGGGCGGTGTATTCCGCCGATCCCTTTATTAGCGGATTTGGATGTTCTTCCGCATCCTTGAAGAATTTTTCTGAGAAGCCCTTCAGGGTCTGTTGTATTGTGGGAAGCTCTAAGTCCCTATGGAGATCTGCGTTTCTTACGCACCAGTGTGCATTGGTTGCTCTGCGACAAAACAGGTTTTGGACGGTCTGCATGTCGCGGAGGATGGATGGATTCGCATGAGCGAAGACGGTCGCGGCGTAAGTCATCACCGGTCGTATGCAAACTTTATAGAGGGTTCGCTTGTTTCTGAGTGACATTTTGCTCTGCCTTCCCAACATGCTGTTGAGTCGGGCCATATAGTATCTGGCTGTCCCCGCCACCTTCTTAATGTGTTGCCTGAAGGTTAGTTGGGAGTCAAGTGTCACACCCAAATATTTGGTTGTGATTTTTAATATCACTTATACGTCAAGAAGTACAATATTTCAAGATTTAGTGTGTCAATGATGCTCGTATTATTATGGTGTGCTTAGGAGGTGCTGACCACTATTTCGTATTATGCCGACTCTTATTATAAAAAGGTAACTATCAAAAATATAAATGGTTAACTAGAATACACACAATATTCACCATTGATATAATTCTACAAACTTATTTTTCGATAGTGTTTAATTATGATTCCAATGATGATAGAATAATGATATATAAAATGAAATTACGTAATAATAACCTACATTTCTACATGAAATAGAATGACGATGGAATCTTCTTTCTTGCATTTCCTTTTCCATCATTGCTGGTAGATATCGATCACCAAAGGCCACAAATGCTCCTTTACTCGTCTTAAGTTACTCTTTGCTAATGTTTCAAGCTTTATTATAAACAATTTAACAACGGTTTTTATTTAATTATGCTTTGACGTCACTGAATAATGGTTGGTGTTTCAAATGTGGATAGCTATCACGTGCTATCACGTACTGCGTCTGATCGTTTGTCGGCTGTAACTATAATCACGTAAATCAAATGCCAAGACCTCCGGGTGTGTTTGCAAGCGTGAAACTTTCTTTAGAAAGAGCACACACATTGTGTAAACTTCTTGTGAATGAGATCAATGGAACAAAAGTGACAACGCACTATGTGCTATTTTATTCAAGACAAAGCGAACAAGGCTGTATGCAAGTTAAAAATAAATTTAACCTACTTGCATAACATTACCAACTATCTTTCTCTGAAAAGAATATAAAACTAACTTTATTATGCCGTTCTCTATTTGAACCAACACTTTGTTCAGCATATTTAAAAAAGAATTAGTTAGAAACAGATAATACAAACATTGTTAACATTTTACTTGTTACTTGTATAACTACACAATTATTTTTATCTGTGACAAACAATTGTACGTTATACTTAGTAACAAACGGTCGTGAATGTTTACTTTAGTAAACGTATTATATACGTTTATACCCACACGACAATTATTACTTTTCATCATGCGTTACAGAAATTGCACGTTTACCCCAATAGTGAATAATTATAGAACACAGTAAACAATTTAGTGTTTCTCAGTGAGAAGTGAGATTCTTCATAAAAAGTGTAATTAATTCTTATGTTTCCCATTCTATCCTTTTCAAGAATTTACAATTTTGTATTAATTGGAATCAAAATTATTTATTAAAATTGTTACAAAATAATATCAAACCCCTCTTACCCCTTAACAGAAAATCTATACTGACTGTCATTTCCTATTCTGAGGGATATTAATCCATTTCACAGAACAAAAAGTATTGTAGAATCTATAAATAAGCTATGAAAAGATCAAATATCATCTTTAGTGTTAAAAAATAATAAATATTGCTAATAAACGCACCTCGTTCCGCTTCTATGGTGACACTTCGGGATTTGGAGTATATTTTCGTTTTCACTAAATTAATTAATTCAAATACCCTGTAAGGATAATTAGTAAAAAATTTAAAATCGGTATGACGATACTTGTTACTCAATCATAAACATTCGTATTAATAGGCTCAAAAATTCCTCCTTAATAAATTTTAAGAAAAAATTCGTTTGTTAAATCGTGTAATGTCAAAAACTTTAAAAATTATGCGTTTCTTAAGATCTTCGTAACACAATGTGCACATACATACATTTGCATTTTTCTATTCATGAATTAAGGTTTTTCATTCTAATTGTCACCTGTTTTTATCATTTTGGAGATTGAACTTCCCTGAATCCATCCTATTACGGTTCTAGAGTCAGTTGCCTAAATTTCGATTTTCCAGCTTCACATATCGCTACAACCCAACCTAGTAAAGCTGAGAATATATTATTTCAATAATTACTACATTATATGGGACAATACAAGATAACGTTGGCAATAAGAAGATTGTGAAGGCATTCGTAATCGGTCTCGATACAACCAGCAGTAAGTATGTCGTTATGATGCGTGCCTTATTTGCTTCCGAGATATGTTACGCGTCACTCGCAAGCTTAATTCTCTTAACAACGTCATAATGAAACCGTTATTCCCGCTTGATAACAACGCATACTTCATTCCCATTTCCATTGTAGAAATATGATAACTATTAAGAGCGCTCATATTTTACTTCAAATTAATATATTCTTATAGTATTAAAACAATAATATAACCTAAAGATTGCTTCATCATTAAATCCAAGCTCACATCTACACTCTTTAAGCCGAAATGAAAATTTTAATATAACAAATATCTTCGCGTATATTTGTTTGTGCTTGATTTTAATTTACTATTCATATTGCATATTTTAATATTTTAAACTTGAGCAATGTAAAAGTAAACGTGCTCTTCTTTTAATTTCAATATTACCTTTTATATTAATCCTTGTTGATAATATTAAATCTCTTTGCGCAATATTTGCCTTTGCCGAGAATAAAAAACACACAAATGCTAGGAAGCTAGGAGCCAATAAATGACGTTGTAATCAAATTTTATATAGTAATAAATTGGACCGCAATCATTTAGTTAGTTTTCAAAATTTTTAATTCGATTGAACAAAAGAAAGACCTGTTGATAGAGGAGAAAATGGAACTGAAATGAGGCTTTGCAGATTTAGATAGATAGATTAACCTAAATAACCTATATCTAAAATATATTGCAAACAAATACTTGGAAGATTCTCAGAATAACGTTCACACAATAATAGAATATGGAAATATAGAAGCACAGGATTAAAATACGAATACACCAAAAAGGCGATCTGTCGATACACTTAGGACCAAGATATACTTAGATACAAGTGATATTCCGAAAAGAAAAACTTAAAGAATAAAACTAAATTACACTTATGCTTATATTATTATAAGCGGAAAATCCCGAGGCGAATGTCCCGACACCATGCACCCAAGTTGACTTCGATCCATAGTTACACAAGCATCAATCACTACCAAATAGTGAGTATAAAGGAACGGTTACACAAAAATCTTCCTCTCAGTTTTTATTTCCCGTGTCACGCAAAATAAATATTATCAATATGCAATCATTAAATTAAGCGAGTAATTTTTCAACAAGGAGAGTTCCACCTGTATCAGCCCTTCCTACTTATGGTGCATCCTGCTGAATAAGACTATAAACTAAACTATTATTAACACCAGCTTCACCCTTTTCTAGGTCACTCAGTATCACCGAATTTAATTTGGCCTTTAGCCGCACGTGGTAGGAAGCCTGAAAAGGTGACATATTTTTATCGTACTCTGATTACAGTACTTAAAAGACCGCTAATATGCAGATTCCCCGTTTCTATGTTAACCAGCAACGCAATGAGTCTCATTTACAAATTTTCATTAACGTCTGTAGCGCCGTGTGAACGACCTCTCAGCATTAGTGGGTCAGTATGTAAGAAAATAAAATAAATTTATACCAAAAACGTAGCAAATCATTAATTTTTAATGGGAATGGGTTAAGAATTATGGTTGTAAAATTAAGAATGAATTAAAAGCGAAATCGAATCGAAAACCAAATCCATTAAGTCATTAATTAGATCCTTATTTCACTCAAAATGTCTTTTCCAAAATATACTCTATTTATTTACTATATTTTTGACCGAACACTTCTAGATGTATGTAAGTCTTTGGTTTTTAGCTTTTATGTTCTTTCCTATGAAAAATTAAAAATAGGAGCGGTCTTCCTCGTTTTCCACTTATAACTTAACTCAGTGGAAAAGGTAAGGGTAAAATGTTAAGAGCAAAATATTGTATGAGGCAGTTAGTTATTTTGTCACATATTTTTCCCGTGTTTATCTGTGTATCTGCCACATTAACAAAAAATGGCTCCTCAATTCCGAAGCAGAACTCTTTAAGTCCCATATTTAAAAATCTGGAAGGATTCAAAAACTGTTATATACACTATTCGAAATAACAAAAACAAACAAGCCTATACGTCAATTTTCAAATCTGTAGTTGCAGTATTAAAGGTGCTAAAGCCATTTCAAGTTTCAATCGCCTATCCTGTAAAATTTGCTATTTTCACTTAATGAATTATGCGTAGGACATGTCGATTTTCTTTTCTAATATACATACTTAAATGATGTTCCACTATACATAAATGCATATATAATATTGCTTATTGAGTGCAATAAGAGTATTTGTACTGTGCAAGTAGCATTAAAAATGTATCGTCATCACTTATATTTCAAAGTAAGAGAAACAGGATAAGTTTAATAATGTTAATAGAACTTTGTCATCACTCGTTTTTTGTCAGCAACCTAATTTTAACAGCAAAATAATTGTGTGCAGAATTTGTGACTGAACTACGAAATATTAAAATGGAAGCATCCAAAGTGTTGTCGGTGTGACCTTATATTGTGGGCTTTAGTGGGGCATATAGCGATTTTCACGGTTAAATTTTGTACGATTGTTTATAATATATGATGTTTTATTTGTATACGTTCGCGCTTCCCTCAATACAGGAACCTTAGTGCAAAGACGTTTTTTTTTTATGTTAGTAGCCGACAAACGAGCAGACGAGCCACCTGATGGTAAGTGGTCACCGTCGCCCATGGACATCAGCAAAAACCAATGGTATCACTGATGCGTTGTCGGCCACGAAATGAGAAGTTAAGAAACAATGAACTGGCTCTCAAGCCCCCAGCCGGAACACGACGAATCGTTTGGCGGCTGACTCAAGCAGGAGGGTGGTAGCTAGCCAGGCGGGCTTCACGAAAAGATATTAATACTAGTAATAAAACTAATGATTTAATAATAATACCGGTAATATAATATTTAATTTATTTTTTAAGACGTGAGTGTATGTGAACGTTATAATAATTATTATTTATTTATCGAAAACAAACACTCAGTCAATAGAAAATTGACCATAGCAAGTGATTATTCTGCCTTAAGGATATCCACCTTTTTAGTAATACTGCCGTAAAAACGACTTGTCAAAAGCAGACTATATTTATTAATTTCACACACACACAACAGCAACAATAACAAGCACACAGCGAGTATGACCGAGTGCATTATTGACATATAAGGTTATATTCATATAATACATTTGTTCTGTCGAGACGATAACTCATAACTGTGTATACTTGAAGATTCTAGTATCAGATGATAGGTAGCGCTCTAGTCAAATTCCCAAATTCTATATTCGTAAACCGAAACTATACGAGTACATATGCAAACATACAACCTGCCGAGTCAGTTAGTGTAAGTATGAAAACGTAATGCTTTATAACAAAAACATATGTATTTGATAAAATATAAAGTTATTGAGTAATAGATTGACAACCATCAGCAATTGAAGTGCTCGCTTAATTTTTAATACGCTTTTATTAGCTCGGGTTGTATCTATGTATGTATGTATGTAACGGAATCTTTGAGCTTAATTTTCACTGGTTTCTAAAAGTCTGATCAACTTGAAACTTTGCACACATATCAAGGGCCGATGACAATGCAATAATTTGATAACAGTTTCCCATTATCCTTATTAGGACGGCCAGGATTCATAAATTCTTTTTTATTTAGATCCTCTGTAGGAGAGTGAGAAAGATAGAGCTAGCGCGCGATCTGCGCATGCCTGCACTTCCAGTCAGAGTTACTCTTACTGATTTCTGGAGTCTACGACTTACTCTTTCGAACTTGCTCGGGGACGCGGTATTGCTCAACGGGGACTAAAATGTCTTTAGGATAGTTGCATTCTAACCTTGTTTATTCCTTACACATGCGTGGGTACTAATAAGTCTCATAAACGCAAGTTACTCTATTTAATATTCATATAAGATGTTATATAATAACCGTGATTTATAAATGCTTCTTATTAATTACAATAAAATAATCAGAACATAAATTTTGAAATTATTTTACAGAACAAAATTTGACAAGTAAATAAGATATTTATCGTGATCAAAATCTTTTAATTAATAATTTTATTGATAAAAGTACAATCAACGAAAATGAATTAAAATAAATAATAGTTTAAAATAAATAATAGTTTAAAAAAACTAAAAAAACACGCTTTTATTGCTAATTGAACTAAAAACTGGAAAATAAATAATAGTTCAAAAAAACCAAAAAAACACGCTTTTATTGCTAATTGAACTAAAAAGTAGAAAATATTTTTTAATTACAAAGAGTCTTTATTACAGTAGTAGAAGGTCGGACAATCAATCATAATTAATTACCTCAAATAAACATTATAATAAAATTTAAGTTATTAACAAAATAATTCAAATCAAAGTAAAAAGCGTGGGGTGCTCGATATATTAAATATGACACAATCATTCTATTGGCAACTATCTATGAGAGAAAAGTTATAAAAATGAAGTAAAATGCACCCCACGCTTTTTACTTTGATTTGAATTGTTTTGTTAATAACTTAAATTTTATTATAATGTTTATTTGAGGTAATTAATTATGATTGATTGTCCGACCTTCTACTACTGTAATAAAGACTCTTTGTAATTAAAAATTATTTTCTACTTTTTAGTTCAATTAGCAATAAAAGCGTGTTTTTTTAGTTTTTTAAACTATTATTTATTGCTTGAAGCACGTTAGGGTGTTCTGATTGACTTTGGCCTAGCGCATTGCCATGCGCTCTGATGATTGAGATACTTACAAGTGGTACCCTTACGGTTTGTTAATATAATTTCGTGAAAACCTAAGATAGATAAACTTTCTTAACATCGTAGAGAGAGCCCAGTACGAAAAAGATCAAATGGACAATAAAAAACGGTGCAGTCTTCAAGACTATTACCGTCTCATCTGTCAATTAAGCGCTAGTCTCGTATGCGACCTTAATTCCAATAGTTAACATTGATTTGCCACATTACGCAATCATATGAAGCTTAAACAATTAATTTCACGTATTTTTAAATAATGAATGTTTAAAATTTAAAAATCTTAATTGGTATACGCCAGTAATAAAATCCTCGATTTAACCCACATCTCTGCGTACTTTTAGTTTCAGTAAGTTAACGCGAAACCCTTAACTTTGCGTACGTGAATGTAATATAAATAGGTATTACAGATATATTTTATATCTTGGAAATATATATTAATTGACTTAACTTATTCGCAACTACATAGAATGGAATTATTGCTTGCTTCGGTGAAGTTAAACGTTGCGGAAATCAGTATACAACACTTAGAATTCTTTCTCCACAATTTTCTCAGCCGTATGTGAAGTCTACCAATTCTTACTGGGTCAGCGTGGTGGAACTTGACCTTTGTCCCTTTGATTGTGAGTGAAGACCAGAGTCTAACAGTTAACAGCAACGATAAATAATGTGTATGAAAACAAACACTCGTACAGCTGTTAATGCTTGATAGCAATGGTTGATTTTAATACTCATTATATTTCTTTAAGTATATGATATCTATAAAGTCGAATGAATGTGAATGTACTTAATAGTCTATGCTATCAATGTAAAATTGCAAATCTAGGTATGTTTTTTTTAGCTACAATAAAATATTATAATTCCATCGAATTGATTTTGATTTTCTGGACTCTCGAAATTCGACAATTTATTTCTGCAGTAGTTCTGCTAGTTTATACATTATAGCAAACTTTGAGATAATATGATTTTTTTTTTCGCGTTAGCTTGTCACGGTGTCCAGGGCTCCAAACATTCTTGAACGTAAACGTAACTTCTGCTTGTTGTGCCCCAGCTAAACAGCAGACGAGATTACGGGGAATGCTTCCTCCTGGCCGTGGTTGCTGATCTTTAGATTACCCAATTTAATCATGTAGATACAGATTGTAACTAACGCTGGTAAGGTTCTTTTCCTACGTGTCTAGCTACAAACTCCTACAAATAGTTTTCTCGTGTTTCAAATGGAGTGTTGAAAGACTAGTCTTTGATATTTGAGTCTGAGTAATTGAGAATGAGATGTATTTTTGGTAGCCAGTTATATTTAAGAAGGTAAGGTAAGGCTGTGTTTATTTGGCGGATATTGACTTAAAAATAAAATAAATTGCGCTAGAATCCAAATGAGGGCTTAATAAAACAGCTCGTTGTAGATATTGAGTTCAGACATTGCTTAATTGTTTTAGAGAATCCTATTCAATATTCAACATGCAAGGTGATGAGGATTTCGTGATGGCGCTCGGTGTTAAAATTAAAGCAACAAACTTTTCACAAAGGAATTTTGTAACTAAAAAGTGAACTGAAATTATTTTTAGTGAAAGCTTTTTTACGTAAAAATTCAGTGAAGCTACATTATTTTCATAATAAATAATAGCTTTGGCTCGATAACGATTTAGCAAAAGAAATTTTATATAAAACATATTTATTTATTGAACTTAATTGTTTTTTCAAACCTTTTCCTGTCTTCGTTTTCATTTTGTTCTTGATACCTCTACGGAATCCAAAATAAGACCAACATCAGTAAGCAGTTAAAACGTACAAACAAAATCCTATTAAATAAATAGAGATTAAGTGAGTTAAGAGCCAGTGATTACTCATCCAAGTACAAATCGCGTCAGCGTTAAATGCTGTTACTCTGAAAATTTTAACCCGGTGCACTTCCGTATATCAGTTTCAGCCCAAACATGTTGTCATGTACCATCTGTTTTCCTACTTACGTTAAGCCTATTAAAGTTAGTAAATTACTTCTAACAGTGGCTACTAGGATGTAGAGCAATTTGTTAAAATTAATTGCTCAAAGCTTTTGCAGTTACATTGTTTTAGATTCATTTAAAATGTAGGCCAGGGACTACAAAGTAGTGATAAAGTTAACGCAGGTCTATTCCACTTATAAAATAACGTTGTTGGAACTTGTATTTCTATAATTAATAGTTTTAAAACATGCATGATAATGTATATTGTTATATCAATATACTTTATGTTTCACAAATTTTACCTGTATGTTATAGGATTTTAGTTCTAGGTTACTAATTCTGTACGCCTTTACTTTATAAACTTAATATCTGTGACGTTATTAAGTTTTTTTAAACATTGACCCTCTAATAAAAAACTATGTTTAATATAATATTATGTTTAACATAAATATATATCCTAATATATATGGATCTGGCACGCTAGCCTGTTAAGCAAGCTTCCAGGGTATGGTATTTCCTCTGGCCTTATCGTTTGGATAAATGGCCTTATCGTCTGAGTTAACGGTTTCTCCGTGTTGTCGTCGACGGTTGTTCGTCGCAATCGATGGCTACTAACGCCGAAGTTCCTCAGGGGTCCGTTCTATTCGCTACTCTATTCCTGCTGCACATCAATCATCTGCTCAAGCCTGGTATCTATGGGTATGCAGATGACAGCACAGTAGTGGACAGATACCTTCCGAAACCCCGGGCCAGCAGAAATACAATCCGAAAGAGAGGCCATGGTGGAACGTATGAGTCTCACAGTTCGGGCAGTGTCCGAATGGAGCGATGTCAATCTTGTGAGGTTCAACGCAACCAAAACACAGACGTGTCTGTTCAGCGCCAAGAGGAGCCCGTTCACCCCGGCTCTTACTTTTCAGAATATATCCTTGGACTGCACTGACCGTCTTCAATGGTTGGGAGTTGAAGTTTCGTCGAACCTCAACTTTGGTCAATTCATCGAGTCCAAGGCTAAAGCCGCTGCAAGGAAACTGGGGGTCCTTGCGAAGGTGAGGCGGTACTTACACCGAATCAGCTTTTAACCCTGTATAAAGCTCAGGTTCGACCATGTGTGGAGTACTGTTGTCACATTTAAGGTGGTGCTGCCAAAAGTCATCTATCTGCTTTGGATTCGATGGAGAGGCGTGTAAAGAGGCTCATTGGTGACCCAGATCTTGTTGAAACCAATCTGCAAAGCCTAAAACACAGGCGCAAAGTTGCCAGCCTCTCGGTCTTCTATAGGGTACATTTTGGAGAGTGTGCGCAGGAATTGTTCGAATTAATTCCCCCGTCACCGTTCCTCCATCGAAAAACGTACGGCAGGTATCTACCCATTTGTAGTGAACCTACAACCTGCACGGACGACGCGGTTTGCGTCTTCATTTATTATGCGCACTGCAAAACTTAGACTTCATCGCCACTTACCATCAGGTGGGATTGTTGTCAACCATTAACTTATTTTATGTAAAAAAATATATATATATCCTAAAAAGGTATTGCTGCATCTAAGTACTAAGATGAAAAATCTCGTAAAACCTGTTTCATTTTAATTATTGGAAAGCTACTTAACAAGAAGGTTCACACCTTCTTTTTTGACTGACAACGCATCGGCGACACTGCTAATGTTACAGACGTATACGGCGACAACGGGGGTCATCATTTACCATCACATGGCTCAACTCAACTCCGACTCAAAAATGTTGTTTTAGTTTTCTTTTGTACAAAATATTTCGTAACATACTGAAAACTTGTATTACACTACAAAATCGTAGTTACGGATATTTAACACACGTTATTAATAGTATAAAAAATATATATATGCAGTACTGTACTTGTTACTGAAATACATTAAAAATTAAGGCTGAACATTTTACCACGCCCACCGGACAATCAATTAGTTAATCTTATTATCATAACTGAATAATTAATAACATATATTTCATCCGATGGACGTGCCATCAGCCACTACATAAAACATTTGTTCTCATATACCCCAAAACGATTCAAGTTGTAAATATAAAAATGTCAATATAACTATAAAATAACCTTTGCATAAAAGTAGAAAACAACATTCAGTTATTTGTGTGTTTTGCTACAAAAGGTCGACTGGGCTAAACAAGTGGGGCGTTAAAAGAGTGGTAAGGAGATCCATCTTAGCATCGCGCAAAAAAGATTTAGGTAAAAGAAGCTTATTTTTGGTGGAGCTGACAGCGCGATAGTGTAAGGCCCATTACAGGCAAATTATGGCGGCCATTATTGTCCGCGTGTCCCGCGCGCGCGTCCGTGAGTTACGCCCGACCCGGGTCAATGGGTTTTATATAAGAAATCCTTTCCAACGTTTTACTCAATGTATAGCCGTGTTTTCAACGACAACTGGAATACTTTAATAGGTTTTATCTGCCTTTACATATATGAAACGTAGTTTGAATGCTATAAATCGTTTATGGGTAGTTAGTTTAAGTAGGTAGTTAAACAGGATTGGTTGCAATTAATGGCTCTTGCATGTCATAGAAATGGAGCTGATTTTGAGAACGTAGGGGTCTAACTTGACTTGGTGATGATGCCGGTAGGAAACCAAGCTCAATGAAACAAAATCTATTTTTACTTACATTAAATGTATATAATATATCTATTTTATTATTACTATATATGTCTATTAAAGTATTTGTTACTATTTATCCGCCCTCCTTTCGTATCGGAAAATTTGATTTTTACTTTCATACATAGTAATCCCGACCGATATAATCGTTGTTCATTTTTATCAGGCATATTATAAATTTTTACTAAAGTCACACACCTAAACCTTTCTCGTGAATCACCCTATCTATTAGTAAAAACTGTATGGAAGCGCGTGCTTTTGTATTCGAGATTATCGTATTCAGACATAAAGATAGTGAATTGAATTGTTTCCATCGGGAATAATGTAACTTTGAAATGGTAAAATAATTTAGGAAATTACCAACTGCACACACACAAACACTAAATTGAACTCTCTGTATAATGTATATATATAATTAATTGTGTAGTCACCTATCACAACAGCTTATCGTCAAAGGTTGCCTGGCAAAAAATGCCACTAGGCATTGACTTCGTTAAGATTTAGTTCTAGGTCTGACAATAAAAAAATATATAAACAAATTAATCTATTGAAAAATTTTTGTAATCCATCCCGTAGTTACATCTTTATAATAGATTTATAATAAACAAAAATACTGAAATGGCTACCTTAGTACATAAAGTAAGTGCTCTCAACTGTGCAAATATTTTTTTTTTCATTTTGACCTAAGTAACAAGAGCTGTTTCATGCTCTCTGATAATAAGTTTATAATAACATGAATAAGTATGTGAGTAATTTATCACTTATAAGTAATGAAATTAGCTTTCTGAAACCTCATTAAAAGCTGTCAGGTGTGAAATGAAATGAAAAGAAATGAAAAGATTTTATTCTTCCTCGCTCAAGAATCAAATTGATGAACCTACAGGCACCGTTTTCAACCGGTATCTGTCACACATTGCGTTAAATAAGCAAAAGCCCTGTTGACGGTTTTCAATTATATTTTCTTTGGAATATTTAATAAATAAATAAATATACTTCGCAGTCACTGGTTCTACATGTACTGGTATATGTATTTTACATTCCATACGGCTATCATACACCCATAGCCTATTACAATCATCTAGCAAGGGCAAACGCACACACACAAATACACCCACACACATACACATAAATGTGTATAAAGGTCTCAGTAAATTACCAAGTAGGAGTTGACGTATATACTATGCATATCTCAGAATTCATATGAATAATGAAGCTATTTTAGATATTATATTTATTTTTTCATATTAAAGTTATGAAACAAAATAATAAAATACGTCATAGGTTTACTAAAAAACTTTACTTTTTGATAACTAGATATCAAAAACGCGAAGAAATAAATAAATAAATAAATAATAAAAATATGTAAAAAATGAAATAACAATTTTAAAAATGATTAAATTTTTTCTAAGTACAGTATTAAATAAATAGACCGAAGAAATTAGTGTCATATTTATGTTACTAAAACAGTAACTTCAGAGGCAAATAATCACAAACACTACAATAATTTCATCACAGATACCAGTGAAGTTCATGAAACAGCAAGCACACTTCTTTAATTACTGTATCAAATTAATTTATTTTATCTATTCATTGATATTTAAAAAATCGTAGCTTGTGAAGGAAAATTGGAAAGGTAATCAAACTAAGTAAATAATTTTTAATACAACTATAATTTAATTTACTGTAGATACAAATGATACCTCAGTACATCAATCATCAATAAAAAGATTTCGTACAAAAATAAATAATTTAATTTTCATCAAAACTTATCCCCACACGAACATAAATCACATCTTCAATAATATTTCAGCTGGCAGCACATAAAACGAAACGTAACGACGTTTTATATAAACATTTCGATTCCGATTCGAATAAAATGTTCCGAGGACTGAAACTTTATTGCTCACTCTCTCGATAAGGCTAACGACGCTACAGCGGCAATTATCCTCGTTGATTTAGATAGTTGTCCACTGATGCGCAAAACAGACCGAGCTTAAAATCGGACTCGGATCCCAAGGCGACTACAAAGCGGCATGCGGCCGATTACGGTCAAATTATTGCTATCATTATAGTCCGGGACTTCGGCCGCTACTGGATAATCATGCTCGCTCGTTGTCGCATTGCAATCCTAGAAGTTGACCGAACAGTACGGTATGTTCCCGAACCGTCCCGCAATCCAAAATTCCATGACTAACAAATAACTTTCGATTTAGACTGTGGCTGTTGCTAATCTCAGATTTTTAGTGATCAAGTACTAAGTCTCTTGGGAGATATGATGAGTAGACATCAGATTGTTATAAAAAGAAAATTAAGTATCGATAAATTCGCAACATGTACGCACACGATCATGCGCGGATAGTCTATTTTGAACACTATTTTTATCTTAGATATCATTCAAAACATTCCAATTGGACAAAACAACATTACCGTTTGTTTACCTGGACAAATGAATTACCAGCTATGGACAGTAAAGAACATTCGTTTTATTTAGAAATTTACACATATCTATTTATTTTATATGCATAAAAAAAGAAACAAAATTTTAGTACAGGTTTCACATTTTTTGGGATTCTTCAATGCAAGAGATAAACCATATTTTTGTATAAATTTAAAGCCTCTTAACTGAATCGTATTGGAGATAAAATTCGCATCATATTGAACGCTTACGTTTGTAACATGAAAATTTGTTCAATTTTTGCAATTAAAAACATATTAAAATATTAATTTTTGTTTAACATTTATTTTTTCCGAGGGAATTATAATTTCATATTTTGTATTTCATCAAAAATCACAAAGATATGACTCTTTATGTAAATGATTAGTGTATCCAGTAACAAATATTTAACTTCTATACGATTTGACCGATTGAAGCCATATTCATATAACATATTGTTATCACAATAAAGGAAATTTAATAAGACATTTCATATCTATACACGGCAAGTCTGCATAGAAATTAGTGTCAACACAGAAATTAGTAATCTTACAAAGTAGTCTTCTGAACCAGCTAGAATTACTTATGAGACTCATGAAACAAGTTGTTTTATTTATTTTTCTACGCAATAACAGATGGGATACAAGATCCGACCGCAGAAATCCCCTAGCCTGATCCTTTGAAATCCCTTACCCTGATCCCCCGGGCAATCCCCATGAACTCAATGGTGATACTGATCTAAGCTATGCTGTAATACCTGGTGTTAAGTGATAACTTTATTCCTAAATACAAATCAAAAAACAACTGTATCTAAGGCCAAACTTGGAGATTATCACTTGTTAGTAATATCCACCCTTACACACCGAAACAATAAAGTTTCGCAGAAATGTAAATGTATCAGTAATAATATACAATACAAACTCGGTACCATACGACTAGAAATTGATTTGGTAAAGTTTTTAAAAACATTATATGCATACACAAGTCAAAACTAAAGATTAATAAATAAAGTTATCTGGTATCAATGAAACTTACAAAAAGATGAAATTCGCAATAAAATCCAGTGGCGCAGAAGAGGAAAAACTCAAGATCCTTTCACAAAAAGGTCATATCAAATCAGAGTGCATATCATGGTGCAAATATCTGCACTGGGTACAAAGCTGTTCATTCCGTAACACATGTCCATAACATATATTCAGTATTAGTATCATAAGCAAACTGTTTTTTTTAATACTTTTATGGGCAATGGGAAGGAGAGCGTTTCACCGTTAAATTTATTTGTGGATGTATTCATAATTAAAATTAAAGTACGTCTATTATTTAAATGTAATCAAAGAGGCATAAATAGTTTATTGAAACTGGGAATTAATGTAGTATCAAAGCAAATATCTAAATAGGGGCATCCATTCCCGTCCAGACTCCATTAAACTGACAATAGCCCATTCTCGGAACTTTCGGATATTCTATCAAACAATAAGCTCAGCCCGTCCATAGAGAATTATATTATGAGACCCTGTCTTATCGAAACATCATAGTGAAGGGTACAATCGGTTTTGTCTCAATTATTTTAAATATGTAACGTATTTTAATCAATTGTTACATATTTTTGTTAGGCGTTTTACTAATTTCCCATTAACCTCATTTTAGCCTTAACACAATTATTTACCCTTTAATAAAATTTATATTTTCTAGCATAAACAGATCATTTCCCCGAAAAAAAAACCTTCGTTACTGACTCGTTTTATATAAACAATATATCATATTATCTGCTCAGACACATTAAGGTACTGTTAACTATTAGTTAGTATTGGGTAAGTTATAACAATTTTTGTTCGATCCCAGAAACATCATTTTTTTATGTCTGTTAGTTACCTTCATCACTTACCAAAGTTATATTAATGTCTTTATTTTAGTGTGACATTATTGACAGACTTATTGCAAACCGAAGCTTATTTAATGCAAAATGCTATGAAAAGAACACATTGAACACACTTAATGAAATTAGAATTGAACTAGACACTAGGAAAATGCGAACAAAGGACGGTCACAAAGTAGGTAAATTGAAAGCACTCAACCAAATAAAACGAAGCGACCGTGGAGTTGCTAATCAATATGAAGACAGTAACAAAGGATAGCTTTGAAATCACGTTCGGTCAGCAAAAGAAAATTACTGGTCGTTTCGGTAACGAGGTACCTTCCACCCGCGGTGATTGACGCCCTCCACCCATCTTGATTAAACTGATCAGTTTTTGCCTCTTATGAAAAGAACTCGATCAACGTAACTGGGCGCCGAAAATGATTGAGCTACCCCAGTAGGGATGTTAATGCGATCGATGGTCGACTACTATTAACGTCCGCTTCAGCTACGATGTTCATCGGGTTGTTATGAGTTTCGTGTACGTTGTTCACGATACCTGATATTTTGTAAGTAGTAGGAAGCCTTAGTTGGGGATATTCGTAATTTTCTCAGATGTATGTAATCGTGCCCTTAAAGCGTACAATTTGTTCTCTGAAAAAGTTCATAATTGAAAAAAAAAAATTTGCATTCAGAAAATTATTTTGGTAGCGTATTGTGCACTGTGCCGAATAATATTATCAGTTATGTGATTTAATTTAATATTTTAACCAACTTCATAAATGGCGGTGATTCTCGATGCATTTGTTTTTTTTATATTTGTTACCTCAAAACTATGTCATTTAGTAACCATTTGGAAAATTCCTTATTAGTTCGAAAGGGTATGTTTCCGTTGGGTCCCATTTAAATTTGAAGAAAAAAGACCACCCTAAGGGTGAAACCAAGAAATTCACCTTCTTCCAATTGGAGCTGTTTTATTTTTGTCAAAATATTTGCTACATTTTATTTAAAATATATGTTTTTATTCCTGATCCGCATTAAGTACATCATTCCATGATATTCGGACACGAATACTGCGGTTAAAAAGGATTTTCTCAAATATTTAACTACTAATTACACTTGAAATTTCATACAAATATTCGTTCAAATAATGATAATCAGTTATTAAACATGTCAAAATTTGAATTTTTTATTTAGCAATAGTTTTAAATATTGATAAACTAAGTTTTAAAATCTGCTTCAGAATTTTTCGTTCTTAGCCGGTATATAAAGATTTGAACCTTGTTAAAACCTTATATGCTTGAGCTACGAATGACGTTCATAACAAATCGAGAATATAATGTTGCAGTGGGAAACGCGGAGGCGGACTGCACACCGATTTGAGAGCATTTCAGAGCATATTTGACTACACTCCTTGCCATCTACAACACTGCTTCAGTGTGGTTTGTTAAAAGAATTAGTAATCAACCAGGGTATCATAAGTTCTCTTGCCAGCCAAAAGCAGTCTGTCGTGGCTTAACTATTGCTAACTACGATAAATCAGAAATCGATTACTTAACGTGTCCTCTGAAGCGTGGAAGCGCTCAAGAAATTTTACTATTAAAAGACATCCATCTGACCACCAGCAGCACCCGAAGTTGTGTAACTCGTCAATAACTTATAATGACACAAGCCGGTCGGACTATGAGCAATTTAACAAATTCGCTGCGCGCCAGTCCTTTACTTTCATACCAATAAAAAAAAACATACTATTCACAGATGAAACGTAAATTTACAGTTGAATTCACAGTTCACAAAGTAGACTCGGCAATAAATCGTAACGTAGTCAATGGGTAACGAAGTCATTAAAACGATTAATGCATCACCTCCATTTCAATTAAAATACCGGATGAAAGGAACAAAAAGAAAGAGTAGATGAAACAAAATATGAGTCTAATGGAATAGCTCGAAGTCCTTTAATGTAATTGAATCTGTCAGTAGCAAACTGGCAAACAGGTAATTACGAACTGCTAACTCAAATAACAGACAGCTAAAAAATCCGATGTCTCTGGAACAATCTGTCTTCTCTTTAATACTCGTAATTTACTTTGACACCTTGCCTACGACATAATTGAAAATCTTGGTAATAGTAAAGTCTCAAGATTCAAGTTATTTTATTTTATTTACTCATCATTCATTTTTTGTCAGAATTTTATATAGATATATTAGCATTTTTAAATTTAATGTAATTAATAATAAATCTTTGAAATCCATTGTTAAAATGTAATTAAATTCAAACAATAAATCAAAATATAAAGGACTATGCCCATCAGTCAATGAGTCCAATTAAACTACTACAATCTGTTTTACCCTGCCAAAGTTTGATACCATTTGCAATAACCAGTGTTTTTCCACTGGCACTTATGTATAGTGGCAAAAGTTTAACGGTAAGGTTGTTACTATCCGGCTAGGTACCATGTTCCGATAAAAATCAATCGTGATTTTTTTTACGTTCTTAGGTTGCTAAGTTGGAAACCCACTCAAAAAGTAGTATAATAAGTCCTTATATTATCAATTAGGCAAAGATGGTTGTTTGTTATTAGACGATTTGCCCGTTTGTCGACTATTAACATAAAAAAATCTGAATTACTATTTTAATAAGATATAAGGCTGGTAATACGTATGGGTTCTCTACTACTAGCTGCTACATAATTTTCCTCGATATACAATCAAAAATCCATATATTTTTCCTCGACGTATACGTAACCTTTTTCTGAGCAAATCGCTTCCAGCTAAATCTAGTCACGCGCCTGCTACTTACTTGACTTCATGCCCGAATAACCTGCTGAGTTGAAGATAAATGAAAACGTGTACACATTATGTAACTTTTTAAACGTTTTACGTTATCACCATACCTTTATCCTTCATACAATATTTAAGCTAGATTAAAGCTAAAAACATTTATAATTTTCTATAAAGCGAGATTGTTATGCGAATATATGGATGTACGTACATACATATGTATGGATCCCAATAGTATCGATGTTGGAATATCGGTAATTAATGATAAAATAGTAACTAATTATCATCACAAATCATAACTGTTCCAATACTGAGTTCGAATCGCATTGTTAATGAGAGATAATAGTCTTAGTCCACCACGAGATACTCGTAGACAATGGAAAGACTAGACACACCTTCGACAATATTATGTACTCTCAGTTATGCAAGTTTCTTCACATTATTTCACGTCACACAAAGCTAATGATAATTAAATTCTATTACGAACATAGTAGAAATACTGAAAGTGCGTGCAGGATATAAATCCAGGTTCCGCATGCAATAAACCGACGTTGGACCCACTTTTACTGCAATTACGAATTATAATATTAATTTTGTCACCCACGTCTTTTCATGGTGCTATCTACTTTTTATATTACTATCGTATATGTTGTATAATTGTGAATTCAAATTCAAAAGATAAATAAATCGTATCAAGCAGATGAAATGATAAACATCAACAATAAATCTTTCTCTTGTACTTTTGAGCTAATTATTTATATGTCGGGATTTTTTTTTATATATATATGTATATTATATATATATATGTATTTTATATATATATGTATTTTATATATATATATGTGTATAAAACATTTTCAAAATTATTGTTGTTTCCCAAAAATTATCTCTCACTTACCGATAAGGTAAAAAATTCTACAATAATTTTCAGATGTTTTTCAAATTATTGATTTATTTTTAATTTACAGTTGACCAATAAAATATTGATCGTAAATTCTTATTTAGGAATTTGGCTAGTGTAGTGGCTCTAAACAAATTGTAAATAAAGAAGGTCAAACAATAGGTCTATACAAATATTCAGCTTATTGTTTCTCATTCCGAGATTGTAGATATGGCGGGTGTGCTATTTATTCAGAGAATGGAATGCAAAAAAGAACATAATTTGCTCTCATTATTTCGAAAAGGTTTGACACAAAAGTTTTATGATTTCTACTGGCTGATAAAATATTTAACAATTGTATCAAAAGTGTGATACCATAAATTGTATGAACTTTACAATAAGACGGAAACTTTACAATAAGATATCGTCTGGTCGTTAAGTACCATCATCTATTTTCCAGTCCACTGTAATATCGCACCATAAAATGTAAATAAAAACATATATAACAGATATATAATATTCAACTGTGAAATACAATTTTTTTAAAATTGGCCTTCTACCGACAGTTAATTGTAATGTCCAGGCTAAAGTAATTAACTCGGTAAGAATCAATTTCACGTAAAAAATACTTATCAGACAACAAATAATATATGTATAATTTCTATATTTCCATTCAAATATATAAATACTTTTAGAAATATAAATTCTTAATATTTACTATTACTAATCAATATTTATAAATTTTTAAGATAAAGACGAAACCTTATTAAAATTGGTAATAAATGAAAAAGTATAAAATAGGTGACGCTGATTACACTTCTAATGTTCAAAAATAATATTTTTGAAATGAAACGTATTTTCCGTCTACTTATTTTTGCGACATTCGCAATATTGCCTCATTATATATTCTATACAATTTAATACGGACTGCATGAAAAAACTGAGAGGCACTAGTTCTTAATAATTAGATGAAAAAGTTTGTGTCCTCTATTACCTTATGATACTTTTTATATATTGCCTTATAATTTTGGTCAGGTCACATAGTTTAGAATTATTGGGCCCCTTCAAATTTTTAAAGTTTTTGTTGAATCTGTAAAATATTAATAAAATTTTAACTATAGTATATATATATATATATATAGTATATATATTATATATAGTATATATACTCAAGATAAAAAGTTTAACTATCTAAATAAATACATTATTTTATTAATTTTAAAAATATTATTTTATAAAATCACAACACAATAAATTAACAGACTATTACAAATCAAAAGAAAAACAAAAAAAAATTAATCATCATGTATCCAATGACGTTAAATTAAAATTAAATTAATGTAGTCCAGATAATGAAGATCTAATAATTAACTAATAATAATACGATCTATTAATTAATCTTCAGATAATTTCGCCGAAAGCGATCGACCGGCCCTCAGGAAAAACGGGGAGGCGCTTGCCGTTCCTTCGGCACTGCACGACTGCTTCGATCTCTGGAAGACTTTCGAGCTATCATGACATGCTAGCCTGTTAAGCAGCTTCCAACTTATGGTATATGCTATGGCCTTCTCGAACGAATAAAGGACTTTCTGAGCGAAGTTTCTCCGAGTTGTCGTCGACCAATCGATTGCTCAGGGATCCGTTTTCTCCTCAACTATAATCCGGCTTCATATCAATGATCTGCTCAAGGCCGGTATGTATGGATGTACATTTGGGATGGTGCTGCCAAATCTCATCTATCAGCCTCGGTCTTCATCACCACTTATTTACATATCAACATCGTCATTAATTTATTTTGTTTAAAAAAATAACAATAATTATATATTTTAATTCAAAATGAACAGTCCTATTATTTTATTAGATTATAATACTGTACAATCTATCCTATGTATATTTGTGCGTTCGGCTATATCACGCCCGAAACCTTTACCCTCAATAACGATTGCAGATAATTGTCATCCAGATTATCCGATCATTTCTTACTTCTTAAACGTCTTCCTCTCGGGTACGTTAAAGATAAAATCCCCTTACCCTTTTTGTAGATCTGTCACCAAATAAATGTATTAGGTATGAATCTCATAGATTCAACTGGTGTACGTAAATTGCAGTATTAAAATATTGTGTATGTGCTAAGATACACGAAGTACCTACTCCAACTCAGTTTTCCGACACATCTGTATATATAATACATTCTATTCAAGATCGATTCGTATGACTGGATACTGCCATACTATCTGCTTTCATTTCATTGTACTTACCTTAGTAAACGTCTTAAACACATACGCGCACTACTATATTTACTATTAAATTATATTCTCTTAATTTACGTGGGGAAGTAAAATATCAATAAAAACATAAATATCTTTTCCAAAATTAAAATATGTAGGAGCAATTTAAGCAGGTAACATATAAAATTTTTCAAAATTTTTTCACCACGCACCATACTATTAAATAACATAGGTTTTTGTGAACCGTGAACAAATTCTAAAAAAGATTTCCACAGTTCTCCGAAAGGTATACCTAGCTAAAGTGACGCAACGTGTCCGGAACATGTGTTTCAACGTAAATGGAGCTATTGTCTGAACAGCAGTGTTAATACACGCCCCAACTACAGCTATGCTGGGCTAGGGCTTGAAGTCTCCACACACGTATTTTAACCTTAGTCCTCACTCAACCTCATGTGACATTGTAGCCCATGAATGTGTATGTAAGTTTTGAACGTGTATGTATACTCTGCTATTAAAACCTACCTATCTTAAATAACTTAAATCTTATTGCCTACATAAGCCACGAGACTGAAATGTACCGATTTAATAATAATGTTACAAATATAAAACAGATAATTATTATACTCCATAATCCGATTCCTATGTCCTAGTGATGAAAAGACATTGTACAATAAACGTGAAATTTTTTGCGAGTTTCGGTTGCCATGTCGAGGAACCACAAATAAGCGAATTTCCATGTTAACCGGAAAAATGTTGATGTTGCCTTAGGTATTATTTATTTATTTTATTGGTATGGGTTAAGCCAATTATACAAATCGATTAAATGGGCGTTATTACGGCAGGAGGTTCAACGGCTCAAAAATGTACGAAACTTCTCGCAGAAAAAGGCAAAATTAGAATCAACACAAACTTGAAAGTATACGCAAAGCTGCATCAAACGGTAGTTCACAAAAGTACTTTAAAAAATGTCAGTAATTCGACTCGATGAATCGTTGGTGTGTTCAGGCAACAGAGCTGCACTTTCATATATATAAATATCTGCTCTTTTGTCATCTATTTACATTAAATTAAAAAATAGTAAGACCGAAGGTTGTACTGTTTTTGTCACAGTGCTTTTTCATAGTACGGTGATTTTTTAAACCTCAGTCCTGATATTACATGGGTACTGTTTGAAAAATTAAGGGTTATGTTCCTAGAGTATATGTAACATAAAGCACTGAACCTACTTTTGTCTGCATGTGCATTCATAATTGCTTTGAAGTACCTAGTAGATTTTAATGCAAATTAAATTATAAATTTGCAATAAAATCATGTATTTTTTCTATTGAATTTCTCTCGGTTATTTTATTACATATAAAGTATTATTTATTCAAGTTCTATTAAATATTACAGTAAAAACGTCATTTGTCGTTTAATGAAACTAATTTTGATATACTAACTAGTAAGTGCATCTTAAAGAAAACGAAATTTAGAGAGCAATATTTTTAAAATACACCAATATCTGAAGAGAAAATTTAAGATTTGGTAGCATCCCTACCCACTAAAACCCTCTTGTCGAGTGGTTTCGAAATCCCAAATGAACACGCCGGTGCCTCAATATCTAGTCTCGTCCGACGGGATCCATATAAGTATAATTTTATAATTTGCATCCTCGCAAAAAAACTAGACTCAAAGTAAGCTTGCAACACCATACTACCAACATAAGCTTTATTTTTCCTACTCTTGTCTCTTTTATAGCTAACGAGATTTTATTTAAAGTTTCCAACAGTGCCTCTAGTTAAACTTAAGCGAATCAACACAATAGTAATTGGTGTCTTCTTAACCTACCTCTATCATTAGAATATACTAGTTGTGTATATATTTTGTAATATTTACGTACTTACATGCTTTTATATGTAAAATTTAGGTATACATGCTTTTAACCTTTAAAATATTGCGTTATTAAACATTTTTTAATTTCTTGTTGTGTCTTAAACGTTTTGTTATTGTTTTCAAGTATTTGGCAAATGGTTTGTCATCATACTTACTTTTACTTTTAATATGTTTTTTATTTGCCCTCCAGTGTAACACGATTTATAGGTCCACGAGAAATTCATAACTGGATCACTGAAGAGAACGTTCTAGAAATATCGTAGATATTATAAGCGAGCAGTTTGACCAGAAGGGGTAGTCTCTCGGGGAGTCTCGTAACAACAGTCTGTGGCAGTTTCTCACTCTCGAACCTGAAATCTCCGCACGTGAACGCCGGAGACACCGATCGCCTCGTGCGCCCTAACGCACGCTCCAGTCAACGAGGTCTTCGCGTGCTGAACACTGGAGATTCCGACCGTCTTGTGCACCCTAACGCACGCTCCTGTCTTCGAATCCTGCGCGCAGTACACGCCGGAGAAGTGACGGGCCTAGCTATAGGCTGATCGATAATACTATGTGACTTTTACCTCTTTTATACTATTATAACTTTTTTTTTTGTAATCACCAAGAATAACTTGATACAATCTATCTTCTAAATTTCTTTCTTTTAATTATAACACTACAATAAAGAACGTTCACTAAAACCATGTCGGTGGAGAAATTTATGCTCAGTGGTTGGTAAAAGTACCAGTTTATAGTGTAAAAGTTAATTAACAACAAACATGAAGTCAAATACTTTAGCAGTTCTGAAAATAAAAAAGTGCGCCTGTTGGGCCTACTTTATTCCCTGTATATTATCAAGCTAATTAAATCTGTTAGTTTCAAGTTTGTGCTTGAATTTATAGCGTAACAACATTTTTAAGTTACCTCCTACTGCGTTTCTTCTCTACATAACCTCGTTTTATTGACCTATTTTCTGCTTTACCTTAAGTCATACATTATACTCAAGTTCCGCGCGGCGGTGGATAAAATTTATATACCTTTATAAGTAATGTATTGTTTTAAATCATTATACTGTAAACAAAATTTACTACATTAAATTATTATTTACACAAAGTAACAAACGAGTATGTGATAATACAAATTACATTATAAATTTCTGCAAAATAAATATTTACAACTTATTATGTAGGACATTATTTTGTATATGAGTAAATTCGTCGTAATCTTTGTATTTAGAGAACTACGTAACTAAGTAATAATAAATAATTGTCTGCTGAACGAAGAGTCCCAGGTTTGATTGTCGAACGGAACAGATATTCGTCTGTCAAATAAATGTTTTCCCTCGGATCTCTGTTATTTATGTCATCTTATACGCAATAATTAGTCATTCAAAATCGCTAAACACATTGGATTGAAACTTAGCATTATTATGACTTTTACTCTGGGCCAATATCTAAGATCCATTATATATCGGAAAATTTACCTTTTTCTGGGGAATAAGACATAAAACTTAGTATAGATTTCTGTTAAGAAATTAATATATCATGTTTTAGGTACTTTTTTATAGGTTTGTAAAAAAAACTAAATAACGACGCATTAAGAGTAAAATTAATTAAACGTAATGACTATTTTTCGAAACCACCACATGAAGTGACTGTGATATTTTTCCATAATATTATGTTCATAGCAGTTAAAGATAAAAAAATTAATTTGAAAATCTGAAATATTCCACCTCAAACAAGCTACATGTCATTCGGCTGTTGAAGCATGACATGACGACTTTTATTATTCAGACGAGCCAATGTTGACGGCCTCCTTGATCAAACCGCGACCATCGCGCCACATAAATCACGCTACAAACACAAAGAGTCAAGTGTTTACCATAAAATTGTATACGCGCCCCTAAATCATAACACAATAAAATTTATAGCGAGCGGAAGGTCCGGCCTCAAGTGCTGATAAATCAAACACATTTTCTTCGTGCGACTGAAAATCTTTCCGGCAAATACAGCGACGACAATGCCTGCTGTTTATCTTCCTTATATCTAGATGAATATATTTTCGTAACGGTCTATCGTATATTTCTCCGTATCAGAAGTAAAAAATACCGGGATAGAATGCGTAGAAGTTAAAGTCAGGAAGTTCTGTATAACTGGATAATATACCAGGAGTTCCGTTGTAGCTCCTTTTAAACAAACAGTACAAACGATATCCGGTACTATTAAAACGAAATAATTTCGTATTCTCTGTAGCTCGGTAGTGCTCTGCCTACCACGCGATAGGCCCTAGATTTTAATACTGCCAGAAATGTTTTGGCCAACCTTGTTTGAAATATTGTATATACATATACAAGGTGACACCTAGTAATATATACATGTTTATATCACTCGGAAAACACGAAATGCTTATGAGGTATTGTGTGTGTATGGTAAAATAAAAAAGTCTTCCCTTTTCTGTAAAATATTTTGAAATATTCGCGGTATTTAAAAAACGCGTCACAGATTTCTACTTAACTAACGCTTGATGACAATGGTCTATCTAATTAGAATATTTATAAAATAGACATATACTAAATGTTGGTGTGATACTATTTCACTTTTCCATTTTATGAAGTATAACTAGCAAACTGCCCTCGCTTCGATTCAGAAAAACAACCCCTCACGCTTAGTAATAGCACGTGCGTTTAGTTTTTTTATTAGTTTTTTAAATTCATTATTTTAGTTTTAGAACTGTGTTACTCTCGTTCTATGAATTAGATATTACAATATTAATTTATACCTTTTTGGGTTATGGACGGATTGCAATGAAACGAGCTTTAAGTGATGCTAATTGCAATATATTGGTGAGAACCAAAACGAAATCGGTTAAGCCGTTTGAGATTAGCGCGATTGTTTTGGGTTCTATTACGTTAATAAAGGCCCCTAATAATAGTTTTTTTCATATAACATTTATGTACAGAAAGCGATCAGTTATAAATTCTTTATATGTATACATTTGTTTATTTATAATTTATTGTTCCAAGAGCTATTACAATACACCGATTGAATGTAAAATAACATTTTCTAATAGTTAACCTTGAGAATGTGCAGAAAGCTACGAAAGTGGTTCAACAAAGAACAAAATTAAAAAAGATCTAATTTTGTATGTTTTGATAGCATTCTGTGTTCTTGAAAACATGTTAAAAGCTTACATCACCGGTACAAATATAAAAGTAAAATAAGACTTTAATAAATATTCTTTTTAGATCCTAATATGTGTAAACATTTGCTTGAATATTAATAAACACATAAGGTTAATATTCTGTTTCATATTCCTTAAGTTAACGCAAATGGATACCGTTGCTCATAACTTATGTAGGTATATGATTAATGTGCAGTGGTCAGAATTACGTCCAATATGGGAACTCGTAGAACATGAATCAAGTTCACAAGTGATTATGTTCTATTATGTTTAACTATCGATCGGTTTCAATTCAATTTGTGTAAATCATGGTACACGGTTTATCTGTAGTGTCACTTGGCGCTATCATGAAATTATATTTTACTACAACACCATTTCAATAGCCATTTAATCAAGATAAGTTCGTAAATACATTTTTTAATGTAAATGTAAACTCAAACATATTAAATAGCAATTTGCGAGAAACGATATAATCGCTGGAATTATCTTAAAATGCCTGAGTTAAAGCTCATGAATTGGTTAATTGAAATCACTAAGAGGATTGAAAAGGATTTTAACAGGTAAACTAGAAAGCTACGATATCCAACCTAGATTTATACAAGCTGTTATAACGGTAAAAATTTAACTTATTTCAGTACGGCATTAAAACATAACGACAACTAAATAATGCAGAAAGCAGTTATTTAATAAATCTTCCAAAAATAAAAAATCCTACATTGCTCATAGCTCGAAAGCTTGGGCCAATCGTAAGCGATCGACAAGGATGTCCAACGCGGTCAACACTTTCACAGATGATGGATGATCGTTATTAGCAAAATTTTATGAATGTTTTCGTGCTTCAGAGGATATATTAAGCTCTTTATCTTAGTTATTATCACAATATAGCATTCGTTAAGCCTTTTGTATTCGGGGATATTGGGACATCAAATATTCGGATTGATCTCTGACACCTTCATCTACCCACGTTAAAGCCGCGGGCCCTGATAGATTTGAAGCATTAATAGAAATAATAATTATGTTGTTTAAATTGTATAAAGTATTTGTATATATATTCAAATCTTATTTAAATTTATTTGCGTTCGTGGCTTATAAAAAATATTTTTGTATTATACACAAATACAATATTTACTTATAATAAAAATATACAAACATTAAAAATAAAGTTAAACTAAAATAAAATGATTCAATAAAAAAGTGTATATAACTAGGTTTATGTAGTGCAGTAATGCTGACAGCATTCCCTCGGTGTATAGCAATGCTTAAATGCTGAGCGATAATACACGCGTACCTAATATACTTAACTATATATTTATGACACGCGTTATCTTATATTAAATAATAAACGTGGCAAGTGTGGAATCGGGTGTAAATGGTCACCATCGCCTATGGATAAGAGTAAGACCACAAGCGTCACTAATTCGTTGTCGGCCGAGAAAGAAAAAAAAAGAAGTACTAGCTCCAAACCCACAGCCGGAACATGTCGAGTCGTTTGGCGGCTGACTCAAACCGGAGGGTTACCATCCTGCTACTAGGGTCACCACCTAGCTACCACTAGCCAGGTAGGCTTCACGGAAAGACAATAAGACCCGTAGAAATCCTCCCACATTGGCTTTTATTAGAGGTAGCCTAATGGTTTGAATGTAATAAAAATTACGAAAGGTTATTCAAAATTCAACAAGGCTGTGTTGTGGCTGTAATGATGGATTTTAAATTTTACTCCACGATTCTAAAAATTAAAAAATAATGTTACATATGCCTAAAAAGAAACGATTAGGTTTCAGTAGATACACCAGAATCCATAACGGTACAGAGTTATTTAAAATAATACTGATCATATTAAGATTGTTGTGATGAAATTTTGTGAGTACTAAAATCTAACGTGTACGCAAATGAAATAACAAGCACCTGGTCATTTATTCATATTGATGCATTTGTTACTGAATGTGTAATTTTTCTACAATTTGCCTTCACACACACCAGATATATTGTTCTGATGTTAAGACAAGTCATGGTGGCAGATTGTCCAAAACTATATTTATATACCAAAATATTTAAAATATAAAACTTGTACTTGGTGGACCAGCAACTAATCATCTTAAACTCCTAATGTGAACCGTTTTTAAAAATAATAAAGATAATTGAACAGAATCCATAGCAGCACCGTCGTGAAGTTGAGATCGGGCGAAATAAATAATTTATTAAGGACAAGTTAACAACGGTCTCATAAAGAAGGCAAAAGGTCGGCTATTTGTTTTCAGCGAGGATGGTTCACCCTACTTTGTTATTTAGTTTGTGAACATTGCTGAGGTGCCGGCCGAACTCGTCTGCTCAGAAACCTATTCAAACACCGGTGACTTTAGATTGAAATTAAAAAATGACAAGCAAAGATTACTTACACGACGTGCATTTGTAATAAAAAAAATTGTGAGACATAGATTTTCCTTACTACTACGATCTCATTGCATTTCTCATTGCACATGTGAATTAATACGTTTACGCCTTTGATTCAATATGAAATACGGTACTGTCGTAATAAAAGTTTCACAGCCCGATTTTAAGGGTATTTATTTATTTTAAAGGTCCTTTGAATTTCGACATATAAATAAAAATAACGGCGTTTGTACAATACACATTCATGCGCGGTTTTGGACACTACAAAGGCTGAAATATTGAATCGTAAACGGTTCTGTGGACGCCCCAAATACGTTTTTCTTTCATAGGAGAAATTTAATATTTTCATCTGTAGAGAAAGAATGGTGTTCATAACCTCTTTAGTTAGGACGAGTACCAAAATCATGAAAATGTTCAGTGATCGAGAAAGCCTTACGGTTTGATAAGCGATTCTTAACTATTACAAAGACGTCTTTAAAAATAACAGTCTTAAGATATTTTTTATTCATTTTGAATATTCTACTAGACCCTAGGTATTAAAAAATTAAAGTTGCTGGCTGACTGACTTAGATATCAACAAACACATGATACAGCTGCGTCCGATATTGAAATATTTTTCTACAGTCTGAGGGACTGACCAAAAAGCAGCCGGGCCGCTCCTGATGAATAATCATTATCGTCTTATGGTCAATACCAGAGGAATTGCCAATGCAACTTCGGCCGTATTAAACATTTTTTACACATTTTTTTAAAAACCTCATTTCATAGAGCCTTAGAGTATTCGTTAGAAGAAAGAACAATTTGACATTTCGAGTCTTACTTAAAACTTTTTTTAAATACAAAATAAAAAAAAATCCTCAATATGTCTCCCAACACACTCCCATAATAAAGCAATATATATCGATAACATTGGTCACAAAATTAATTATAATAATATTGAAACATATAAAATTATAGGGCGCGGCGATTTCAATAGGAACTATGAATTTGCCAGTGAAAGTAAACTTTATTACTAGTTGACACTTTAGTAAATTCGTTGGGAACGCAGAAGGAAAATAATCTTCTATAATTCGACCAATATTATAGAGATATACTTATTAAATATTATATATTAGCAGATCGTATTAACGGATGTTTACTAATAGCATTCCATCCTCATAATGTTGTGAACGAACAGTAGATTCACATACAATTAATTAGGTCGCGCGTCAGGGGCCTCCATTCATACAAATAACCGAATCTCGGTTACGTATGTATTGAATGGAGTAACTAATAATTTAAATTTGTAAACAAGGGCTCTTTCACTTGTATTTATGTAATTATAAATAAACTTATGTTAAGTAGTAATCCATGGAGGACCTTTTAATCAAAGACACAAAAACATTGCGGTTGATCCATTTATTACGAAGAACTATCTAGACCACATTTAAATATCTCAAGGTTATTTCTAGAAGGAATGTGGTAGCTAGCTGGAAACGTAAAAATATCTACAACCATACACTAATATTATCAGGATTAAACTGAATTGCAGCGGTCTCCAACAGGAGAAACCAGAAATCATTGTCTCGTTCGTTTATCAAAAAGGTGCACCAGGAGCAAGTACGGTTGGTTTAAATACAAGGATAAATGGAGTCTCTTACAATTCACTATCTGATTTATCTTAATTCTTTTTTTAAACGTCTTTTAAACTTTCAGTATAAAAAGACATAAATATTAATATTACATTGTGCACTTCACTTTGTACTGTTTAATTTTACGTTTCAATGCAAGACTTATAACATTACCTCTGCAAGTGTTCAAAATTCTGATATTGCCTTTACCTAAATGTCAACACGCACTACAAACATGAAATATCCCAAAACCCGCGCTTTTATGTCTCGTAATAATGCAAGACCTCCGAGAAACTTCAAGCTCTCGTTTACGTAATGGCAACAATTGTAGCGTCACCTCCATGGCTAAAAGATATCTCGGTTTCCGAGACAGGCTTTTGAAAGTATGTACACTTCGTTACAAATACTCGTAGCTACACGAAGATTTCAACATTTTTGGTTCGTCTAAACATTCGTTTTCATTCTTGCGGTTTTCCTATTAAAATTTATCCGTTATTAAATAAATTTAAATAAATGAATCGCTTATTATATAATTAAAGACGCTGGTGCAGTCATTAGCGATCATTAATTAGTTGAGTGATCGCTAATCGAAAAATAACTTGAACAATGTATTTCTATTTGCACGTTATAATTAGATCTTTGTCGTTAAGTTATGTCGGAGTCTATATGGCTTGACCACTAACCGTCCACAGAGCTTCCTCAAATACACTCGTGCAAAAGGCACGTATTTAGTAAGTAGATAATAAATTGAACCGAGAATAAATAAATAAACGCTGACGTGCTTTAACCCATATTAGTATTGTATGTGTGTTGAGATGTAAATGATAATAATAACATTAAATATATACTCTTTTGGTTCAGGAACCAAAAAGATGAAATATCATTTATTAATACTATTTAAATCTTTGCTGAAAACTAAATAATAAAAAAACTTTTATTTGACGTTTTTTATGTTTGTTCTAGCCCACGACATTTAAATGTTAGTGGATCCTATACGGGAATTGAACCCACCATTCTTTCAGCAATATCACTACCCACTATCATAGGGTAAAATATTACGCCCAACCATAAACATCCTCCTGACGGAAAGACCTCATTTTGTTCGTTCTCCCATCCGTTTTACTCGCATTTTACGGATGAAAATCTTAACAAAACATATTTAATCATAAAAGAGTAATTTTGTTTGTATTTAGATTTGTTATTTAAACTAGGCTGTGAATCATAATTCACATCACGCACATACACAGGAAACTTATAAACATAGTCTCTAAACATACATATAATAGTTGTGGACTGATGTTTAAATGAGGTAGACTGTTTTTTAAATGACTGTTTTTTAAATGTGGTAGACCATATTTTTCAATCTTTAACTTCGTATCGTGTTTATTAAGAGATTTTATCTATATCTGTACCATTCACGCTGTATGAGTACATCAAAAAATATTTTGTGATAGTGCAGGCAGCATAGACACTTTTATAAATCATATGGCATTAACTTAAACTTATTCACCGATCAATTGATCTATATTACTAACTTATTGATAAATTATAGAAGTTACTTTATTATAAGTATGGGTTGAGTGTAGATTTAGAAAAAAAAAATATCTGATTTCAAAATTTGGAAAGTTCCTATTGTTCACATTTTTTTTTTGCACTACGTTCACTATATATCCCCCTCTCATTATGTAATTAAATTGCAATAAATATTAATTAAGATATGTCATAGTGACTTAAAGTTTATAAAGTTAGTGCAAGGTTGACAAATACGGTAAAATCCTAATTCATTTCATTCTGTTTCTCTCTTTGTCATGCCAATTCGGTCTAGTTTTCTGGCGACATTTGAAATATCCTCGCTTCATCTTTTATCTATGGCTGCCACCTTACGTTCGTTATCTCTTGGTTTGCGGCGACCTTAGTCTTCTTATTTATTATAAAGGTTTTTAAGTTAAAACTAATTTTATGTTTTATTAGAGGCTTTTGTTTACCGATCTTATAAAAAAATATCAACTTTCCAAAGGGTTGTCATACCTACAGGAAAAAAAACATTAATTATACGAAGGTAATAAATAAGGTAATAATAGATATAAAGTAATATCTAGACATGTAATAAAATTTTAAACGATCGCTTTCTGTACATGAAGGATATATGAGGAAATTATTATTAAGAGCCTTTATTAACGCAACAGAACCCACAACAACAGTTGTAGAATTTTTGTTTGTTTGTCCGTGCGTTTGTTCGCGCTAATATTGGAAACGGCTTAATCTATTTCGTTTCAGTTTTCACTAATATATTGCAGTAAACACCACTTAATATTTAAAGATTGTTTCATTGCAATCCATCCATAATTCGAGAAGTTATAAAAAGAAAGACCCAGTCCTAAATTATGCAGGTGCTATTTCTAAACGTAATGCGTAGTTTTTTTGAAGTCAAATCAGGGTAATAGCGACCTTTACTAAAGATGTTATATACCCTTTTACACGAGTCAATTACATCCCAATGTTATTGACCATATTACGTGTTTATTTTGATTGAAATACTTCACAAAGAAAGATCTGGCTTTAAATCTACAATGACGTTGGATTCGAATGAAATTTAAAATTGGCTTCTTAAATAATTGAAATTCCTTTATTAAACCAGTTAGTCAAATTTTTATTAATATTTTATGTGTTCATTCATTTTTATCATTGTCCTCACTTTCATTTCACCGTCAAATCACTTAGACATATCGCGACACAACACCCTACACTGGTTCACTATAACCAGACACAACCTAGCCATCACCACTGCTGCCAACAACTAATACCACAACAAGACACACCATCACTACTACACATTACTATAGTATTAAAAGATAAAAATATAAAACCAAATCTAACGTGTTATCAAGTATCAGCATAGAGAGGAGAAAAATAAATCGGTAAAAACCGACGAAGCACGCGATATTGTTATTTTTTAAATGTTTAAAAGTTAATGCTTCTACAATTCATCCTGATAGTAAGTGTTCGCTCTTAACTTGAAGTCATCCACACTGTGAGTCAATTAGGATTTGCTTTGCTTAATTTGCTTAGTTTAAATAAGAACATAATTTAACATTCTTTAAATCAATATTAGCAATAAACGAACCGCGTTGTATATATACAACGATACTCGATATTATGTATACATAAAGAAGGAACTCTAATAATAAATGACCTCAATGAGTTTGTTGAGATCTTATTTATTTAACCTGACATTGTAACGTATTCGCAGATAAAAACGCGCACATTCACAATTGTACGGGCTGTTGTCACAATGAATGGTGCCTGGCAGTTCAACAATAAAGTAGGTCACAATCTCTGTTAATAAATAAAACTACAATTTGTATGTTAACTTTAAAGTAAAATGTATGAAAATCAAAATCTTTTCACACGATATTTTTATTTATATATTTTACACAATCAGTGGTAGCCTAGTGGTTTCAACGATGGTCTCCCGTACGAGAGACTCGAGTTCTAATTCTGCACACACCTCCAATTTGTCAAATTATAAACAAAAACAATAATCATTATCACTTAGTACGGTGAAGGAAGACATCACGAAGCAACCTCCATACTAATTCCAGTAATTCCATTCTATAATTAGTTAAATTCTATAATAAGTACGTATACATAATTTGTATCGTATTCTTTGCTGGTATTATTCATTAAACTTACATGATTCGAAATCTAATAGTCCAAATATCTGAAGATGTGAAAAAAATAAAACTCATATATATAAGCAGCTGGCAGACTAAACGGACAAATATTTTTCCCATAAAAAACGTTTCAACCAAACAAATAAATGCAGTTTTGATTGCATAAGTTATCTTTACATTGCAAGTTCTCACTAGTTTCCATTTGCTCTATGGCACTTTATTAAATTGGAATTCCATTTTTTTTTTTTTTTTACTTTTGACGCCCTCTCTTTGCATTGTTTGTGATTCTTCAGAGAATTGTAGAATTCTCGTTGCAGAAAGAAATCTCGCCCTACAACTTATTGTCTTTTGTCAGTTTTTGCGACGACCGCTTGACACGTGAATATTAATATTCCTCTTTTTTATGACATTTTAATGACTTTCATCACTGGTCGTAATGCAACCAATTTTGAACAGTTTCAAAAGTAAGTTTCAGACAAAGCAACTATATTAATGACATTATATATGTATATATAACGATCAGGTTACCCCCACGATGACGATACGAGTACCTATTGGCAGCAAACGAATATTGTTAACTACAGTTTTCGATCTATGGATAGATATTAATATAGGTGTATGTATGTATGTACGTGGGATTGAATTTTTAAAATAAGCTATCAAGAATTTGAGAATCATTAAAAGCTCATTAGCAAATTTGAAAGTACAACGTCAACATCATAACTTCCCAGCTAAGCTAGCTAAATGAAATGAATGAAAAGTTAGAGTGACGCGCTAATCTTAAATATATAAAAGGGAGTTCTAAAACTGTTCAAAATTCAAATTTTAATATAGGTGCGACTGGAAAGTTTTGCTAGCAATCTGTTCGTTTAGGTTAAAGAGACTGAGAGCAAGTTCCACTCGTGTACTTGTATAACAATAACATAATAAGGAAAAAAAAATAAGGCGTGCAAAGAAGCTTATTGGTGACCCAGATCTGGTCGGAACCAATCTGCAAAGCCTAGAGCACAAACGCAGAGTTGCCAGTCTCTCGGTCTAAAAGGTAACTGGGTGCCGTGGGAGCGACACCGGATTATGTGGGATTTTTACCGCACTAAACCCCCCCTTCCCACCCGGTGGCCTTCCTCAGTGCTATGTACAGGACTCCGAGATCTCCAACGGAACGCAACCGGAGTCCTGAGCGCGTACCATCCCGGGCTTTGCTCCTGATAAGCCTCCGCTCATCCCCCACCTTCTAATGTTTAAAGCGGTATGCGGCCACGTATACCGTCATACTTCCGAGGGTCGCTGACTGGACAGTTTGACCTCCCACCCTAGCCGCCCACAACCCCGGAAGCCCCGTTTTAGTCGCCTCTTACGACAGGCAGGAGATACCGTAACCTTATTCTGTTTCCGAGCTACAGGGACACGGCGTGGGAGGACGTTATATACGTCTCCGACGACTCCGTCTCCGCGCGAGTTCAGCGCGCTCCCTATCTCATTTGGCGACTTCCTTTGCAGACATTACGTCGTTGCAGAAGGTGATCATGCCGTCCTAGGCTTCTCTACGCTGAACCGTCGCCCCGACGATGGCCGCCAAGGAGAGAAGACGGAAATAGACCTATAGGCCGATCAGCTACGTGATGGCCCGACACCGTAAAGGAGATCATAGGCATCCCAGACACTGAGGCTCTTGGGAAAATAGAAGGCAGGGTGGCATGGAAGCAGCTCGGCAGATACACCATCATCAAGGCATATAAGAACAGGCACGACCTTCAGCAATAAGGAAACCGACAAAGAAGAACATTGCCAATCTACTACAGGTACCTATTCTATAGCCTTATTAAAATTAGTCGGCGAAGAAAATTATATCCTATGTAAAGGTATATCACTAAATACATTTTGACATTTAGAAAAAGTAGCTGACATATTATTTTGGACATTTTCAAAATGCTCTCTATATACAAAGCTCTATTTGTCTAAAACAACTTTCAAAATACTTTTTCCAATATTGATCCGACAGATCACAAATCACTACTTCGTAATTAGCCACGGATTCTTCAGTACTCACAGAAAATGTTCCTTAAATTTCTTTTCAATATGGGAAAATAAATCACAATACAAATATACATACACAATACAACCACAAATCACAGCGAGCTAAGTCAGGGCTGTAGAGAGGTTAAGTTACGGTTTCAACCACCATATTTATACCATTTTATGTTAACTAACCTACAATTGTTCTCGTCGCGAAAAAAAAAACTAGCTAGTATTCTTCTGCCAATATTCCGAGGTTTTTGTAATTCTGTCGGTAACTATCCTTCTGAGAAGGTTTACTTATTTTCCAAATCATATTGATAGATGGACGTTTCGTCACCAGAAATGATTTCTGAAACATGTCTTCATACCCCGTTTTCAAAACGTACATTTCACAGCACCAATCCTCACAAGGTTGTTTTTCGTTTTTAAAGAGCAAACGAGGGATCCAACGACAAAAAATCTTCGACATTCTAAGATGTTAATGTAGGATGGTATTAATGCTTCCCTTTCTAATGTCTAGTATTTTCTCGATGTCCGTGTGTGTCATTTGTGGGTCTTCTCGAATGTACAATTCAAAAGTCATTAGTAACTGCTGTTTGCGAGACTCTGATCTGTAATATATCCTCCATCATCTATCGCAATATTATAAAGAAAGAGTGAAAATGTTGTCACTATGAATTGTGTAATCACCGGAACGACGGAAACTATTTGAAAAAATCTTCTACCATTTGAAAGGTACATTATTCAAGATGGACACAGGCCTATGTCTATGTATTATATCGATTAATTGTTGTTGAATGAAGTTTTAAATAAAAAGCGACAGAGGTGTTGCAGCATATTGGATTGTTATATTTTTTAAAATTAAACAAATGCCTTACTGAGTTCTATTTTTAAATATATTTGCTTCTTAAAAACATATAATATAGGTAATTTTTTAATTTCAAGCAACTTAGCATAAAAGTTATTTAGAGACCGACGTATAACTGTTATTGTTGTTAGCGTTGTTTTAGCACTGAGTGCGCAGGCGCGATCTCTTCTTTACTCTTCTCGATCGCTTCGACCCGATCGATCCCTCAATAGGAATATGATTAATGCTGGCTCGCCATCTGAACACCAATGCAATCTATCCAAATACCAATAAACGTTTTGCTTTGGTTATTTAATAATTTAATACAATGGTTAGATCAATATGGAATTAAAATCCAGTCACCAAGTGTCGCAGATGTGACAATTACAATAATATCACTTTTAAAAGTTAACAACTACACAATTAAATATGATACTAGAAAACAATTATCTTAAATCACATTTACATTTGAAGCGTAAATTCTCACACGAATTTTAAATTGAAGACCGTTTAAGGGATTATTTAGACTGCTCCCTTCTTTTCCCAAATAGGATTCAACTTACGAAACTTTTTAGCTATAGTACCGCTGGCTAGTTGAGTACCTCGTGATCATTTAACATTAGATAAAATAAAAAATAAAAATGGTTACCTTATTGGCACTTTTCACAGCCTATACGATTAAAATCCCCGTCTTTAGAAACACATCTAATACAAAATCAAAGCAGTCTCAACTTATACTACCATACCATCGGGGATGACCTGAAATATGCTATGCTAAATTATTAACTGATAACTTATGTATAACCGAGTCATTACGAAATATCCACGTCTTGCTCCTTATTAGCACAATTCACAACTCAAGCACTAAGTAGGTAGAGAAAGAATACTTTAGAGACCAGTGAGTTCGACATACTAAATTTTTTTGCTCACAAGTTTTTGCCAGTACTTCGCGAGCTCATAAAATGAGTCTCAATTTAGATTTAATACAAAAGACTGCCAGATGGTCTGGCACATCTATAACATTTGCCAAGTTTTATAATAAAGTCATTCAAAAGATACTAGAAACTTAGATACTAGAAGCTAAAAGTATTTTAATTCATGATAATTGAAAATTTACTAACGTCAATCAATAGTCTAAAATAGATGAAACTATTACGATAAAAATAAAAACGAATACCTTATTATTTACATGATAATTTAAATATTGAGTACAATATTTTATACAACAGATACCTTATTTACATTTCACAAATAACTCTTATTATCTACAAATGTGTATATAACTAATCTCGAGAAGGAAACACAGAAACATAATTAATGACTAAACAAACTTACCTGTAAGTGAAGTTCTAATATAATAATGTGACGTGTTTCCTTCGAAGAGATTAGTATCCCGCCTCTCCTCACTTAAACTCCAAGTTTTGTGAAATGAACAATATGTTTTAGCTCTGAACTAAATGAGGAATTGAACGCAGTAGACCTATAAAGAAATGTCAATCTACTCATATATATATATATTTTTTGAACTGAGAGCAGTGTGGCGACATTGTATGTCAGGCATGTGAATGTATATGTAACTAATTTCTTCAAACGATGCACCTCACATAATTATGACAGAACTTCATTTATAGGTGAATTCGATTAATCCTTAATTATGGATTCTAAATTACGTACAGGTTGTCTTTTTTTATAAACACAGAGGCAATCAAATATACAAAGTAACGTGTGCTTGGTCAATTAATTACGTATAGTTTGTTTACGTATCAATAGTGTCTATCTTTGTTAAATTTCTATAGCAATATTTTATTTCGGAACCGAAACGAAATAAAGAAAGAAACTTAGAAAAGTTTCGGTAAAAAAGTTTAAATGAGAATTATTTTCCCAATTGAAACCTTCGAAAAACTTGAAATTGAAAACTTCGACAAAATTTTTCGTGTTCCATGTAACGTCAACAGTGTTTGATAACTTGCGTGCTCACTTCGTGCGTAAGTTTGTAGTCCGTCACGATACTACATATCACAAACTGTTACGTTCAACGATATTCTGTATAACGAAACCCTTGGGTTTGGTACGACAAACGGGCATTCGTCAAGTTATATAAGAGACTGTTAAGTGAGCAACGCAATTATACGCCTCATTCCAAATACATTCAAGTGATTTATATAGAAACATTTGTCTTCGGACAGTCCGCTTTTTTTCGATATCGCTACTGTATGTTCTTACATTGTGGAATTATCAATCGAATTCGAATTGTTCGGATCCGATCCAGATGGATTCCAATCTCGTATATGTTGAATCTTTCCATAATGAAATCCCTTACTCGCTTCAACTGCTAGCATGATTTTTTTTCTTAATAGCCGTCAAAAACCGATCACTTTATTGCTCATCTTTCGAAGTTATCGATCGAATCTAATTCGATTGATAACATCACAATATAAGAACTTACTTTGATGGTGTCTGAAGAAAAACCGACATCGACTAGATTGCGTTAATTAGTAGGGTTGTCACATGAAACAAACATATATTTCAACTAAATAAATAACTAATGTGCAGGTGGTGAGCATAATTTTATAATGTGCGTACCCTCAACGATTATCCCAAAATTCTGAACTTTCGGTAAGGCGTTCCAAACCTTCACACCACGTTTATGAAAATCTATAAAAGATTTTGTAACACTATTATAAAATCACAAAAGACTGAACTGCCTGTGATAACTATCAAACAAACCAAATTATAAAGTAGCTGCTCTGAAAAAAATTTGTAATTCTAAATCCTAATTAATCCTATTATGACGGAACACCCTTACAGTTTTGCAGTTGGTACATTTCGGGAAAACTCTTTTTTTTCTCAAAAGTTAAACAAAAGAAGTGAAATTAAAATTAGAATTTATCTTTACTAATCCTACTACAAGTACTCCTACTACTCGCCTGCAAGTAGCTCCACACACTGGACTTAGTTCCATACAAACTCAAAACGTCGTGATAAAATACCTATATTAAAAGTTAGGACTTTATCACTGACGATTTTAATTTCAAGGATCATTTTAATAATATCTGAGTAATCGAATTGTTAACCGTCACCGTAAAATTCAACATCCCTGGAATTTTGGGATGTAAAAGGCTGTATCCATCAATGAGTCCAAGCTAACCACCTGCCCGAGGTGACCCCTTCTAAAAAGGGATCTGGGCATGGCGCCAGGCCCCTCATATTGGATTTCACTGGGTTTCGTATAACCCAGTTTAATCTCGATATCCTTTTTTACTAGCAGGGATTGCCGTCCCATTCATTCTAGAAGCAATCTTGAAATGTTTTGAACGCTTTTCCATCGGAATACCTGAGAGTTTATTAAAAATGCAGTCACGTCGCTCTCTTCTTGATTGGCAACGCATCGGTGATGCCTTTGGTGTTACGAACTCATTGATCCGTGTTCTCATTGATCGCCTATGACATAAACAAACTCAATAACAAAGTAGTTTGTCATATTTATATAGTTTATTGCCCATCTACTTGTACATCCAATTAATATATACACGAATAAGTACCCAATATCGTCGAAGGTGACCTTAATTTACTTACAATTAAAGTAGCGCTACCTGATCCTCTTGGTGTTAAATAAATTAGGGCAGTGCTTAGGATTAGGATTTCGCTTAAGCGATTAGGAATTTATATCTAAATCTATTGGTTTAGGCAGTTCTTTCCTAAAATGTAAGTACACACCTGCTGTTTGAATAAACTAAACCTACAGACTCGCAAGATTTATGAGGTCACCCATTAATTTAGCTAAGAAGTATACTTATCGTACAATTCCTTAAGTTTCTTTTATTGTAGAGTTTTACGAGCCCTAAATAAAGTCCGCCATTAATCATTGATATTGATAGTAAACCATGGAAAACCGTTATTCAGTTGTTCGTTTTATGTGTAGCTAAAAATAAAACTGTTCTAAACAACAAAACTGATTCAACTATTGCGTGGGTTTAAATATTTATTTAGGTTGTCTTTACTACTGAAGCAGTATTTATTTCTCATTAAGATTCAGTAACCTTAGAAAAGCACACTTACAAACATCTTAACATATATCCTTTTTGTATTGAGTTTATGTGATTTTTATTTGCTCAATCTAACAAATAGCCACACTGTTTAGCTGTTTCATGAAATTATATGAACAATGTAGGGCACGGATCTCCCCTCATTATGAAGGAAGCCTAGGGCGTACTTTCCCATACTGCTTCGATGTGAAATACTGAAGCTATCATGATAACCCATAATTTTCGCAAATTTTAATAAAATATCGCCATCTATGAGTAACTGACACGTGTGCCCGACGCACGGCGTGCTCACTCAATCATTCGATCTTATGATCTTATTATTTGTTTCTTAGCTACTGACATTATGGTCAGAATCAGAAAGGAAGTACGCGAGTGCCACGGAAGTAAATCTTTGTGTATACTACCGTACGAATGGTCATTGAGAAGGTCAATGAAAATTCCACTTTATTAAATTCCTACTATTAGTTTAAGTATATATCAAAAAGTCATTCATTAATTTAATTATTTAATTGTATTATATTCTTCTTTTACTGTCAAAAACTTTCGTTGCGACATCTGTCAGTACGACTGGAACTACGATATTTTTTCGTTAAACTAGTACAGTAACATTATCGTTACATAGATGGCATTGCACACCGATGAACAATACTGTTTAATTCAATAATTTTAGTTTTATATGGGAGAAAAAAAACCTTATGTAAGATACTTAGCACGATATAAATATATATACATTTATTTAAATTGGAATAATTCATTAAAAGTGCGAATTAACTTACCTTTTTTTATGTAACCTGTTTACCAACTACCTTCGACTACTTAATACTTAAGAGCTTATATAGCATAAACAATATTTCGCAAAAAAAAAACAGTAGGTTTCAAATATTCATTCCATACAAAATAACCTTTCATGCTACAGCGTCCGTATATGCATCACATTATCCGCAGTTATCCATCCTCGTTTTGCAATATCGTCCGCCGTAGACGTGTCGAGCCCATGGAAAGGGAAAAGTTGCACCGATTAGCGGACAGTTTCGAGTAGCTGTTAACGATTCCTTAGCACGTAGTTGAAAACAGAATTACCGGCAGGAGTGCAATGGGAACTGTGCCAACTCTCGTCGTATTAAGTCACAATTATAATTAATTTAATAACGTGGAGATATTTAAATTAAATTTGTCATCGTAAACGTTATGGATCATTTTTTTTTAATAAGTGAACATACAGATTTAACAAATATTATTAGCTTAAAAAGTAGAAAAAATGGCACGTATTTATATTCTAATAAATAATAATAATATAATTATAATAATAATTAATAATAATAATAATATATAATATATATATATATATATATATATATAATAAATAATAATATATAATATATAATAATAATAATAATAATATTGTAATAAAATATTTTTATATACAATAAGACGACAAACGGCAGAAGGACCTGATGGTTTCCTGATGGTAAACGGACACCGTTGCCAGATGAGATGGCTCTTAACCGCTGTAACTGTAACACGTTTTTTACGTGTTTCACAGTTGATTTTAGAAGGATGGGTACTAGCCAGACGGATAAAAAAACCATCAAACGCCACTACCATAGGGATTAAAGTGGGTGGTACAGAACCCGACGACCTCCTACTAGAGGGACCGATCGCTGTAGGCTTGATCATTGTCCAGCAGAGTACACCCGTACCGGGGAGGTTGGCATGAGCTCAAGAATGCCCCTTACACCCCAAAAAATCATGAAACGGTTTCCCAAAATTATGATGATCTTCTAAAAATTCTGTTAATTCTCTGAAAATTTTACTTAATATTACTCAAAAGTTAAAAGGTATAAAATATAAAAAAAGTTTTTTCACCACCGTTACTTCCTTGACCATGAATTTTAAAATTACTTTACCCATTGCTCTATTTCACTGCACTGTATTGTAGAGACTTCAACAAAAAGCATCATTACCACGTTTGTTAGAAAGTGTCGCGTTCCGAACATTTCGGGTCGAGCGGACCGTACTTATCCTTTATCGTTTGTTTTTGGGACAGCAACCTGAGTTGGTTTTAATATACTTCGATCTTATGACATTATTAGGGTTCGCAAAAAATAACAAAATAAAAAGAAAATGTTGGGAGCAAAGTTACAAAGACAACGCTGCAAGGCGGAGTGCAATAAAGGCTCCTGAATAATATTATAAAATTAATTTAAAGAAAACGCCTCCAATTACTTTAAGAGAACAATTAATACCGAGAGTGAATCCCACGAGCCAAATTGCTTTGAGCTTAAAGACCGTTATTATAAAATAAAACATTTTCTCAATCGAACAATTGTCACTCCTTTAAAAGTTAAATTACTTCGGTCAGACGTTTTTCTTGAGTCGTCTGAATAAAACATAAGACTTTTTAGCTGTCCTAATGAGCTGAGGCTCTTTGTTTTTCTTGACTGCATAAGTTGTGAATAAAAGCGGGATCAACGGCGGTGTCGGGCGTCGGATCAAATCGCACTTCATTTGTCCGCGTCAGACGGCCGACCCAGCGTGATGGATGACAGCCCGTTGCCGCGGCCGCTGCCTTGCTGCCTGCCCGCCTTTAAATTGATACCGTCATTTTTGTACCGACCGCTACCAGCACCCAAGTAGCCGCCACCTGCTACCGTTTTCACTGAGACTGTAACACAGCAGGTTATAGGTTAGGTTCTAAATATAATTTGTTACATCTAGCTTAGTAATTAACTTGTGCTTACTACTAAAGTTTAGTTTGTTTAATTATTATTTATAAGTACAAGTACTATCTATCTGAATCTAGCGCAATTGTCACAAATGTTTATCAGACGGTTTTCACATACACGTTTCTCTTATCTTTTACTCTTGACCTCATCCGAAAGCTCAACGTCTCCAGCACATGAAGTCCGTAATGAAACAAATTGTACTGATCAAGCCCACAAACTTAGTGCAGTGGCAATGGGTAGACCACGTTGTTCGTACAATTAATAACCGATAAAAAAGAAAATGCATTTATTAAAGTATCATGTATAACATAACATCGTAACGCAACGCCTTATTAAGCAAATATTTATTAAATAACAAAAAGTCGTACAATGCTAGAACCGCCCAGAAACACGCCAATTACGAGAGACCTATGTCCAGTAGTGGACATTAAGAAACCGATTTTACCAATGTAAAATCGGCATAATTATCCATGCAATAATCTTTGAGATTAACCCGCTCAGAAAGACAAACAGATTTAATTTTATACTAATTAATGTTATAATAATAGCCTTAATTACTACGTATTCAGTTTCAGTAGAACTTAAACATGCTACAAAATAATTAAGGTTGTAGAAACGAATCACGTGATGACATGAAGGAAAATCGTCCTAATATGCACGAAACAGTTTTCCCTCCGTCAAAATTCTTAGATCGTCTTACGTAAGGAAATTCAAATCTGGCCTGTCACAATTATATCTTCCTCCCAGGAGTGTTTGATTTATTCGTTTCATAAAAATACGAAAATGAAAAACATTTCGTAATATAACAGTCGGAAATAAATTGACTTTCTGCAAGCTGATTTTAACCCGAGAACATCAACGTGATCCGTTTGTTATATTTAGTATTATTTTTGATATATAAAGACTCACAAATGAATTAATACGTTTGGTCACAAGGACATTAGCTTCTATTAAATATAAACCAAATCATTATTATTAAAAATATAAATTATATTCATTTGTTTATAACTTATTGCAATTATTGTATATGCGAACTTTTTGTGAACTGTCTTCGAAAATAAACTATTAACTCGTTACCCGGTGTTGGTAAATCAACAGCAATTCAAGATGTTTGCTACAAGTATATTTTACCTTTTTTAGTCGTACAAAAAAGGTATAAATATACACGTATATATATATATATATATATATCAGAAAAACTCACTTCAAAGGCAGTGTTAAGTGAAATGTATTTTTTTCCATGATTTAAATAAATCATTTTATAATTCACGTTTAAGATATTAGTAGATACGGTATTTTGTAGTCAAAACCGAAAATTCTGCGTGCTTAATATGAGAAAAATGCTTAAGAAACTTTGTTAAGGGCACGTCAAAATTTTTACATCGACGGCAAACGTTGTATTGATGAATATGTAAATTATAAATAAAAAAAGGTATCCATTTACTGGTACAAAAATATTTTATTTTAACATTTTTTTATTTTTTGTACAACTCAAACATGATAACATTTTAAAATTTACTGTACAGTATGTTTTAGAAATCTATTTTTCTAGCATTTTTCTAGCAACAATATTTAATATTTTGTACAAATTACCAACTAGTTCCTGACTTATCTAAGCTACTAAAACTCTAATTTCAACTATACACAACTTGTTGCTTGTTATAAGTAATACTTATACAACAAACCAAAATACTCCGGGTCATTATGACCCAGCATCCTCGGCTCCGGGTTAAATCGCGTATCGTAACTGCCACTTGGCAAAAATAACAATCAGATGGATGCTGCCAACGATTACAATATAAAATATGAAAACGTAAATTTAATACAAAATACTTGTAAAAATTAATGGAATCAATTCAATATAAATAACATGAAAACTAAAACGATATAAAAACTATTTTTATAACACATAATAATGATGTAATACTTAATGAAATAAAATTAACACTTTTTAATATAATGAAAATACATAAAAATATGCTTGAATTAAAAAGTTAATATTTTAAATGTGTGTATAGAGTAAAGTAAGAAATACTCTAAGGAGCCAATGTTAATAAAAACTTAAACTGATTATTTAGATTACTATTATTAGATTATATTACACATAATTTTGTTTTATTAACATTTTTGTCCATAATTTTTTAGCGTTTTTTTTCTGTCCAAATTTCGAAATTATTATCTAGAAATTTTAATTATAGTGTATCATTTAAAAAATATCCTTTTATATGGAGATACCACTAATAAAGAAAAAAAATGTTTTCAAATACAGAACTGCGATTTATTTACACAAAAAGAATTAACTTACATGTCGGCCGGTTGAGATTAACTACAAATATTAAACAATAAGAGCAATGAAGACGTTCATAAGTGTATTTACTGAATACCTACATATATGATTAAATGATTTTGAATTTGAATTTGAATCAACTTTCACATAAAATTGACATGTCCTAGTTTTTGGTTAAAAAAAATCGCATATCTTTATTCGTCCACATTGGCCGCAATATTTCACAAGAGGTATTGTAAAACACATCGAAAAACGATGCAAATGGCCCGTCATTCTAGCTCAATGTACTACCGAAAATGTTATACTATAATGCTAAAATGTTATACTATACATCTGAGTTAGGTCGGTAACGTGTTACCTATGAAATAATAAACTTGTGAATTCTATTAAGATTATGAGATCAATGTAACGAGTAAATTCAAGACACATAAGGTGCCATAAAAGGAAATTTAGATTCTGCGACCCTTTAAGAAAGTTTAAGTGGTATTTTAACAAATCTACAAATACTAGTAAGTATGTACAGTAACGGCTATCTGACAGCCAAACGAAAAAGAACACAACGATTAATTAAGATTTTCGATATATTCGGTGGAAGATCGCCTTAATAACTTTATAACATAAAATAATACTTGGGTAGACTAAATTTAGTGATGCTCATAGCAAACAACATCTTCGTACTTTGAATTTCTCAGTTGTACTTGCTTTCAACTAGAACACAACTTGAACTGGTTTACTTTGCACTGTCTTTAGTACATTAACGAATAATCTTTATTGTTATGTTACTGAAATTAGCTTGTATCTTTACATTAAAAACAACGGCATGCAAAGCTTTATTCAAATAATTGCTCAATATTGGACTGATTTTCATGTGATCTATACATTGTCTAGAAGCGTCTAGTTCAACTTAAGAATTGCTACATTACTCTGCTGGCCATATCCAAAGAGATATAGATATCAAGAAGGTTATATTACTAGTATCATGTTGCTACTCAGGAACGCCATCTAGATTTTTTTAAATATTTAATTTATAAAATAATATTTAAATAAACTATTTTTATTTAAAATCAAGGTTTCATTGTTCGTTATAAATGCGGTTTATTACTACGATAACATTAGGTTTAAATTACAGGTTTGTTTGCTTTGTCACGTTTATCGCTAAATGTCTTTGGCCACATACAAAATGCAGATAAAAAATGCATGTCGTAAGCTGCCCGGCATACTCCCGGAAACAATTCGAAATTGATTTGGTTTTCGTGGTTATGTCTTGATCAACAACATTGTTAATTTAAAGTCTGGGAATGCCATAGTTGATTATCAATAATCAATCGATTATGACATATTACGAATAACAATCGATAAGTTAGCACACAATTTTGCCACCACTCAAATCCGATTCTCCAAATCGGTTACACAGCAAATGTTATTCTGTTTTCTGTACAGGGGATTTAAAGGGACTTAAACAAATTAAAGTGAAGAAATGAAAGGAGTTAGGTTTTTATCCAAATTTTGTTTTAATGTATAATCTAATGAAAATATATATATTATTTTTAGGCTCAGAACTTTAAAAGATAAGTAAAGGATGGATAATAATTTTTGTGAATCAAAGTGAGATATTTTAAACAATTCCCTTTAAAACTACTTATTAATACTCGTATAATGAACGCATACACAGTCAAGAATGATCGTAAACTACTTCGTTATGTTAACTAAGAGTACTAGCAAGCTGCCCTCGCTCCGCTTCAGATGAACTACGCCTCACGCTTAGAAATAGCACCTGCATTGTTTTAGGACTGGGTTTTTCTAGTTCTGTGGATTACAAATTACAATATTAATTTATATCTTTATTATTAATGGACGGAATGCAATGAAACAAACTTTAAGTATTATTAACTGATGGTTACTGCAGTACAATAGTGGAAACCAAAACGAAATCAGTTAAGCAGTTTAAGAAATTAGCGAGAACAAACGCACACACATACAAAAACTCTATCAATTACTATTTTGTGTTCTATTGTGCTAATAAAGGCCCCTAATAGCATTTTTAATCGCATGCCGTTCATGTACAGAAAGCGATCAGTTACTTACATATACGGTAACGATGCTTCACTAACTAAGTTTTCACAGTTATTTTACGTAAATTGTATCCTGTCCGTCGCGCTGCAAATGTCCTGGAACTGCACACTGCAGTTTGTAATGACAGTCTGATGATACTGTCTGTGGACACGCCACAGTATCGTTTATCGCATGCGTTGCCATGTATTCATAACGTAATGTGTGTAATTTGCAAAATGAATATTTGTAATATAAATGCTTTCCCTTTCTACATCGTATATAAATGTTGGTGCGTCAGTTAATGGTCGCATAAATTCTGTACGACTTGATCGATGGAGGTCATATTTACGCAATATATTTGTTTTTTCGAAACAAGGGTAACATCGTCGAAATAAAGTTCCGTGCGATAAACGTATCGTGAATATTTTTTGGCTCCTGTAAAAATTTTAAAACGTTCAGCATCTTGTAAACCACCCAACTACAAAACGGAAACCTGCTCATTACCGACTCTCTTATACTAAAACTGATATATGTAAAAAACATTAACCGGTAGATTCTAGAAAAGTTGCAGCTAGCCACGGAGATGGAAATCCATCCAGTATGAACGAGTACCAACGACATTAAACTGAAACGTAAATAATAGCTTCGACCACTATTCAGCAGGATGCATCACACGCAGAGGACATTGACTTTGATTCAAAACACGGTGAATCTGTGAACATGACAGATTTATATGATATATACATATATAGACAAACGATTCGACGAAAATAACATTTTCACATTACGTAAGTCTTACAAATTTTAACGCACATTATAAAAAGAAACACATTTTATAACATGGTTCTTGACCTTGATTGTAAAAATTTTACACAATTGAGGGTACTTGAAGCTTTGAAAGTTACCGCTACGACGTAGCAATGGTGGCACGTAGCAGGAAATAAAGTTACTCTCTAGGAGACCACAGGATTTCTGCTTCGGTCCGTTAAATTGTAACTAATGACATACTCTTTCGATTTTACCACCGTCATGGAAGAATTACAAAGCATTTTTACAAAATTGCAATTTAAATTTTACAATAAACTAAAGTATCGAGTTAATAAATCATTATAATTATGCAATTCAATAGAGAAAAAAAATTATTTATTTATACATACATATATGGGATACAGAAATGAAGCATATTATGTTCTGTTCTTGGAATCACTGTTTAAATTCTGTAATGTTAATTTTTACATCCTGAAATATCTGTTTTTTATAATTATCATATTTAATGTAAATTTGCATTTAAACGATATAATATGTTTCTTTATTTGTTTTTGACATCTAATGGTAATCGGTTTTTTTTTTCTGAACATATTTTTTGTGACACTTTTGGATAAACTTATTTTACATTAACAACAAATAGTTATTCGTATACATTTTCGAGCTAAATACAGGACTTTCTATTTTATAAATGCTTACAATTGTATTGTATTTGACGGTAACGGACATGAATACAGTTACTAAAGAGAACGCGGCACATGATCCGAGTGATGGCAACACTGTCTCTATGACTTAACACTCGACAACTCATTCTACAATAGTCTTGCTTTAGGGTAGGCGCTATGGCAGCACGCACACATGTTTCAACCGTGCTGGACATTACTACCCCTCTGCCAGAAACTGTTACACGGTTTGTTTCTAATTATTGTTAAAACAGTGAATTCTTAAGGAAACGTTCCTCCGCTTGATTTTTTTTTCTATATTTAAAGTAACATCCAGAAAACTAGGGGCAAGCGATGTGATGGTAAATGATCACCGCGGTAGTCGTCGTATACGTCTGTAACATTAGCAGTGTCGCCGATGCGTTGTCAGTAAAAAAAGAAGGTGTGAAACTTCTTGTTAAGTAGCTTTTCAATAATGAAAATGAAACAGGTTTTACGAGATTTTTCATCTTAGTACTCAGATTCAGCAATACCTTTGTAGGATATATATATATATATTTGTCCATCCTAGTAAATAAAATATAATCACATTAATTTAATTTCATTACTAAATGTTGGAAATAACATATTGTGAATTGAATCTAAAACATATTTTATTTCTAATGTCTGGGCCATATCTGACTTATTATATTATATAACGTATTGTTTTCGAGAGGACATTGAAAGGTGTACTTTATTATACGCTTTATATTAGCTTGTATGAATGTATCTATCTATGTATGTATGAATGTAACAGAATCTTTGAATTACATTTTCATCTATTTCGAAATGTCCAAATCGTTTAAAATTTTGCATACATATAGAGAACCGATGACAATACAATAATTTCATACTTAAAGTATGATTTTCTCATTAATCTATCACAAAAAAAAATTGCCGTCGTAAGTTATAGGTTATGTGACGGCTGAAAAGTCACACATTGTAAACATTGTCGGGTATTCTTTAGTAATAATTTGTCTGTGAAAAAGATAGTTTTTAGACGCTTTATATTAGCTTGACTCATATATATATATATATATAGAATTAACGGAATTTCCATCTCTTTTTTTCTTTGTCTTTCTCTTGATCACAAATTGTATATTTTAACATTATTTTCAATTTTTTAATTCATTCACTACGAAAGCGTATTTCTTTAGTTTTTTTGAACTATAATTTCTAGGCTAGAGAAGGAGGTAATACAGCTTCATTATTTATATATTTTCTCTTAGTATCACTAATCGTTTAAGGGGGGGAATTAGTCCAAGAAAAATGTAACTGACATTTGTTGGGATCACGACCCTATCTCGAACCAGCCGTGAATTCTCAAGCTCTCATTTGCGTAATGTGATTACAAAAGCACATCTTTCGAGATAAAAGCGTGGGATCTACGTAAGTAATGAATTTCGCAGTCTCATCTGGGTAAGCTGAAAGCCTCATAATTGTAAGGAAAACTCATAATCATATGAGCGGTTTAGAATCACAGTCCTAAAATTTTAATTATAACCGGGGCTTTTTACAAATCAGGGGTATATTTATAGGCAGTTAACAAGATTATGAAATTCCAAATACAGTAAATATATGAGAGTTTCAGTATATACATTACCTAGAGTAAAATCCACTATTTTATAAGAAACATAATAGTATGCTTACAGATTAGATACTTGTATATTAAAATTTTTCACTATGTGCATGGGTATATTCAATGTTTCAAAATATTGACATTATTTGTCATTTGTAATTAATGTGAAAATTTATCATTAACCTGGTTCGAACACCATCTAATAAAACACAGAATCTAGATTATCATCATCATCACAAGCCATAACAATTGCTTGTTGCACTATTACAATTTCTCTAATGAATTGAATGCAGCACGCCGACTAAGTGTGGATTGGTACATACCATTGTGAATATTATGGAAAATTCCCGGTTCGCAGATTTTAATCGCGTATATCGATGTATGTAAACATTATTCGTTGCTGTTTCTCTGTTTTGTGACACACCTACTTGGTACACCTAAAATTTAACAAAATGAGTTACTTAAACAGTGAACTGTTTAAAATTATACGCAATGCATAAAAACATACATTCACATACTAAATTGAAATATATAAAATAATTAATATTTCACTTACAACAAATATATGTAGTTAACTTATCAATATACTAAGAAATATTCTAAATATAAAATGATATTCTTGTCCATCCATTCATCCACTGTCCTTTAGGAATTCACCATTGAGCAAATCCAAATACTCGTACACAGTTAATTTGCACTTTCAGGCCTAAAGCGGATTTAGTTGGGAGTTCATCCTACACAAATTTTAAATAAAGTAATCTCCATTACAATGAATGAATAAATTCATATACATATTATATACACTTGGTATCTCGATATACATCCATACATAATTATCAGATGATAATCATTCAGCCAAATACTAGGATCCATGCCTGTTAAATTCAAAATGCCCTGCTACCAATTAAAGCGGTACCGTAAAACGTGTGTAATCACGAAATTTCGAATATAAAATTAAATAAATGAAAGCGGTTATCACAAATTATTTAACTGCAACAGTCGGCACGCGGCCAGCGGCTGTTCGGCGAATTTCACTAAACTATTCAGGTCGAGAAAACCGCAGTAACTCAGTTGCTCACTGCTCTAAGTTAAAACTTTCAGCGAGAGAAAAAGCACCACGAAACCTGATGTGTTTCACAAATAACCTCTCTACACTACTTCCCTAAATTATATTAAGGAGTGTACATTCCAAGATGGAAGGGACCCATCCTACATAACATTTTTATATGTAGGTACGAGTACATACACATGCACGGACAGCTGATTTGTTTGCAAAACTAAGTCTAAATTCACTCATTTAATTAATTTATTTCACATTAATTTAATTAATTTAGTTAATTGATTTTTAACTTTAAAATATAGAAGATATGAGCGACTGAATTATAACATTATTTAAATTTTTTAAGCATTACTGCAGCATTATTACCTTTTTAAATAATGCCTTTAAAGAAAGCAAACTATCCGTACAGTCCAAATGTCGCGGATGAAAGCGTGGGGATGAAAGAAAAAAGGGGCTCGAAACCAAGCCGACCTCGTCTTTTACACTGTTGCCAGCAGATTGCTACCCATTTATATTACGATTTCCAACAATTTTATAATAATTAAACTGCGATTTTAGACATGAACCGCAATTTATCAAAAAAGAAGAATTTATCAAAGGGACACAGGTTCGCTGGAGTATTCTACCAATTTTATAACGGTAAATATTCTAGACAATTTAAAATCACTCTAGTCACCGTAAAAGAAGACGTTTTGCAATATTGAACTCCTTATTACATCAAAAGCTATAAATTAGTTTTGTAATGAGTTAAATAGCCCCTTTTAAAGTACATTGTTATCGGTCTAACAACATAGGGAATGTTTTTGTTAACAGGTAACTTCAGAAACAACAGAACGGAGGTTTCGACTTGTAGACCGTTTGCCTTGGGCGAAATGCTTCTATACGACTTGTCCAACTTTGCAAAACTTGGCATTGAGTTATAGATTCCCAACGGCCTTTCCAAATACTTACTTGTTCTGTTCAGTTTGACCGTAAACAAAGATATCCTTTTTGATCTATCTTTCGCATACCTAACCAGTATTTTCGATATATACATGCAAACAGTAATATAGCGTCAATGTATTTTGTTTTCCAAACACAGTTTACCCGTTACTCGTATTCAGTGTTGAAGAAAAATATTCAAATATAATTGTTCTCGAACCGGATTGTTATTCTGTAATTCGTAAGTAGAGTACTTTCGATTCAGTTCGAGCGACAGCTTTGTTTGCATTCAATGTCGGAAAAAGTGGGTCAATTTTTTGCCAAAGCTCTTCTATACACGCGTGGCACTGTGAAGTTTCGAGTAAGATGAGAATGTCGATAGCGTCCTAGCCATAAAAAGGCCGGATCTGGGACACGGACCGGAGTCACCACTCACGTCACGACACATTCCGCTCTACTTTGAAATCATACTTTACCCTATTCTAAGCATTACCATTTACTTCACGTGTTACATTCAGGTCTTCTTTTGTTTTAGTTAAGTTCAAACCATATTTGAGCACGAGTTTACTTAATGAAATTGAGATGATCTACACTTTAATTTTCTGTATTTATATTTAGTCCGCAATAGTACGCATACATTAAATTGCAAACAAAAATTCGTGTTGAGTACAATATATATGTTATTGAATATTTAAAAAACAGTTACAAAATTGATATTTCTCGTAAATCACAGCATTGAAACAAAACGTGTCCAATTAAATTATGTACCATGTATGTAGTTTTAAATATTTATATGTATTTATATTTTGTAATGACACTTATATGTTCAACAAATATTGTAATAATAGTGCACATTATTTTGGCGTTCAAATAAATAAATAATAGTAAAATAAATAAATAAACTAAACTTGACGTAATTTGTATATTAAACATATTTTTGTTAATCTAAAATACATTGCAAACAAATTCAGTTTACTTGTAAAATTTAGAGAATACTTACGTTAATTTCGTTTATTTGTATAGATTCCTCTCCATAGAAAAGCCACTAACTTTCAGGACACGTAAACTCATAAACATAAAAGAACGCTTTGCTAAAATTGTCAGGTCCTAATCTGAGACTATTATCACCGTACCCACCCGTAAATTTATACGCAATGCACATACCAAGTAAGCAAAAATAAATAAGATCGTTTAATTGACCAGTTTGAAGTATAATGAATTAAAAAAAGCAACGAGACAGTGTGATATAGCATGAATACTAGTAAGCGGGTGTAAGATGCTTCATCCAACCTGGATTCCACTTCAACTTACCCTTCTCGTGATGCACCATGCTCCCCGATAGCCAAAGTAAATGCGTCAGATATCTTTTGGAGATCGAGGGACATAAAATTTTCTGGGGCAAAAAGCATGGCAGTAAGGATCTAGAGCTGACTGACTAATTTCCACCAACCGTGGAATAAATTAAACATTTCTGTCGGAGTAATGGAGAGCCAATTTACAAGCGGATAACAAGCTTAATTATTCCCCAGAAGTCGATGAAGCTTATTATATGAAATCATTCACACTAACAAATGACGCATTTCAGATCCCCAAAAATAGCAACTTTAAAAAATAGTAATCAAAATTGAGATTGTAACAAATAATTTAAATTAAAATAAGTCGAGAAAACGATATATATATTTTAACTTGTGGTTAGTGATGTCTTTGTTACTACAGATGTCCATAGATGACGTGACCATTACGTTATCGAAGTAACTGATTCTAGTGAAACAAAAGCAAGAAAAGTATATCAAATATTAAAAAATGCATACTTCTCCTTTGTATGTAAACTTAACTTAACTTAAACTTAACTTTACACAATATTGCTCTTTACTTCGCACCTTCAGTTACGAAAACTAACAGTTTTCCAGTTATTGGAACTATCGCGGAGGACAACAATACAGTATTAACCGGCGTAAAGCCATTCATTCCCTACACATGTTCCAACATAATAGCCGAGAAGACAAGCGTTTGTAGGAAAAGCGTGTTCTCACTATAACTCGAGTGACCTCAAACCGCACGATATTAAAACTATAAAGTGTGGCCTGCGAACGATTCGCCCCTTGCGACTGCTAAGTGACTCGGAGCCCATTTTTTTTTATTAATTTATGTTCTCATTTCAAAGAATACTGCAAAATTTGAAAACGAAACTCTATTTAGTAAGTAGCGAAACTTGCAAACTTTAGTATTTTAACTATAATAAAAAGAATTACTTTTCTAAAAAGATTTGACGACAATATTATTGTGATAAACGGGTAGGAAAAGTTTTGAGTAACTTTTGAATCATGATAGCAACGTTGTTAAGGCATGGTTGGATGGACAAGAAGATAAAAAATATCAAGACCAAAAGAATCTTTTACATCATCAGTCACACCGAATACAACTTAGGCTTGTGAAATGTAAGCTTTTTTATAAGTTTTTAGTCCAATAAAGTCTAATTCACTGGATTTAGTTTAGTATTAATAAATAAAATAACGTCTCCCTAAAAGTCTTTGGCTACGACCGCTCCTGTGTACAACCCAAAGAAAAAATAATCGGCGTTCTAAATGTATAAGACACATCACATCGTATCACAGTTAAAATTAAAAAGTAACGCCTCTTTTTTGATATTAAAAAGCTACAAAGAACCCGATATGAAATGTATAAAGATACAGAATATATTACCTTAGTGATAAACAGATGCAAATTGACTTCTCACATCTAATGGAGAACAGGTAAACAGAAAAACAAATTCAAAGGGAAGATGGAAATAGATATGCCTGTTTATGACCTCCACGGGGCCTCGCACGTTGAACTTACTCATGTAGGTAGATACACTGAAGCATGAACGGGTGAACATAAAGTGACTAAGTTATCGCTCTCAGAAGACATATACAGTCGTAAATGTCTGAAATGGAGCACCTTACGTGAAAATAATCAAGAAAAAATGACGTACGTCGGACTTAATCCAGCGAGATGTTTATTACCTAGCTTGACAATAGGTTTTTTGTAGTTTCAGAATACACGATAAACCAAACATATACATAATCGTAAACTAAGACTTATTGTGTTGATTTTTTTTTTATGTTAATAGCCGACAGACGAGCAGACGAGCCATCTGATGGTAAGTGGTCACCGTCGCCCATGGACATCAGCAAAACTAAAGGTACCACTGATGCGTTGTCGGCCATGAAATGGGAAGAAGGTAAGAAACAAAGAACTGGCTCTCAAGCCCCCAGCCGGAACACGACGAGTCGTTTGGCGGCTGATTCAAGCAGGAGGGTGGTAGCTATCCAGGCAGGCTTCACGGAAAAATATTAATACCAGTAACAATATTAATGATTTAATAATAATATTGATAATATAATCCTTACACGAAGCTCTACCACCAAGCAGGCTGACTTCTGTTGCCTCTTACGACACCCTGTTTAACCAGCATGGGATTGGAGGGAGTATTCTAGGCGGCCCAAATACGGCCAGAAATATAAATCGACATCGAGATTTAAGTTGCAGTAAAGTTTTTGTAAAATATTAGAAATATTTATAACATCTAACGGTTAAACCTAAAGTTTGTCTTAGTTTAAGATTGTTGATAACTATATCCCAGACTAAAAAATATGTAAATATGTATTTAAACGAATACAGAATACCACTATCAAAGTCATTGTTAATATTGTAACAAATTTATAACAATAGTTGGACAAGGGTTGCTGTTTTCGGTTTTCCCAATACTTTTACCCATTTTATAATTAATATATTAAGTAGAGGTTGATGTATAAATATAATGGAATCTTCTCTCTTAGGAGAGACATTAGCGTCGCCCTTTGAAATTGCTGCTCTTATATCCCTACAAGCATTATGAATGTGGGGCTTACTATTTATTACAAGACCACTAATTACTTTAGGTTTAGTACTTTTAGTTCTCATATAAGTAATGCATAGTATAATATTTTACCTAGAGTATAGTTCAAAATGCCCGTATATAAAACCAGTGGACTATCTTCTTTATCTATGAATTCACTTATTTATGTATTCCAATGCTTACCTGCCTGAACCACAAACTATACGGAACTGTTAATGTTACAAAGATGTGTTTTTGACAACTAAAGCAAAACTAAGATTAGATATTTGATAATATTAGTCGTACTCTTAACATTGTGGAAGCTTGTGTTTGACTGATATAAACTGGACATAGTATACTATGTTCATTACATAAGAACACTTTCGGACAAAGCAGAATAAGGGTTCTAAATGTTAATCAATACATACTACTTATTAATACTTAGCAGCTGTTCGTTAAGTATACTTAAAATGAAGAAACATTTGTTAACGGCTTCTGGAAATAGCTCCAAATAAGGGGCATAATTTTTGTTTGAATTTTTGTATCGACAAATTTGATTCACTATATGTATCTACTTAAACAATACTAATCAATACTTTTCCAAAACTTTGGTTATACTAATCTAGTACTATGTTAATCATATTAATTGCATTATTTATATTAATATACAGTTAGGCCGTTACGTGTAGGTAAAGTCCTTGTTCCTAAAATAACCTAAACAGGCAAATAACGATGAATATTTGGAAATTCTAACCCTCAAGGTTACCGGATACTCACCTGAACGAAATATACTTGTATTATCCGCGTAAAGGAAATATCAGATGTCTGTTAGTTTCATAATAATGGCACATCAATATCTGTGTGTGTGTGTATTTGTGTACCCAGCCACAATTTGGTACAATACCATATATATTGTTCTTGTATTGGATAACGTAATAAAAGTCCCTTTTACGTAAAGTGTGCGGTCGAGGCCGCGGATAAAAGGTTGTTATTAAAATATTAATGAATAACATGGGACCGAATGTTTATAAATGTCACGTAACCACCTAAAATCCTTCCATTAGACGTTGTTTACTTAGTCGGTGCGCAAATCTTGAGAGGTCGACTCACGAAAATGCCCTATGAATATGCGATGACACAAACGGTACACCGTTTTTCCATTCAGGAACCATAATGGAACCTCACGCACTCTTCTTATTTGTTTTTTAATCGGAGAAATATTTCATTTAAAATTTCTTTTATTCATATGCACAAATAGTATAAATAAGCGCATAATAATTAAATCTAATTAAAAGTAGGAAATTATAATAATAAATCCATAGTTTTTTTCTTTCAGCTGACCAGACGTGCCAGCCGAAAGTATGTGGTAACCGCCGTTCATGCACGTCTGTAATTGATGGTAATAATTTTATTACTATGTAAGCAACTCCTAAAACACGTTTTTCTTTTCAAACAAAACAAAACATTAAATTAATATTTTATTAAAATTGTGCATATCAATTTAATTCTTTATTAAGAAATATGATACGATTTTCCTCAGATACATTATACTGTCGCATATTAATTAGCAAGATTTGTTATATGCTCTACGCTTCTCCAAAAAACTGAAGATTAGTAATCAACTCAAGCGCCAGAATTTCTTCAGCTGTCAGAAAGCAAAATGTAATGCATGTGCAACAATAACAACCCCACCCAATTGCCTAACATGTATCCGAAAGACGGAAATGTTCATAAAGTTTAGCCAATAACGGTCTTCCAAACAACTTCCGACCAATATTTGTAGTCTTTATTTACTGAAAATCGGCTAAAGTGCTCATAACCGTAACGCATTGCTCGCAGCCTGATTTTTGTTAATGTATTTTTTGTTGTGGTGGGTGAAATCTTCAAAATATAGCTGACCTCTCTAGATAAAAGTTTCGGATTATGTGAAATCCTAATCAAACAAAACCCTGTCGGTAGCCATGCGGCGCATTGTGAGGCTGCAAGATCTCATGGACACGTTACTACGCATGAGGCGTTGTGCACAAAGAGTCTCGTTGGGAAATCTCCAAATGTCTCCTTACTCTGCCCTGGTTACAAGGCACGACAACTGATAATATCCAAAAATATAAATAGATGATCATGAGTGGCCGACCTCCCATCTCTTACCACCTATGATCCCAAGTATTTGAATGATTAAAGTGTTGATAAAGAACATGTAGCGGTAATGGATTGATCCCAACCCGATAAAATATAGATTAAAATAAAATTGTACTTTAAAATACATCACAATATATAACGCACTTTGCTGTAAAGTGTGTTGCACGACCTAATTTAAATAATAAAAACATCCTTTCTACTTGTACATTCAAAAGAGAGTATCAAATATACTCACGAAATTACGTCATAAATAAATAATAAAACCATACTTCGCCCTTGCTGTTACTTACGTAAAAAGAAAATAACGTATCTTGCGAACCCTTGTCTCCATCCAACTTCCATGTAATCGAATCGAGTAGGTTTCGAAGGTCGAACAAAATCACCACTCAAGTAACAAGTACCTACCCAAGTAAATTATTTAGCATAACTTTAACAGTTGCATACCAAGTATGGTCAAAATAACTCCAGTGACGTATTCAGTTTCCTCTTCACAAAGTAAGCAAATATTCCATGAAATTCAAGTACATTTTCCCGACCAAATGATTAATCGTAATGTTACACGACAACTATCGTCGTTATATATATCCAAAATATAACCGGAAAATAATTTCGAATTATTCAAGTTGTTCACTTACAATCGATTGAAGCCCTCATAACTACTATTCATAATTAATTATACGAATTAAAAGAAAACAAAATGAAAAAAAACAAAGCACAACAAATATGTTCTGTTCAAGTATCGTTTAGCTAGAAAAGCTTATAAAGCGACGACATAACAGTTGCCTAGTATTTAAAAATAACCTAAAAAAATTAAAGACCCTGTTTCTAGTTTTTAATTTACATACTCAATCTCAAGGTCTTATAAGATCTACAACCAGCATCTAAAGTTACTCACGAATATATAAGACATGCATTGATGTACATTGTACCTAGACTACATGAGTAAAGATATTATTTACACAGCTAATATGTAAGTATCAGGAGGTTATCCCTAGCATTACAAATTAATTTATATCGTAGCGCAAAAAACTTCCGTGGTTTTATGGTATGCGCGAGGGTCCCCATAGCACCCCGCCGTGCCGCATGAATGAGACGTTAAATGTAGTAAGCCCAGGAGCACGTGAATTTCGCTTTTCTTTTTTATTGTTATTCATCATTCGTATTTTATATCTTTATTATTAAAATAAAGATGATCAATAGTATGAAAAGGAAATATCGTATTTGTACTTAAAATTTATATTATTTCTTATCTATGCCAATGAATAAACTTTAATTAATGTACTTCTCGTTTCGTTTATTAGTCTAAGAGAAAGTCACCATCGGGTACATTTTTTGTTTCACTCTCGAGCATTTTACTCTACAGTAGGTTCCAAAAAGTGTGGGTATTTTTTTTAAACGATTTTTGTTTTTTTAATTTTAAATGGCAAACGGATTTGCATCTATCAATCGAATCGTACAAAACAGCGACAGCGATCTTCGACATGGTCCTTAACGCCCTGTCCGATATTCTGTAGGATGCACCACGCACAGGGAAGTTATTATTGAGATCGTTAATTTCTAAATGTATTTGTTTATTCTGTAGGTATATCAAAAAGGTTAAATTGGTCGAAGTGTACCTACCTACTAATAATAAAAACATTGTCCTGAATTAATTACATATTGCGTACGAAAATGCTTCTGGCGTAAGTGCGTTGTTTAAACATCTTTAATTGACGACACAACTTACACTAATAACATCAACAATAGCTTTCACAGGTTTCAAAAGTTGTTGAGATATCACTTTGCAAGATAAATGGCTTCCTTTATTTGGATTTGTCGCGTTGCTTTCTTACTATTTCGTGAAGTGGTACCTTACGACGTGCATCTATACCTCGGTTACTATTTAATATGTCGCGGAACTTTCAAAACTTTGTATGATAGATTTTTTGTTTTAATACTCGACAAATATATAGACATGCCCTGTTGATAAGTAGTCACTGCCGCCGATAGAAGTTTGTTACACTATAGGCACCACAGATACCTCGTCGACCGCGACAAGGAAATTCTTACAATATCCATAATTCTTACAAACAACTTTCTATTTAGGTCACAACTCATCAAACCAACAATGTACCGGTAGGAAGCGCGATTTGTATTTGCCAATGGCAGTTTTTCCGGCGGTAGATGCGCCGCGCAGTCGACGCGCTCATCGAACTAACGAACCATTCCCTCCCGAGTTATCCAGCCAAATATATGCAAACCAATACCAATCGAAGTTTATCTTTTTTCTAATTTGCAGCTTTGTTTAATGTGAGTGATGTTGTTTAGTTTGTACATTTGAACTCTAACGGGTACTCACTATTTTATCAGCGTCGTCGATTATCTCTAGAATGTTGTTGTGACCAACCAAAAAAAAACCAAAAAATTCTTTAGTACCTGTTACAGTTAAAATATAAGTTTAGTCTTTTGTTTCCTTTGGTACATTAATATACCTTATTCTAATTAAAATTCAGACAAGGCAAATGAATAAAGTTTAAATCTATTACACTACGAGCATTATGGAGGGTGTAGATCGTCAGTGGATTTGTTATAAAGCTATATCTTATCGTATTGTTGGAAAAATAACCGTAGTGTCAGAAGAACGAAATAAAATCCAGGATACGACCATTATAATCGTTAGTTTTGATTGCATGAGTTGACTTGAAATGTTGAGATGCGAAGTGAAATAACATGACTTTGGGAGTGTATATTCCAAAGTTTTAAGCATTTAATTATAATTTACTTAAAATTTACGGCCTTGGCAATCATCAATTTTGATCCTTTGACATTTATACTGAAGAAATCTAATAATCTAATGTTTGTGCAATTTTTATTAGAAAAATAGCCATTAAAATACAAGATAATTAATAAACTAAGTATAAAGATAACTAAATAATAATTATGATATAAGCGTTTCTTATTATTAAACTGGGAACAGGGAGTTTTCTCGCGCAAAAACAAAGATGTACAACCGAATTAAAATTAATATATGACAACGGATGATCGAAGGAGCGATGATGACAGCTTACAATCACAACCAAAGCCATCAAAGCATGTTACGACTTTAGCTGTATATTATTGAATAACTGTTTTACAAAATATTAATCCTACAAAATATATTTTAAACCAAATAAATTATTTCATCTGATTGAATATACAAGATACAAATCATTGAATTAAATTAATTGTAACGATATTCGATAATATCATATAGCGTCATCTCACAAAATTTTTAAGTACCAGAAGGTTAGATAAGAATTGGTCACTTAAATATATATATAATAAAATATCATACCGATTATTAAAAATAGCTAAATAAAAAAGTGCCTGGCATTCGACTGTACTACGTTTGATTCATAATTTAAATTGAAAGAACTCATCAAAAGCAAGTTTTAATGGAAAATCAAATCAAATCCGAATCGTTTTCAGAGATAAGCCAATGACCAGGTTCAAAGTTTACTCTTTGCATTCAACTATGCATCAAATCCCTCCCAAACGTTGCTCGAAAGTCATGCGAAAACTGAGAGCTACGAAGTTTTTAAGCTTTGTTCAGAATCAACCACTTAATTTAGTTATATTATATTACAGCATTTAGCAACAAGGAAATTTCCGCTCAAATTTTACAATTTATACTGATTTTTAATATTATTTCAGTTTGCTAATTGTAACAGAAAACAAACGCCTCCTATGTTTCAGATATGGGAATGACATCAATCCTTGAGGGTTAGGATACAAGACGCAAGAGATACTACCTTTTTGTGTAACTTTTGTTTTGTTCAATTACCTATACAGCTTTACTTAAATATATATTGTCAATAATACGTAATTATATTAAAATGTAAATAATGTTGGTTACATATACTAAAAGTCACATATCAGTTTTGATCATAGCTTTTAAAAATCCTCTCGAAATAATAATATACGGTTAAATTGTGTGATTCAATAAATCATTCAAAACTTACATCATCTTTTACAAATACATCATTATATTCTTGTTGTTGAGTAGGCGTTGTTAATGAAAATTTTAATAATTCCTTTTAAAATAAGAATTTGTGATACTCAATTACAACATCGTCTCGAAAAACTATCAATATTGTGTGAACTTATAAAGGGAGACCACGAAATTGTAAATTAGTGTATACGCATGAGGTAATCTATGGAACAACGATATCTATTTGTAAATTTTTTTTTACCATTTAAAGGTACATTATTCCGGATGGACATAGGCCGAGGTAAATTGTTGGAGGTTGTATATAAACTAAATATGTAATCTGACGGATGTGTGAAAAAGAAGATAATAGAATTATGAGTTTGAAATAAACGTCTAAAACGAAAAGTCGTTTTTCTATATTATCTGTAAAAATCCCTGTACATAATGTAGGAGCAGCCACGTTTTCCTACATATATAAACATATAAATTACCTAAAGTCATGATGATATTTTTCAATTATGTCTCAATTTTTGTTAAAATAGGTTTTCTACTAAGATGATTGTTCAACCCGAACAATTATATATAAAGTCATATGTATATCTAAAGACGCTTATAAATAAATCGTGGATTACAATTGTATGAGACAGGATATAACAATTAGTACTTTATCTCGTTTAATGCCTGCCATGGCAAGTTGCCTCGGAATTTTGGGTTAAAAAAGCAGGTATTTTAAACACAGCCTCGCATATACACGAGCCATTGTAGGTGGCTGAATGCCAAATGAGTTTTGTGATGTAGTTCTCTTATGAGAAGGCAGATAGTGAGCGGTGCCACGACGAAAAGATCTAGATACACAGGTATTTAATATTCTTTCTTATTTTCATCTACTTCATGCCGCCTTACTACAAAGGTCTAAGAATGTACAAGTGCGAACTCTAAATTCATAAGATATTCGTAGCACCATGTACTTAAAGCGTCAGATAATAAATATTTAAATTATTTTGCTCGGAACGCCGATACAAATTTATTTAAATGTTAAAATAACAACAGGAGTACCAAATTGACACAAAGTTGTTATTTGCAAAACTTTTGGTACGGCTACTAAATAATGGTCATGTAAAATATTCCTGCTTGTGCAGCTAACTTTAATGGCTATCAGTTTTAATTTAACCTCTTACTGTTATGAAAGAGTTACTGGCGCTTTAAAACGTTATATATTGTGATAAATTTCATTTAATCCCATTATTGCAATAGAATATATAAACATGAATTTCTCCATAATCATAAACTATGATAACGTAACTGAACTATCGGATTCAAACTTTAAACTCAAGAACAGTACACACTACAGTACTCACATCGATAACGATGCCAAAATTATCATAGACCCACTTAACTTTTTAAAACCGTGTGAAAAATGTGGTACAAGTATTGCCCTCGACCGTGTCATAAAACGTGGAGGTAATTTGAGGCAAGTGCAGTTTATATTTTGCAGCCAACAGTTCCGCTGTTCCCGGGTAGCGAATGAAGCCTTCACAGCCCGCGCCCACTCTGCGTCATATCAACATCTTTTACGTCCTCTCCTACACTTGAATGCAATTGTCACTCCATTCGCTCAACTTTATTTGTTATATTTCGCAACAATAGTTCTATTTATTTCATTCTTACCACAATCTTATATAATCTAATCTTTATATACACTACTATTAGTGTCGTAATGGGATAACTTTATGACTGACTACACGATCGATTAGGGCATATTAACAAAACTTACTTGTTTTGCCATGATCATGGTTCATACAAAAGATATTTAAACCACAATAAATCATACTTACATATGATTTAAATACATATGATTCAGAATAAAGTCTGCCGGATTATCTAGTGTAGGGAGCCCCCTGTGAGGAGTGTCTTGAATAATAATAACAGTATACTTGTACAATTATTTAATACTTTGACGACTTTTACAACTTAACATGACAACTAAACTTGGTATGCTCTGATACAATCATCTTTACTCGACATCTTGCTCACTTGCTTGCCTAAGACCGAAATGTCCTCACATTCCATTCCCACCGACCAACACAATTCCCTTCTTCATTGTTTTTTTTATTATATTCATAACTTATTACGCCAACAGTCGGTGAGTGTCTCTTTCTTGTTCTTTGTTTCTCTACCCATGAATTACGGCACCGGCACTTAACGGAACCCATAAACTAATCGCAGTGAATATTGTTAACATATGAGATTACAAGAGTCGAAGCCACTTAAACAGTTGAATTCTCGGAACTAAATTGAAAACCCTAACACTAGTAATAACATAATATAGGTACGTAATCATTTTAAGTGCTAATCTATCTAGTTAATTTCATTTAATTTTGAATTTTTGATGGTAAAACAATAATGTTAAATAAATTATGGACGTTAAATTATAACGAAATTAATCCTCAACTCTGAGTACCAACGTTCTATAATACTTTATTATATATTATAATCTTTAAATCAACCATTTGAGTGAAACACACTTGACCAAGAATTATCCGTAACCATTCATGATGTGTCATGAACTGATCGATAGACTCACCTTTCCGCAGAATGAAAACGGTTCAGGTTGTAGCACGTTAGCCTGGTTTGTCGAATCGTTAGTCACTGTTAATAGTTCTTCCTTATTTAAAATTATTATTTCTGCACAATATTCGTATAAAACTCTATAAGTTAATAGAACACTATGAAGGTAGTATAAAGTAACCAATTAGCCAGCTCAGTAGCCTCAAATCATGGTTCTGAATATTTGTAGTTTTTCTAATATTAGTACAAAATTTCAAAAACTAATTTCTTTTTCAATAGAAATGGAGCGTACTTGTTAAAGGGAGCTCCACGAGTGACTATCGTCAAGTGCCGTCCATATAATCGTCAGTCATAGAGCACTCTCAACGAGGATGCTTCGCGCTCCGGCTACAGCGAAACACGTGTTGGTTCGAACGTACTTCATCACACTGACTGTAATTGTCCGTCTTGTGTAAACAACCAATTTATAGTCCAAAACAAAAATATTACTTTAGCGAATAAAATTGTTTCTGTTGTATATCAAACGCATTGTCAAACTACTAAAATAGTTTGTATAACCGACACATTTACAATTTTGGTTTTATCGTATGATATGAATTTATGTATTAACAGTTGAAACTACTCGATATCAACTGTATCATTATTAAAAATGTTACTGAAAAGTCCATTTTTAGAACCTTATCTTTAACAATTATCTGTTACAATACCGCGTCTGTATATTTAGAGTTCAAGCTGGATTCTAACCGTGTTTTATTTAACTACCTGTTTACTGGCCCGTTACGCTATCATAACAACAACAAAGTTGATATTACAATAATAAAGTTTGTTCTTTGCTTTCAGTTGGAACATAACGAGGCGCAAGACAAACTTAGTGCTCAGTAATCTGGTGCTGGCAACACAACACGAGGCGGTGGACTCTGCAGCATTTCCATTATTTACGGTAGCGGTTTGCAAGCGTTTCCAGACAAATGAATTGGACAATAAACCGGCAAGCACCCGTCAACTTTTCCGTAATGAAACTTTTTAATAATAAAATAAAATGAGGCCACGGTAAACTTTGCGAACTTAATCTTTCATCAGTTGTTCGTGTTGTTTTCGCGCAGAGCCCGAGCTATCTTTCATGACAACCTAACATAGTGTTAGCGACACTCTAAAATTTTAACAAAGATACACAAAGATAACAAAGGTACTATAACACTATGTATGTAAGACACTACGAAATATAAGACATGAGTCATTTTTTTTAACTAGACTTTTTATCTTTCGTTCCTATTACTTCAGTTTAAACTTTGAAGTGGACGTGGTATGTCATTAATTTCATTGCAGTTTTATTCCACCAATTAAGTTCTCATAATTGTATGAATTAATTGGAGTAAATCACGAACTGAATTGTTAATAACTCCATGACTCAGTACATACTATTTTGATATTTAGTTTTTCATATTTATTTTGTTAAGCTTGTCAATATACCGGTCTTTAAATTTTAAAAATTGTAATGATAAAAAATAGCCAATAAATAACTGGTGAAATAATATAACGTACTCTACTCTAAACTCTTTAGTGTATAAAGCTAAAAAGTCATCGATAAAAATAAAAATACTTGCTTATCAATACATAAATTTTATTTAAATTGAAAAAAATATAGTGGGTACTATCACATCCTCAACTAACCTCTAAATATGTAAAGAGGCCCATTGGTGACCCAGATCTGGTCGAAATCAATCTGCAAAGCCTTCAGCACAGGCGCAGGGTTGCCAGCCTCACGGACTTCTAAAGGATATATTTTAGAAAGTGTGCGCAGGAATTGTTCGAAATAATTCTCTTATAACTGTTTCTCCATCGAAGACCTCGACATACGGCCGATATCCATCCATACATGGTGAACGTACCACCTATACGGATGGCGCGGTTGGCGTCGTCATTCATTGTGCGCACTGCAAAGGTCTGGAATAATTTGTTCGCGTCGTTATTCTCGCCTTCTTCCTTACAATGTCTTCAAAAGGAGAGTGCATAGGCTTTTATAAGTTAGTGCATTCAACATCCTACACTTCATGACCACTTACCATCAAGTGGGATTGTTATCAAGCATTAACTTATTTTATGTAAAAAAAAAAACAACAAAAAACAACAATAGAAACAACAGAATATTTAAAAGGAATACAGTGGTATTAAAATAACAAAAGATAGTAGAAAATTAATGGTAATCATATTGAGAGATAATACTCTTTCACTAGTTTTTTAAATGATTTTAGTGACTGCGCACGTCTAATTGTAACTGGTAAGGATTTCCAAAGTCGCACAGCTACTGCAGTGAAGGATTGACCATAGACAGATGAAGATCTAGATGGGACTAAGAGAGAAAGATTATCATTAGAGCGTAGATAACGATCGCGATGAGAAATAGATTTGAATTGGAATCGTCTTTTAAGTATTCAGGTGTGTTTGGATTAAACAGGACGCAGTATAAAGCAGAGAGAATATGACTATTCCGGCGAAGACGGATTGGGAGCCATAATGGGAGAAAAGAATACATGTGTTGGCAATCCCTACCACGTCATTATCGTGTTTCCCGCTAACGACTTGTGTAAAACCTAATATGACCCCACCACTGGTTCCCCACGAAACAAAAATAAGGACTGACCAAATAACGCGCTTTAACGCATTATTACGATAACAGGCGTCGAGAAAAGACGTCGTAATTACTTACAATTTTTTATAGACCCGTGATTTATTTACTGTGCTATCAAAAAAGTGTCAAGAATTGGAGGAATAGTAATCCGTTTAGTTAGGTTGTTTTACTTGAAGGTTAGATAATCTAAGATTTGTTATAATATAAAATTTCGGGGTGTACGGAGCTCCACCTATCATAAAATCCACCCAACCTCCCATCCTCGTTATCTACCTTGATAAACAATAAATTTTTTGTACCCATGTGTTTTTGTGACGTTTAAACTGTAGGATCAGTGAGCCAATGCCTCAATTTTGGTCTGTAATGTGACCAATTAGCATCAGGTGGCCGCTCTACTCATCTATCGACTGTTCATGTAAAAAACATTGATAGTGAGCAGTCTTTCGTACAGGAGACTCGATATCGAATCCTGCACGCGCCTTTAACTTTTCAAACTATGTTCATGTTACAAATTAATTATCACTCGCTCTGGCAAAGGAAGCTCGTGAGGAAACCTGCAAACCTCAATGTTCTGTATAACGTTCTTAAAGGTTTCTGAAGTTTGCCAAGCCGCATTCGACCATCAACTATGTACTTGAGAATAAACTTGGGCCCAGCAGTGGGACAATTATGGGTTTTAATGATAATATAAGGAGTAAAAGAGTATCATATTATTGATAAACTTGTCTTCCCATACATTAAAAATACGGTGCTGTACCAGTGATGAACTTTTGGAGCCCTTATCGAAATTGTAGAAAACAGTCTTAAAATATGTGTTGTTAATTCATTTATAAAAGGTAATAGGCTTTTTTTATGAAATTAAATTAACCTAAGACTGTTTGCTCCGATGATAAAATGGTGTGATACAACTATTTCTCGTAGACAATTAAACACTATTATTAAAGTTGTTGCCATTTTGCAGCAATGTTACACTTAGTCGAAATCTTCCCCGTACACAAATAAAGTTATTGTTGACAATATCACCCTTTTTTAGTTTGAAGGTAAATTCATGACCAAGACCCATATTATCCAACACTGGAGATATCACGTTATTTCCTCTTAAAACAAATACAGAATAACATAATGATTGTTATCTAACTGGATTGGGTCCAACTTAATAGGAATCGGTATCAGAATTCCAAACAGCTTTGAGAAGACAGGCAATCATAGTAGGTATTGAGCAAAGCAATCAGGCAATCTAAACTAATCCAACTATTTGGAGGTAATTTTGCTGTACAAATTGGACGAAATGAAATGAATAAATAAATAATAAATTAACGCCCACGCGCCCACACCCTCGCATTAGAATTCCCTTTCTTTCGATGGCATGAAAAATAGAATATCAAAAAGACCCAATACCCAAGAATAACATTTACCATTCACATAAATGCTCCTTAGGCCGGGTATCAAACCTCACGACGGGGAGACCCTAATCGGAGAGCAGCGTCACTACGAAGTTATATGGCCATTGATGAAAAAAGATGATTCAGAAATAGCATAGCACAAGATAGGACGACATATTATTGGAAATATTCAAATTCAAATTGATTTAATTCATTCGATATTTAGTCATATTTAAATACAGTTATGCACGTCAATTTTTCCTTTTAGTACAGATTCAAAAGTGAATTAACATTTAGGAGAAGAAATAGCGAAAGAAACTCCTCAGCGCTTCTTTTAAATCAACTTAGGACAAAAACAAAGTAAGTTTTAAACTGCGCGGCATCGGTTGCGGCAGTGTTATTTTCAGATGTCTTTGTCATTTATATTTACAAGTAATCCTATTACAAGCGAGTCCAATACGAATTTACCCTTTCTTTTCATTTCACTAACTACATGGCTGCAACCTACTGCGGGACTCTGAAGACTAGGAACTCTTCGAGTAATCTCTCCTGTATGTTCCAGGTCGCTGCTATACTGCAGGTTCGTAGGAAATTACTTACCAAATATCTGAAGTTCTTGAACATTACTATAGCCTCTGGCTAACTTAACAGTTGTTATTTAACGTCAGGGGCGTCGACCTCGTAGCCCAGTTAGTAGTGACCCTGCCTGCCGAGCGTAGAGTCCCAGGTTCGATTCCCGGCCGGGGCAGATATTTATGTGACAGATAAATATTTGTTCTCGGATCATGGGTGTTTGTGATGTAATAATTGTGTATGTCCATGCCACCCGCAACACAGGGAATCCTAGTGCGGGGGTGTGAGTGTGTAAACGTTTATTAAAAAGAAAAAAAAAATTATTATTAAAAGGGGCAAATTTAATAAAATTACAACAAGCAATTCTTAGTTATTCTATTCCTCTGTATATTTAAATTATGTACTGGAGTTGGTATAACTTTTTTTTTGTTTTCAAATGACCAAGAAATATCTTGAGGATTGTTTTTGCAAAAAGCATATTCTGAGCTACGTTATATAATTGCATATACCAATAAAATAACATCACTTCTTATTGCCTTTATTAATATATGTGTTCCTAAGAGTTCATTTATGGATATAACAAGTTTTAGCTTTCCAGCTCTATACAATAAATACTCTAAACAATAAATTGTCTGGGACAGTCGCACACATGCAACATGCAAACCGTACTCGTTAAGGTTTAAAACTTTGTGTAGGATGATTCCTTGAAAATAATACGTATAAAGTAGGCATAACCTAAAAAGTTCACAAACAGCTAACGAATGTGAGTACCATATTCTTTTATTTTGAGTAGAAATATCCACATCTACAAAAGCTTTTACTTGCCAAAAATTACAATTTATCACCTCGAATACCACAGGAACGCGTGCAACGAAAATATGCGCTACATTTATCCCCCTTTCCATTTTTGTAAATAAGTTCGTAAAAATAAGTCGAGTCAACTGTTATCGAATTTACGTAAAGTCCGACAGCGTTCTCATATTTTGTGTTAAATTCACGGTACGAAATCGAAGCAGATATTAAAAAATGTTGTTTGTGGTTCGTGTGGATAAGTATCGACGTCACAGGTGAAGAAACTCCAGCACGTAACCGCTGTTGTTTTCCCAACTTGCCCTTACCCGACTTACTCTTATCAGTCAAACAGTAGCCAATAGAAACTTTACACTAATATGTTCGAATACTAACAAACGGAATGCTCCTTGAGGGATGCATTTTCCTCTCTTGGTCATTTAGTTTATTTCATTATTCCTGCTTTGATAATCTCGAAAACGGACATTAGTGGTATTTTCAGTTTTGTTTAATTTTAGATAAATTTGCTGGTCATACAGCTCAGCATGTATGTATGTTAATTTGAATCTGATTCAACTCATAACCTATACTTCTAATCATAAAAAATAAATATATTATTAAGGTATAGAAAAATTAGGTACACAAATTACTTTATATGTTGACAATGTATACCGATCCCGCTATCCGACTACGAAAAAGGTTAGGAAATCATGGTTATGTATTTATTTAGCAATCGAATCGAATAATACCAACTGAATGCACATAATTAGTAATTATTTACATAGATTGCAAAAGAAAGCTACGAGTAATTTCCGGGCCTTACCAGAAAACGTGAAGTCAATTCCCTTCTCTTCTTTAAGTTAGTCACATAAATTGGCAACGTCACATCTCTAGTATACCTCCGCGCTTATAAGGCCAAGGACAGTTAAATTTTTCATTTCTCGCACCAGTTCGTTGGGGTTTTGTATCTGTCGTAAACAGTATCGTACATTTTTATATCTATTAGAGGTCGCCTAAAGGATGAAATTCAACCCTAATTAATTTTTTTTTTGTATACATCTACAATAATTGCATATTATTAAGTCAGCTTCGAGCTTGTGCAAATAAGTAGGTACAATAATTTTCGATTTATTTAAAAAATATAAACGGTAGGGAAAATTAAGTATCGCTTAACTAAGTCATATTGCAAAAATAATAAACGATATTATGTATGATATTTCCTTGGATTTATTTTTGATATACAGGCCAGGTCGCACCACAGAGTTAATTTGGCTATCTTTATCATATTCTATAAAATTGTTATTATGATAGTAAAATATGAAGTAACCACTCTAAAGTCGCCTGCAACTATAATCGTATATTTGCAAAAGTAGAATAGACGAAGCTTTCGCCAGTAAACTTCGATGGTATTGAGATACCCTATAAAGATAGTTAAAAACCTTGGTATCATCTTGAACAGGAGCCCCTTTCTGACACCGCAAATTAACGAAGTGTTCATGAAGTATTTGCTGCTGTGTGATCACTTCGAAGGTTGCAATACTATCTACCCATTCCTACCAAAATAGAGGTAATCCACACTCTGCTTTTTCTGATACTTGACTATGCTGATATATGCTATCACAATATTACTAAAGAGCAATTAAATAAGCTTGAACATCTCCAATATATTTCGCTATTAGTATTATAATACTTGGCCTCCCCAAATATGAACATGTTTCCGAATTTCATGCTAAACTCAAGTGGCACCCACTTCTTCGTCAGAATACACATATACTTTCTTCTTTTTACTGCGTACTCTATAATCTCACTGCTCCGCTTTACCTTAAAGAACGATTTCAGTCTCTACATCTAACGATGCACGATAGTGATTGTTTCTTCCACTACACAACTAACCTTTCCTTATCCATTTCTAATCACTTTTACAATTTTTATCATAAACTATTTACAATATTTTCCGTCGATCTATGGAATTCCCTTTAATTACTACTCACCAAGCGATTCAGAAAACTCGTTCAAAAGGCAAATTAATGAGCACTCTTATGCTCTCTCTATTACGTCTCTTTAACGTCCACAATTTGTCATTGTTACTTTCTGAATATTCTTTAAATTCTTTTTCACCTCTCTACTTCTAATTTGGGCGTATTTGAAAATTATGAATACAGGATACCCTTAATTCATTCGCACATACGTTATCTCTACCCTGGGTTGTCTGGAAGAGATCAATCTTAGCTATATCCGGCAACTGTTGCCTTTTAAATTAATTTTGTGTAAAATAAATAATTTTGTAGTGTGTTGTATTTTAAAGTCCTTAAAGATGATATCTACATTGACCACTAAAGACCACAAACGAATATTTCTATCCATCCTTAATTACGCCGATATAAGCTAGCTTGATATGATTGAGGAGCTACCTGAGCGTCTCCGAAATCTATACATAATTTATATTTGGATTTATATTTGGCCTCCGCAAATATCATCATATCTCCTAATATCGCAACAAACTCTAGTGGCTTCTAGTTAATTTTTCGCTGGAGTGCAAATATTCTTTGTACTTTATGTGAGTTATTCAATTCAATTGCACCCTGGTATCTTAAGAAACTTTTTAAATTTACTTTCCAGGCCCATAATAACTTTTCGTTCCTCTAACAACCTTTCCCTTCAGATGCTTGTTAATCTTTTTACTACTCCTTTACTATTATCGCCATGTCTCTGGAAGACTCTTACCCTTAAAATATGTTTTGTTCATATGCTTGTTAGTTAATTACGTAAGAAACATTTCAAAGAATTTTATCTTGCTATACTTTCTTATACCTTTCTTCTTTAATCACTATTGCTTTTGTTATACCTGTTATTAACTTTTGGACAATGTCATTTTCTTTCGTTCATTTTATACATTTCTATCCTCGTGTATGAATTCTTTTTTATATTATATTTGTGGGAATGCATGTCGATAAGGTAAAAAATGTTAGAGGACTACAAATACGATGAAAATAATTAACAGCAATAATATTGAAACGCGTAAGAAAAATTAATGAAATGACATGTTATTTATAAATGCTATGGTAACAAAAACAAAGCTGCTTATTTACAATCACTGTACAAATATAGGATCGCTTCATATTCTACGAAAGGCTGTCAGGAAGGGATCGCTACCTTAGGGATGAGGTCGCTCTTTATATACCTTGTGTTAAATAAAATTTAAATTAATTAAATTTAAATTAATAATAAATTTAATGATAATAATTAATTAATTTTTACCTTTAAATCGTTTTATATAATTATATTTGGTGTGCATAAATATATTTTTTATATTCGTGTGTGACAGTGAAAAATGTACGATTTAATTTATTTAATATTTAATTTAATAAACTCTTTCTTGAACAGGATTATATTACAGGGAGATTAAATCAATTAAAAGTCATATACCCTAAAATCACTCTACGATTTTATTAAGTAAACGATGTGTTATTTAATTTCATTTTATCTTTTACTAAATATATTTTTATATGACTACAGCTCTTCAGTAGCTATAAGATATAAACGAGTAAGAAAATTTGTTGACAAACAGACGAGTAAAAAGAGTTGATACGAAAAATAAGTTTATTCTTCGCGCATTAATATATATGTAGATACGTAGTTTATTATTATATAATGTTAGGAAAGCTGCAACCTTTTATAGAGTTAATCTTTTTTGTTAATTAACGTTAACGGTGATTTTTCTTATAGGTATAGATTATTAATATAGCATAGTTGTAGTCTTATAAAACTTCAAAATAGATAATGATAATTCTCGAATCTTAGCAATTCATATCACAATGAAATTAAAATTGTTTCATTCATATACGTATAACCTATCATCTGTCCAGCTCGGTCACCTAAATGGGCCTCTTCTATTTGCTCGGCGTAATTTTCACCCTCTTCTAGACGTCAGCTTAATTTCGAAGTTTGCGCACGTACGATGACAGTACGATAATTTCATGACCTGGTATTCTTAATAGAACTAATCGCTCATGAATAAAAATGTTCAAATTCCAATATTCTTTCCGGGCTATACCATGTCTACAATTCTAGAAATTGTTTTTATAGTCGAATGACCACTATGAATATTGTTACCCATTGACTTAATAGTAAAAAAAACAATTGAATACTCCCAATTTAAATAGACATAAAATTATTAACAGATATCACATAATAACTCACGCTTTAATTAAAGAAAATATTAGCGGCCGGTTCTTAAAACCTGTCTATCCCTAAATGCCGGTTAACGGTCCGTTTCTTTACTTACCTTTACTTCTTTCTCTGTTTATCCTTACATATCTTAAGTAACCAATAGATTATCCGAGCTATATCAATCTCATAGGTAGAAGTTAAGGTAAGGGTACAAATACGTTGCAGGAATCGACCGTACTCGTAAGGTAAGTAACGATGTGTAAAACTGACAGTCTAATGAACTGATCAACGGAGGACTATAAAAATGTAGTCTAGGTCGTAGTATTTTCTCCGGTATCTTCATCAACGCATGACAAAAATGTAGTGTTATGTAATTCAATTCGCACACTTCATATAGATACTATTATAGCAACGTCAAATAAAATTTATACCCGAGCCGAAAGAGTTATGTTACGCGTCAGTCACGGTCTCAAAGGGTAGTGCGTGTCTTAATACTTTTACTGGACTTTGAACACCGGACCTTAATATCACAAAAATTTGCTTCGTGGTGTTCGCTCTAATACTTCAGTTTTAATAAAATAATAACTACTAAATATCATGTCTTAATAACAGATTCTAAAGAAATCTTAACTGTAGATTTGAATAAAGGTAAAAATTAGAACATAACTTTACCGACATCGAAATAATGGTTTAAAAGTTTTAGAAAATTCAAACATCTGGGTCATTGAGAAAAAAATTTGAAACTAAGACGAAGTTGTCAAACTTTTGCTTCCCGTAGAAGTTTTGCTGAAAACCTATTTCAGGTTTATAAAATACTTTTTAAACTTAATAATTTTTATGTACACTTAAAGCAGTAGTGATAAAATACTTATGAAATTGTTTTTTAAAAACTTATTTATTAAAAATATATTTCAGGTACAATTAATGTTTATACTATGTCGCAAAATTATTTTTTAAGCAGAGACATTTTAAAACACATATAGTATATTTACAAAATCTTATCAGCATATCAATCATGTTTGTAATAATATATCAATAAATACGTCTAAAAAGTTATTTTTAAATCCTTCTGTTAATCACGCAAATTTTATACAATACCAGCGTTGCTACAAGTCGTGTTATATACTAAATTACGATATTTCGGTACAGATATAACTTTAATTAACTATATATTAATTATATATTCATAATTATTAAAAATTTCATATTTTTTGCCTTGATTAAACATCATTAGGTTAACTGATATTTTATATAACCTACCTGCACAATCACGCGCTCTCACTACATACCAATTTTCATTAATATCGGTCAAGCCGGAGAAGAATCGGAGAAACTCAACAGACTTATACAGCAGTATAGATGTGTACTGAATATGTGTTCGTAATATTGTCCACCCGCTGTGAAACACATAATTTAAATAACTTCAACGTTAGCCTTTATTTTTACGGCGTCATTTATTGATTTCGCTTCGGTTTGGAAACTCCGTGAGACTAAATCCATTTCTCGAGATGATAAATATCTTTAAAAATACACTTAGGCCTCTATATCGAAAAATTATTTACAGTTTCAGTACAGCTTGTTACAGTTTGATTAGGTATAGATTAGAAGCAGTCAATAAATTGCTTTATTGCTCCCTCCTTTACCGGTACCGAATAATACGTCTCATATTACAGATTTTCATAGACAGCGGTGACTGCTTACCATTACATGACTCAACTCATTTACCGACTATTACTACAAAACATTGTATGGCAATTCTTTGAAATTTCGCGGTAAGATTAACAGAATTTATTACTCGCCTTGTGTAAACATTACAAAAGTTACCAATACCTATCCATACCAATTAATTAATTTTAAAATAATAGTGTCAATATTAATAATTTCGAAATAAAAACACATAAAATCTAAGAGCGCCAGGAGTCTAAGAGAATAGATAAATGGGGAGTCAAATAGATCGATGTTATTTGTAAAGTTTCCACAGTTGTAAACGTAAATATCAACTTTCAGTCCATACTTATACGATAAGTTATTTTAGGTGGTATTTTATATATCAATTAATATATTTGGATGCGAACGTTTCACAGAAGAGTCGTAATTAAGGAAAGATCGCTGTTTATTCTAGAGATGGCTTTTTACCCCGTTAATCTATTTGCGCTAAGAGTAATCAGTACGTATCGAGATCTGCACATTAAAGATTTTTTCTATTCATTACGATGATGTGTTATTTGTATTTGATAAGTCAGTTATTTTTGCTTGCACTCGCGTTTTCATAAGTTCGATATTATCAATGTACTAATGTTTTCGAATATAGATTTGTCCTGTAATTATATTCGCAGTATAAAAAACAATATGTCATCGCATGTATTGTCTAAAATTCTAGTTCATTTCATTCATAATGAGTTCCGTGAAATAATATTCACCACTTTGTGGGCATTTGTCAACAAGCCGTTTTCGTGCCGCGATACTACCTTGATAAGCCAACATTTGGAAACTCGTCAACTTTTGTTTTTATGTTTAAAGTTAGGATTGGAGGATATGTATATACAAATCATATACTGAGTTCAATGTATTTGTTTGTTCTAAAAAGAAAGCTCGATAAAGACTCGATAAAGTTAAAACTTTAAACTTTTTATAGCTTTCGGTGCGATTCGTTGTGGATACACAATTCTTCGATTCTACAAGTACTTTAGAAACTTCGAGCAGATACAATTTTAAGAAAATAAAACAATGTAGTAAAAACTATGACGTGCCATCAATACAAATAAAAGATTAATAAACGCTCATAGCCTAGCCATTACCTAGGTTAGGTAAATAGCCTCATAACCTATGTAAATTGCAAGTAATCGAACTACTTAAGCACCTACGAGTACAGTTGATAATTGGTTAGAGCAAAATGTCGTGACCAATTTGGTGCTTCAAAGGGCTTAACAGACGTAAGCTTTAGATGTTATCGTTATATAGGAATCATTAAGCCATACTGAAAGCCTTCGTCGGTGATCACTATGCCCTCCATTAATTCGCACTGCAGCAACAGATTACAAAGTCCTCGATAATAAAGATAATATCATGTCCTGCAGTGGGCTCCTGATGGATTGGAGACAATAAAATGAAACATCACTAAGTTGTAACACATTTAAGGTTAGTGCATGTTTTAACTACAAGGCTTAATGACAACACGATGTTTAACATGGCCTCCGAACACAAAAAGTCATTTAATTTCATCATTACCTTTCACCCTTTCAACTTTTGACAGCAAGTGATATTATTTAACTTTGTCGGTTACTAATGATTGACACAAGCCATTGAATTATAGATTAGTGCGTGAGAAAATTTGTTTCATATTTTTCGGGTTGATTACATTCTCAGGTTTTCCTTTTAACTGAAAACAGGTGTTTACTATAATATGTAAATATATTTTGATCATTAGTGTTTTCGTTCGAAAGCCGGAAATTTTCCTTTTGTCCCATTTAAAGTTCATGACATATTCATAGGGCTTCAAAACTTTGCCAGTGTGATGTTACGTATTATGTGAATGTGGTTCTGGATGTTTGCTAATGATTCGCCTGTGCCGTTTACTTGGAATATAAAAATACTTGCACTAAGACCACATGTCAATGGAAAATATGTCCGTAACTTACAAGACCTAGGGCCATCACCCTTAAAGATGAGCGGCTCAACAACATGAAAATCTGGAAACACTAATTAGCACCGTATTTCATCGAAGTAAGACGCGATCAAAAGGCTTCAGCGTCGGAATCACGACTCTTCGTAATGACACCACTAAACAAAACCATTTTTTTTCTGATGATATTTTGTTACTTGTCATGACTTTACAATAATATCTAATACATACAGTAAAACAATAAATACAACAGCTCAGTAACACATACAGTAGACGATCTGTAATATTTCCCTTCACTCGCACCCCAAAGGAACAAAGCAGCTTATCCGTCATGTTTCCTTAGAAGTGAAACATAACAACATTATTTTTGTGGCCATTTTTATACACGGTCTCTAATCATTCATACATATATAGCATCTTATAGTGGCTACAGAAGTTGTGTACAATATTTCGGCAAGAAACAGTTAATATTATATCAACTTTATAAGTCAAAGTCGAGTGAATCAAGTTTAGAAGTTACATGTACAAGTTACAAGTAACTAAGACTTAATAGTAATTAATTGGAAGTCATCTTCCATTAACACAGGACTCAACCTAGTTAAATACAAGTATCTATCTTACTTTAAGTCATCAAAAACCTAAACCTTGAAAACCACTTGTCCTATTTGCATTTGATTGCATGTATCATCTAATAATTAACCTGATAACAACAGTCTGGCTGGCGTTAATTGTATTTCCAAGTAAATGGCATTGGCTATATCGGATATAATCACATCTTATAATTGTCTATACTAGGTTTAGTGAAGGTAATTCTAAAGGTTAATATGTATTATATTCAGTACTATAAATATATCCGTTTCCTGTGGTAATATTGAAAACACTTTACTTCTGAATAATATCTATTACACATAAATTCAAACTTTACAGGAGTCTTTGAAAAAACTAATCCCTCTCGCTTTCTTCTCACCTGACAACGTGTTGGTGGCGTCCTTGGTTACGAATATTAATGTATAACCATCAATTTACGTCAAACCCTAGTATAGGTTAATCAATGTAACCAAAACTTATAGAGGCACTCATAGATTTGAATTTTGATTTATCAGTCAATAAGGACCAGGAGTTTTATATAATACTATTAGGACTACGTTGACAAGGAGAAAGTCCCGTTCTGAATCAATGAGTTAACAAAATATAACAGCTCCAATTATTAATTTTTGACCTCTTATTATGGAGAGTACGAGTTCTTGAAGCTTGTATGAAACATGTTTGAATGTTCAATGAATTGGGCTATATTGAATCATGTGAATTTAACTGCAACCTCCGAACAAACGTGTTATGAGGTAAACTGTAGGCTATATGTAAGCTTAACTGATACCCATCGATTAGGCCTTTGTACGCTTTTCGCTTTCGAAACCGCCAACACCAAGTTTTCTAATTTGGGAATAAAATGTTCCTTTTGTATTTTAAATTTAATTTTTAAAGAGCCACGTGACAGCTTCAAAAGCAGCGTTACAATGCAGGTATACGATATTTATATTCATTGAATACTCGACGAATCAAATTTTTGTTGTGTTGTTGAATCAAATCGAATAATAGATTGGTCTTCATGAGTATAAATCTGATCATTATAAATATGTAGTGAGGGATTAAATTACATTCTCAGAAACTAGTTACATTGTTCCAGGTTCAGAGTATGACGAAGACACTCACAATGAGATTTCACAAAATATTATTGTTCAGCCAGACTTCAGAAAAAATATTTATGTATCACAAAAATGGCTGGGTCAGCCAAGAATCGAAGTCAGGAATCAAATCGTTCATTCGACTGAAAGAGCTCTCACCCTCCGAAAGAGTAATTACGGTAGAAGCTTACATAGACACTTATATTTCAAACACAACTTTACTTTAAAATAAACGATTCACTCCACGTTCACCGGTATATAACAAGTATATATATGTATGTATATCGTCATTTAAATGTAAACAGTATTATTTTAATTAACACAACAGTCCTTTACAGAAATTTACCTAACATTCATTATGATAGACAACTCATTTCAGGAGGGTCGGCTGATAAGTGTTCTTGAATATTAGCGATTAAAAAATTTTAAAGTAACAAACGTCAGAGAATATTTTAACAGTTTGCTTGTGTGTCGTTAAAGCTGTCTTTCATTTCTGTCTTTGTAAATATATCTTTGTATCTACGAGTAAATACAAGCGAGCCATGTCGAGCCATATATACGAGCAGTTCAAGTTCACAAGTGGAGGACGGGAGTTTGCTATTTTATGAAACATGGTCCAGTGTTCAATGGCCCGAGCAAACGTCGATGTAAAATTCAGTCGTTAACAACTGCCAATATCATGAACAGAGTCATATATTGACAATAGTTTCAAACAGGCCCACACAGTTAGTCTTTGTAAGGAATTCAGATGTATAAAAATATATAAATCGACCGTATGATATGATATATGTATTATATTCAGCTCGGCTTCGGCTCGGAAACCGTGATCGTTACGTTTACAAATACATAGTAATGCAATTGCATGACAGACATGGAGAACTCTCAGGTATGCAGATTTCCTCACAACGGTGAAGGATCACCGAAACGAATGATAGTTAGATTAATTAGAATTACGTCAGAATATGAACTTAAGTAATTGAGAGAGCGACAATCAAATTGTAACTTTTACACTCTTAGCATAGTTATTCAAACATCTGCAGACGTTATTCAGCATATCGATATTGAAATAACGAACCATATCTTTAATACTAATAGTAGAAAACAATAAAAAATAATACACTCTCTAAAAATTCAATACCATGAAAAAGACAGTCAAATAAACCACAAAATACTCGGTAAGACCCTCTAATCGCTTATAATAACCTAATGACCTGAAAACGCACAAACAGTGTACGTTGGTTTCATGACAACGTGCAATAGCGGATTTCACTTTGAAAACCAAATTGTGAGCGTAACTGTGCTTTCTCCTGCACGAAACAATAATCGTTATTAATATAGACCTGCTTATTACTAAATAAGTATTACAATTACTAAAAATATCTTGCCATATTTTTTATGAAATCAAAGAAACTTGAAATTAACACCTACTAGGTAAGTATAAAACAACCGGTGACGTTTTAGCGGGACCCATAGCGTATTATGCAAATGTGTAAATATAATCCAAAATATTTTCAGATTCCCTTCAAAATTTTACTTGATTTTTTTTCGATTATACGTTAACTATAGTTTGAATGTTTAAAAACGTAGCCTTAAGAAGGGCGATCATAGATTTGGTTAATTATCTTTAAAAAATATTAAATCGTTTCTTTTTGGGCCATATCGTTACAAATTTAAGAATTTTAAATTGGTTTCGTCTATCTTCTCGATTAGCTTAATTGTTGAAGAATTCAAATATACTTGTAAAAAACTAGATGAGAAGGAAGTTTTAATGCATTTTATTTTGTGTTTGTTTAAAAATATTTTAATAATTGTATAAACATTTTAATAATTTAATTATTGATTCAGCAAAGTCACTGTAAAACTTTTTAAAAAAAATGTTTAATTTAATGAATTCCTTAGGAAATTTAGTAAAAACCTTCGACTGCTAATTTTAGTTCAAATTGAGAAAATAAATAGATAAAGTAAAGGAGCGGATTCAGAGTTCTCTCTACGATGTTACTTTTAGCAAAGGCAGTTTATATTTAAGAGATATATATTTTGGAGCTTTCGAATGTACAGTAGAAAGCTAGAAAACGTTCGAATGTGTCTTTTCTTCTCGTTTTCGATAAGACATATGGTTTATCCTGTCGCTGGATCGCAATATCTTAACGTTATTGGTTTTTTCAACGTTGATTCAGCGCTTTTATATTAAAACTGCAGTATCTGAGTGATGTAATACTGAATTCGACCTCGAAGCTACCTTAGTTTCCGTTCATAAGACAGTTCTGCAGAATCTTGTTAATATATAAACTTCTTGTTTGTGGTTTCTAAGCATAACCCTGTTGTTATGTATTAATTTAAACAGAAGGTATCTATAACGTAACATGAAACTTCCATGCTTATATACTATCGTAAACTCCATCTATCCTTGAATGCAATCCGAACATCCTTGCTCGTATCACTCCGCTGACCAATAAACGAGGTCATTATTCCTGTTCCTGTACCACGCAGTTTAATTCGGACGGTACTGTTAATGATGACACAATTCTTTCTCAGGCTTGCTAGCTACCGTGATTCTTCTGAAGGTGAGTCGAGAAAAGTTACAATGTTTTGATCGCAGTTTGTTATTATTTAATATAAAAAAATAAAGATTTATAAATATTTCTGATAAAATAACTTTAAAGCAAAAAATAATTCGTGACCATAAATGACGTGTAGAACAATAACCTATGATTTTACTTTTAATTATCCATGAACAGCGGAATATTATTATTTGCATTTGTAGGTTTGCACATTCTACAAAACCTTTAATGTTAATAGCCAATCATCGTAAACTTCAACCTCAGCTCCCAACAATATCCATCACTATGGAAGAAGGCTCTTCCACGTCCTCTACCCAAAGTAGAAAACCCATCCTAAAAATCTTTTCTTCCATTCCCTTCAAAAGTTTTGGAGATCTTTGTTCACAAGCAAACATCCAGATTGATCTCCAGTACTTGCCTGCTGAGTATATACCAGTCTGGATTTCGTCCCTTTCACAGCGCGACGACTGCACTAGTTAAAGAATATAAGAAAACCCATTGACAATAAGCAGACAACCCTGCCTGTGCCGGTAGACTTTTCTAATGCTTTTAATACAGTCGACCACCAAATCCTTATTTCCATTTTACTATATTTACAGTTCTCACCTGCAACCCATGACTGGTTTACAAATTATGTTCGCGGTCACCAGCAAGCAGTTGTTACAAACAGTAATATTCAGAATGGGCTATCTTTATAGTGGCATACCACAAGGTGGTATACTTGATTCAACCATATTTTCGTTGTTTATTAACTCTATATTTTCTTTTATTAATTGTTCGTACCATTTGTATGCTGACGACTTACAATTGTATGTTCACACTAATGTAGATAATCTTAACAACGCTATCAACGACGTTAATATAAATTTGAAGTCTTTATGGAATTGGTCGCATCATCATAGTGCTGCTGTAAATCCAACTAAATGTTAAGCCATGCCGTTAACAACCTTACCAAAGTTGGCTAAAGTGGACTTATCCACTTTACCTTCAATTTTTATAAATGTTTAAAGATGCACTTGCATAGCGCCCACAGATTAATTTACACAAAGTACTTTACTCTTCATCAAATTTAAAGCTTTACATTTCACCAATTACTATTGGTTGTTTCCGCTTCTCATTTGTCATTCAGGCGGTACTCTTCAGGAACACCCTATCTGTAAATACTTAAAAGGTTTAACTCTATGGGAATTTTAGTTCGGTAGTGTTTATGTATTATCTTACACAACTCATAGTCGATTCACTATATATATATATATATATATATATTCAATTTTATTTCCTGTTAGATGGAAAGTATCTTAAATTATGACCTATGATATAATTTACTAATATGCCAAGTATCATCCAAATCCGTTCAGTAGTTTAAGGGTTATACGTGGTCACACAGAAAGAAAAAAAAATTTTAACGTCTGAAACATAGACTACTTTCATGAAAGGTTCCAAACAAATTTCAATGTACAGATTTGACTCCATTACAATTTTATTATTAGTATAGTTAAAAATAGTTTGGAGTAACTATTCTCGTACAGTTTTGTTAATAAACATTAACATTAAAATTCCATTCAATCAACTTTTAAAATTTAACTTTGGGTACTTATTTTAATTACTGAATATTGTTTGTCTTGATCCAATTTAAATAATTCCATTGTAAATACAAAGCATTATTGATATTTGTTGTTATAATAAGTACTACGATAAAATATTATATTTGCTGGTATTAAAGATAGACAACCTATATATGTATAACATCGCTATCGTCGGAGTAAAACTTCAGAGAATCCTTTGCTTTGAGGTCAATGACAATCATGAATGTATTTAAATCACGCTAAGTACACGTATGTACATTCGTGTGTATTCTGACATAGACAAAGCATTCGAAACACTCATAGACCTGCGCCTTATGTTAATCGTAAATGATCCGGTGCGAAACATTGCATGTGACTAATTACCATCCGTCTGTAGAAGATCGATCTTTTGATACAAATAAGGATATGGAGATAAACCGTAGTACTACTTATTTTGACACATATGTGGATTTCACGGCTAAAGATAGATGAAAACATAAGCAACTACAAATACAAATTCAAACTGTTCATAGATAATGATTTCTTTGTTTCTTGTCAAAACGAATCTTAACAAAGTTTCCAGTAACAAACCAAATGTAAACCGAGATTCAAATTTATTTATCAAACTCATCAGCAATGGGTTATTTAAAATATGTCCAGTCATCAACAAAGCAAACGAGCGAATCAACCTTTATGAAAAACAGCACACGAGATATGTATCTGTTCCCCCCAAATTTGGTCCTTACTTGTCAACACACTAATACCAATGATACAGCTACTGCTACTACTTCTACAACTACCACTACTATTTCTACTATTGCACCTACTACTACTTTTACTATTCCTGCTGCTGCTGCTATTGCAGCAGCACGTATTAATAATAGTATCGCCGTCATTACTACAGTATATGTCGTAATCGTAATTTTAAT
>PDGT01000010.1:6471791-6482941 GCA_003671415.1 Megathymus violae
CCGTTTAACAGTTTCCAATTAAAAAAAAAATAATTCAAACAACCTACTCGTAAATTTAAATACACCATTTTGTTTAAATAAGATTCCATATACATAAAAGTACGCGCCTATCTAATCTACTTATATATCTTAAAGTCTGCACCTGCAGAAAAGATTAACCCTTTAAATTCTCACATTTAAAACAAAACTCTAGAAAGATAACAGATAAAAGTTTCTACTCACTACGGAATTGTGAAAATGTTATCGCATACCAGTTAGTATCGTCCCATTAAATCAGCTGTTACCGCTTGCAGGGTGGTTGTGTATTCCAATTTTCACGTCAGAGTACAATTTACGTGCACTTAATTAAATTAGAGTTTAATCTACGAATCGGATGGAGATGGCCACGAAGCGGGTACGAAGTGTCAACGGGACGCAGACGCGACGTCCGCTCGCGATTACAAAACGCCCAGCACTGCGAGATCCGTAGAGCCGCCCGCCGCCCCTCGACCATCCCTTAACGTGGTGCTTCGTCCTTCACGCCGGTGCGATAAGGTGCAGCTTGCTATCCAACCCTGAAAACTGCTGACTCTTGCAAGTCTAAGCACTAACTTATTAACATAAAGTAAATGGAGATCACCCCCTGAACATTTTATGCTGATAAAGTCAGTGTTGTAACGCAATAATAGTATAATAATAATAATGTACGCAGCATGTACACAATTGAATTGAAATTAAAATAAAATTAAAATATTCCTTATATTTGTAACATCTTAAAGCATAAGCAATAATTAATGTTATAATCGTAAGTTAACAATATATATGTTTTTTTTTTTAGAAGAGCATATATATTTTTTTATGATAAATAGCCAACAAACGAGCAGATGAGCCACGGCCAACAAATGAGAAGAAAGTAAGAAAGAAAGAGAGAGCAAAATTATTTCGGAACCTCAAATTGGGTTTTGTTTCTGTTATTGTTAGTGACCTTCCCAAAACACTGATTTGAAATGCAATAGACGTGTTGAACATGCACTACGTCCTAATTAACTTTTGACCACCTGTAGTTATCCTTTTATTTGTCTGGTTGTCTGTTGTCTAGTTTCCCAACATGTTCAACAATTTATTATCTGAAAGTTAAGGAATATATATATATATATATATATATATATATATATATATATATCCACTTGAAATATACATCAAATAAAATCTTTTATGTCAGTATATGCTAATAAAATGTAACGAGTAAAAGAAGATACTCGGGAAAACGCGATGAAAATTTACTACGATCGCATGTCGCGCTGACGAAGAACGATTGGTCAGTTTCAATAATTTCTAGTTAGATACATGAATGAGTCAAATAAATGAGTGAGAATTAGTGGTTTCAAACAATCGCTCCGATGTTCAGGGGTCCTGGATTCGAATCTAGCACTTAGATGTGTCTATTAATTATAAGTATATATACTCTAGAATTAGCTGAAGAATAGACCCTAGGTGGCGTGTCTGTAGCTATGACGTTAGAGTGGCGTGATGGTGGCACGAGACGGAGAGGGGAGCGCAAGCTGGCGAGTGGGGACACCGGCAGGCATTGATTCATTCGACTGCGGACCACGGATCGGATGGTCGTTCACTAGCATTGTTTAGTTACGGATTAATTCCTTTTAAGTGCTTAGAATATTTTAGTGCTGTAATCATTTTGATTAACGTTTCGTTGAAGTGATCTTTTTTACAATAATAGTCTATACCGCTAATTCTAGCATATCTTTTGGCTGTAAAGAACTCTATCTTTCCTTCAGTCAAAGCCAGCCCTGTACGCGGTGCACCCTTCTAAATAACAAACGATGCAATGACAACAGGACCCTCCTGTTGTAGGTCACTGGGATGTGTATCGACAGCTATCTGTACCGTTTTCTTGCATGGTGCTAGGCTTCTTAACCATCCTTGTTAATTACAACCCTTCTAAAGATATTTAATATTTTACTTCGGAAAATATTTTAAGAAGATTCGATTAAGTATAGGAAAATCCGTTAGAATGGCTTACCCGCTCTTTTACCGAATAACAAAGCGTCGGTGATGAGTTTGATATTTCGGACATCCTGAGTCTCGATGGCTACTTGCCATTACCACCAAAGGGTCCATCTACTTGTTTTTGACGTTCTCTCCGTTTGTTTATTGACGTCTGTACAACAAATTTGTAACATAGTTCACCACCGCATAATTGATTTCATCTGTAATACTCATCTGTTTATTAATTCTTATCCCTCCAACAATATTCCACAATGTATATACATATATGGTTGGTGTAATAAAACACACTTACATACAAGTGTGGGCGTATAAGAAATATAAAAATAATGATTCAATTTTTTTCATGATAACTGTACCGCCTATTGTTATTATTATACAGCTTCTCATTTGCGCAATCACATATTCTTGTTTTACACTAACAAACACACAGCCACACAAAGATTTTTCAGTGATTCATAAAATGGCTATTTATCAGAAAATATCGCAATAAAATATAGTACATTTAGTAGTTAGATTTATGTAGTAGATATAATAGTGTGTTTGATTTGACCACAAGACTAAATATGTATATATGTATTACATGGATACATCAATAATGTTATGATGAAAAACTTGGGTTAATTTTTAACGTTAATAAAATTCATGTTGTTACGAATTCAAAAATATTGACGACCCCGTAGCCCAGTTGGTAGTGACCCTGCCTGCCGAGCGCGGGGTCCCGGGTTCGATTCCCGGCCGGGGCAGATATTTACATATGTGACAGATAAATGTTTGTTCTCGGGTCATGGGTGTTTGTGATGTGATAATTGTGTATGTCCATGCCACCCGCAACACAGGGAATCCTAGTGCGGGGGTGTGAGTGTGTAAACGTTTATTTATTTATTTACGAGACATGACCTTGGGTTAACCAAGGTCAAAGGTATAAAAAAATACGTAAATAGCTCTCTGACATTTTAGTTATTGTAGAATAACTTTATTAATTAATTAACTGGCGGCTTGCCCCGATTTCATTCGGGTTGACCAATTAAAAATGTACTTTTCAAATCTCAAAAGATGGCAGGATGCCCGGATGCCGAAGAAAATGCCACGATACCGGAGATTATCTACTGCATACACACCAACTTAAAAGAGAGAAACCAATTTTGTGAGTTTGTATATAGCGGACGGTTATCCCCGGCACAACGGCACCACGGCACTTATTTTTAAAAAATCTTTCTGTATCAATAATATTCTTCATGGTTCCGGACGCTACCCTCCGCATACACTCAAAAAATGCGCACGCTCTCTTATAACATTACTATAGATAATCACAAAAATTATAGTACGACTAACGAACAAAGTTAATGTTATTTTACTGAGTTTTGTTCAAATATTATAAGTAATGTCAAATTACTTTTTGCTTCTAAAGAATGTTCATAGTGCAAAATATAACTAAGTAAAAAGCAATATTTTAATACAAAATAAAAACATACGACCGTACCCGTTGATAAATTTTATTATTATTTCCTGTTGATAAATTTATTATATATGTATATGGCTCGGAAACCATCTCGGGCGTCCTCAGAAAACTTTATCAAAGTTTCATCACAATTTGTTCGATGGTTTAGTAGCGCATAGACGACACACATACATTAATTTTTATTTATATAGATACAAATTCAGAATGTACAGATTTAGCTCTCATACTGAGAATGCATAACACTTGATATACCTAAACAAGTAATTATCTTTAGTTTTAGTCGCTAAATATTATTACGTTGTGACAGTAAGTTCTAGTCGTCGACGTATATATATATATATATATATGTGCGTGTGTGTATGGTGCAACATGCTTAGCAATGGACGAGGCTATGGCGAGGGGTATCTCCTGTTGGAGATTGCTAGACCACCAACTTCCCAGTTTAATCTCGCCAGTACTTGTGCAGTTGCAATACTTGAGAGCCAGTGATAAGCATGCTCTAACTTCCACATTGGCCAGCCTAACATGGCTGTTGATAACGACATAATTTTTTTTTTGTAAATAGGCGAAAACCGAGCAGACGAGCCATCTGACGGTAAGCGGTCACCGTCGCCCATGGACATCAGCAAAACCAATGGTATCACTGATGCGTTCGGCCAGGAAATGAGAAGGTAAGAAAGAAAGAACTGGCTCTCAAGCCCCCAGCTGGAACATGACGAGTCGTTTGACGGCTGACTCAAGCAGGAGAGTGATAGCTAGCCAGGCAGGCTTCACGGAAAGATAATAATACCAGTAATAATATTAATGACTTAATAATAATAGTGATTATATACTCCTTACGCGAAGCCTTACCATCAAGCAGGCTGGCTTCTGCCGCCTCTTACGACACCCTGTTCTGCCAGCATGGGATTGGAATATTGTAAGCCGCCCGAATACGGCTTAAATATATATACCTTGAAATATGTTTGGTTTGGAACATACCCTGAAATTTTCAACGACATTCATTTAATAATATCGGATCCTATACTAGATGAATAAACACAGACACACAAAAATGAATCATTGTAAAAGCTGTTAATTACGTTTCTTCATGACAATACTAAAACAGAAAGTATTACTGTACTGACATATTGTTATTAATTTTAATGAAATGGTTACAAGCTTCAACTGCATGTTCAAATGTATCCAAATATTAAACGATAACCTTAGGATACATATCTTAAAATAAGGTTCTCAAATAATGTAAGGAAACATTTAAGGGGGTACTTGTGGGCCTTCTTTCGGCGAAAGGTCGGAAGCTCCGATTAGCCTGCGTTTGAAGTCTTTATGGCCAGTCATTTCCAGAGTAATGTACTGCTTAAATTCAAATTTCAAAAGAGGGGCGTCGGAAATGTCTTTAGCCATGTAACATTAAGATATTTAAATGCCTTTTATGATTCTAAGGTTTTGATTCACTTTCCGAATTAAGACTAGTAATATAAAATGTGTAACTACGAATTTATTAAGCGATAAATTAGTATTGTAATAACAAAATTCAATATAAATATTAGTTAAATTAACCTATGCATAACAAACTGAATGCAAAGTTCTCGTTTGTTTGTTTATCCCGAATAAGCTTCGAAATTATTAAATGGATATTTTAAAACTTTCAGGCGTTCCAAGCTAGAGAAATGGGTTATTCTATCGATAACGAGTATATATCCTTATTAAACCCCTATACATAGAAGAAGACCCTTTATTCTCTTTTTGAGGTTAAATCTACTCTTAGTGGCTACGTTATGAACCTTCGTATTGTACGTATTTAAAATTATTTAAACCTGTAAATAATTTTAAATGTAAACCATCATAATATACATTTTACTACAGGAACTGACGGTATAAAATATTTACAGACGATATCTTCAAATATCGTGTAGCATGGATTGTAATCTAACTAAATTGCAGTGCTCTTAAAGGAAATGACACTAATATATAAGTTTATCTAGTTGCCATTTAGTTAATAAAATTTGATATGCTACAGATAGGTCCATAAAATATTTCTACACAAATTTTTCCATAAATGCAAACGTGATAGCAATAACTTAATAAATAATTGAATGAAATACAAATCCCACTTTAAGATTATTTTTTTGATATAATAATATAATATAATAATAATAAGAACACCTGATTTTCTGAAGTATTTATGCCGAATTACGTTACGCAACTTTGGAAGTTGTATGGGTGAACATCAGTGGCAAAATTTCTTGAGCGCTTTCGTGCTGCAGAAGCCATTTACAGCGTGGTTGGCTTGTATTATCGTTAAATAACAGTCATTAGATCATGTCGAAGATCTGCGGATATCATAAGAACTTCCCACACTTGAATTGATCCTCTACCAACCCGCACTGGAACAGTCTGGTTGAAAATAATCCAGGTCTAATAAATAATTACAAAGAGTGACCCGCCCCTTGCTATAGGCCGCTTATGTATTAAATCCAACAAGAACAATGGGTAGTTAGCAAGAATAATGGAAGACTCACAACCACATTATATTCCTAACTTAACACATGTTGGGTAAAATTAATAAACGTTTCAACTTACTTTCTGCATGTACAAATTATATCTAACAGACGCAATTGAAAAAAAGTATATTTGTTTATTCCTAACCTACTCAAGCAAAGCTCTAATAGAGGATTATTGGTCCTAAAATAGATAAAAAGTAACAAAAGATTACAATTATCATCTACAAATAATCAAAATTGCAATTGTCTTTAACATCAAAATAGGGATTATATAATATTTAATATACATATAACAAAATATTGCAAACATTCGAAACCGCCACCGTGTTGTATAAACACTTGCAGTCGATACTCACTTTTAGTCCGTTTAATTTCAATGAAAGCTCCTGTTTCTAACCACAACGCCGCTTCCAGAATAGTTTCATCAAAATTTGATAGCGCCGGTATATTTGCCGGTGTTTCCTCGTACCGTGACCCACATTCCGTTTCCTTTTCTACGTTACTTGGACTGTCCTACCGTAGTTTTTTTCACCGTGTTACACTCACTCGAATGTTGTAGTTGACTCATTACTTCAATCATTAACCTTTCTTTTGTATTGTCGACTCGCTAATTACTGCTCCTGTCTACCGCGTTTTTACTTTTATAGATATATCCTTTTAAGTGCACATTCATTTTGATTACTTAATATGTATATGTATGATAATTATATATAATTAATTTAACTAGGTATTAAATATAGGTCACCTAAATTTCTGCTACGGCCGGATATCGAACCCGAGACCCTTCGCTCGACTGACAAGGTCATTACTCTCTACCAACTGAGCTACAGGATTCTGAAAACAATCAAATGTATTTTTTAGTGCACAAAATCTTATGAAACGCTGAAGATGTTTGTTAATTTTCATATAATGTAATAATACATCAAGCATATATGTATATCCTTGAGTGCATAATATGATGTCATATTTTTAATACGTTCCAATAAAACCACACACCAAGCGGTCCTAGCACCCTTGCATGAGTCTGTATTTGATATTTTTATAGCTCCTTCATAATAATATGAGTTATTGCAAAGCAATTTGAATATAAATGGGAGTTGACGGTTTCATGTCTTTCTGAAAAGATAGAAAATGTTTAATATGCTCGTTTCTCGATATAATTCAACTTTTCATAAAATCGGTTTAGGAAAAACGAATTTATGAACATTTAGATACGTATTATAAAAGGAAATTCTACATGACATTCAATTGTTGAAACACTTTATATTTACAACTATGCCCTACTTACGAAAATTTTAGACAATCTTAATGTATTTTAAACTACAAATAGATCAGAATAATGCCCTTATATTGCAAAACATTTCAAATTACATGCGTTCCTAAATTATAACTTTTACATCTCCGGTTAATGTTAGGTTAACTTTATATCGCAAGTGTAAATAGCAATAAACCTAACCAAAATCTAAAGACGTTATCTTAAGTGGAAAGATACAGGTCATCTTATGGAAGCCAGGGCTAACTGAGAGTATGTGAAATGGAATTGCAGGGTTGTTAAATATTTAGCCCCCAACGCAGCTTACGATTGGAAGTGCAGCAGGAATATTCGGTATATCAAGGGAACCGGGATATTAGCATCTCAGTTGAAAACCAAAGCTAAAATTGCGAACATTGAACATTACAATGACATCATTACTCTAAAATTATTAAAGTGTATTGAAATTGAAGAATACGCATTTTACAACGTAACTTACAACACGAAGCGTGTTTACAATACATAATTTGTACTCTGAACTTTCTCGAGTCAACCGAACATTCGAACTTTCTAATTCTTACGCATCGTATTTGATACCGTTCGTATGTATATAACTTTAAAATGGTAACTATATATGGTGGTATTCAGAGAAAATAATCAAGTATGATTTAAAGCCCGATACATATTCGCAGCCTGTCTGGTCCGCTATCAGTCTTCCATCTAAACTACAACTAAAGCTGGTGTTCCGATTATGTGATTATATATTATAGTATTCAATACAAATTGGACAGAATCATAATATTGTTACTACGAATAATAGTAATAACACTAATAAAACGGATACGCAAGAAAAGCATTTGCACACACATGTCATTTTACCCTGTCAAGAGCTTCTCCGCGTCACCACGCTAACCACTAAACATGCAACTGGGCGAAAATATACGGATGTTCACGGATATTTTTGGTGTATTCATTTCACCCCAATGATATCTGAATATGTATGTAAATAATTACCTACATATATTTACAATGGCGAAATTGTTTTTGAATGTGATGAATTTTAATCACTTACATATGTACAACGAGCTTCACGTTTTTGTATCAAAATATATTTACATCACTTTAAATAAATTGTTGTACATAGTGATGCAAGTATTTTTTATTGCACTAGCGGACATGCAAGTAGAATAGAAGGAAAGAACGGGTAAATAAAGCCGCTTGTTAACTACTTCTTCAACACTGCAGCTGTAATACGTTAAAAACTTTCCACAGTTGATTTTTGTGAAGGTGAGTATTTTAGGTGTTGTCATGGGATTGAAGGGAACGTATTTTATTTATGATATTTCAATAGGGAAAATATTAAAAAAGCTATTATTGATCATTTTAAAAAATGTAATTTTTATTTCAAAATTTTATATTCGAACGACTTGTGGTGTTCCGACTGGGGGCTTGAGCGCCAGTACTTTCTTTTTTACCTTCTTCTCATTTCCTGGCCGACAACGCATCAGTGATACCTTTGGCCTTGCTGATGTCCATGGGCAAAGGTGACCACTTACCATCAGATGGCTTGTCTGGTCGTTTGTCGGTTATTAACAAAAAAAAATATAAAAGAATAAAAGCTTTTACCTTCAGTAAAATCCTGTAGAAATATGATAACTATAATATTTGAATAACTAATTAAACTACCTCAGGCACGGAATTTCTATAAAACCTTATTAGTGGATACCGAAATAAAATGTACGAATTCTATAGTTAATCTTGAGCTTCAATACTACAAAGTTGAAAGGAAAACAAATTTTTGTCCCTTATTTTTCACCCTATGGAAATCGAATGTCATTCGCCTACCTGCTAGTGTTGCAGTTACTTGTAACAACTGTCTGTATCGATTAGGAACAAAATGCGGCAAACGACATTTGCAAAAGAGGTGTTCCATCTCAATCTTAGGACAAAGCGTTGAACATCTGTGTAGATTACTTCAAATTTAGATCTAAGTGGGTCAAACACAAAACGGACTTTAAAAAATTAAAAAATTAAAATGTCTCGAAATGTAACAAAATTATGTTCATTTGCTAGATACTAACAAATATATAACAATGGAAATGAGAAACAAGATCGTTTTTGAGAATTATAATTATGGAACTTTAAATATTTTTCGTGTTCACAGAAGGGACAGGTATGCCACAGAAGAGATCAAAATCAGTCTTAAAATTAAAACTCACTCTTAATTACGATATAATCAGCTATATTTTTTTACTTTCTGAATTATCTGTAACAGACGCATTTAAACCACTTTCAATTCCTGTCATATACCCTCAAGCATTCATACACACGCAATATTGCTTGCAGTTAGGTTTTTGGTTTATTTTTTTGGCAAACATGTCTTCATTAAAATTATTTATGTCCATAAACTTTAACAACATAAAATTATACATATAAAAAATAACTTTGTTTTTAAAAACTATAAAAATAGAATTAAAAAAAATAAATACGATGTAACAAAAAATAAAATCAACAGAAGACAAATTAAGTTTAAAAAATGTCTTCATCGCTGTCATCAGTGGCCGTAGCCGGTTTTTTTAAATGTATTAGGAGGCGAGTTTTCTTCATCACTACCAACAAAGAATGCTAAACGTTTTTTAGGTTTCCTAGGTGGTGAGTTTTCATCATCACTGTCATCAAATATATTGAGACGTAGTTTGTTTCTTTTTGGAGGTGACTTTTCATCGGTAACGTCTAAGTTAACTGATCTATGTATTGGTGACACAGAAACGGAATTATCTGAATAGATGTTTTCAAAATTAAATCTTTTCTTTGGAGTCATTGGCCGACGTACATTTAAAAATGGGTCCGGCGATGGAATCTCTATCGGTGTTCCAGGTCCAGTGACAGTCGATGCCGATGCAGATCCAGGAGAAGGAACTACTGGGCTTGGTATATCGGCTTCTGATGTTGAATTCGATGAACTTCCACGTACCTGGATAGACTGCACTTGAATTAGGCCCATTTCAAAATGAAGACATTTTGTATCAGCGTCACATACGATACAGTTCAGTCTTCTAGCGTGAAGTATGTTTGGGTTGCTGATGCCCCAGGTGACTTGGTGGATTTTAAAAGTACCTTTGAACGGGTGAACATTAATTGCATCTGCTATATTTTGTATCTCAGGCACAAGTGAATCATCAATAGGAATAACCATAATGCCTTTGCAATTGGCTTTCGTGCAGTAAATGAAAGTGTTGATATCAATTAGGTCTCTTCCATTTCCAACAGCTTTATCGCAGGTTCTCTTGAGATATGCGCCAACGCCATCAGGGGGCGCCCTTTCCGTGCCCTCTTTCCGAAAAATGCCATGTAATGATTTCCGCTCTACAAACTGTACTTAGATAGTGTACTATAATTTGGAACATAGTTTTGTTCCGGTATTGAGTTGTAGGTCCATCGCTTAAAATGTGCAAATCTTTCAATTCTGGGGTAAGTAGATTAATTTGTTCTATTACCGGTTTTAAATGAGCACAAATGAGTACAGGATCATGTCTTAAAGCTTGAGAAACTATGCAGGTACAGGTATAATATACAGCGGTATTTCTTTTAATAATGAAAGAACACAAAAAATAAATCAATGTGATGGTACAATCAAAAATTATCTCTCCTGTGGACACGTGTGTCTCCTGTGGACATATTAAACCACAGAAAAGATGTCCACAGAAGGGACTTACTAGTATTCAATTAACAACTGTGTTTTTATTTTTGAGGTTAGAATACTTATAAAAATGGATTTCGAAAATACTCCCTGAAAGGTATTAAGGATGTCTCATTTAAAAATTTATAATAGTATACTTAGCAAGCAATACAGGGAACAGGAAAGTAGCACTGATCTATGACAAAACTAATAAAACTAAGATTAAAATATAATTAAATTAGCTGCCGT
>PDGT01000010.1:6483480-6584747 GCA_003671415.1 Megathymus violae
CGCCCCGACGGTTGGCCCGCCTATGCGGGCCGCCTTCGCCTAGAGCGCTCTCGGGCACCAAGAGCGCTCTACTGCCCTATTTCGGACCCTTTCAGGCCCGAAACACACCGCGTTTCTGACCGGAGTGCCCTCTGCTTAACAGAGGGACACCCGGAGAAACATACTCCTGGGCTGCTCTTAGTCTGATCCTTCACCCTTCGACTTCCGGTATGAGTCGAGACTCTGCCGTATAGTCTCGGGGATCATTAGGATACGCAAGCCCCCCCCACCACGACAAGGTGGCAGCCCTCGGGGGGGAGCCCTTCTAACCTAACCTAACCTAACCTTCTGTATTTATGTTGCATCCTTCTAAATAACTTGTAAAAACAGGCTCGTTTACCAATTTTATTATAGTATGTAGGTATAGCCGGCAAACAGACCATGTGTTCTAAGGCGGCACACATCGGCTATCTTTACTTGCAACATCAGCAAAAAGGAAGCGATAACATTGCTGTTATCTGGTTCTCCAATAATGAACCTGAAACACTTAAACTCATTTCACTATTGATTCTGGAAGAAGAGTGTTTGGTAAATAAATTTAACATAATGCATAAGTATCGTTAAGTTTATACTGAGGGGTAGAGTCTGGCAGCACCTAATAGGAAAACTGTTCCCCATATCCTCTTATGTTGTTCAACGGGGTACACCACGAACAGGTAAGGCTGTTTGGACTTTGGACTCAAGGATGAATGCAGCATCTAACTACCTAAAGTTTCCATAGTTTAGACGTGTCATTAGAACTTACTCTATTACAATATTTTTTCAGAATCTACTGAACAGAAGATATTATAATTTGATGTATATAAAAATTAATGGAATTAAAGATTACATTTATAAATGCCTTAAAGTTGCTACATCTACATTAACTCTCAAATTTAATGAAATTTAAAACAACATGTTACAGCGATAGTGATATTATGTATAATTTTATCAATATTATGAAAAAATGTCCACACTCGCAAAAACCGTCTCTGAGAATACTGCATTGTAACAAAAAATGATGCGGCTAAAATTTTCGCGGTATTTTTACCCTTGACGAAGGTTTACTACAAATTGCTGACAATGCAACGGTCGAAACTCAGCTAGACGAGCATATGCCAGACTAGAGGATTCACTTTACCACATATTTTACAACGTAACATTTAGCTTTTGTATGCATGTACATAGGTGAATGTTGATGAATAAATGTTATTTATTTCCGGACCATAATTAATTTTCCTGTTCTATTTAAATTAAAATATCAGGAGTTACTCTGCGGAAATCTAATATGCAAATATATATTTTTTATGAGAGGGAGGTGTTACGTAAGCTAAAATAATACACCATACAATATGTGCTCGTGAATTATTTTAAAATAAATAAAATATAATATAATATAATAAAAATTTAATGTATTTCGTTTATTAAAAAGGCGGAATCAACTTGCTTTTTCGTTATAGTTCCTTAATAATAATCTTAACAATTTTAAAAAAATAGCAGTCAAATAAACTTCGTGTAATAGTATAGGTACGTTTATTATTTACCCTGAAAAGAACATAATAACGCGATGACTCTCCGGGCATTATATTTTATCCCCGCGGCCATATTAACCCTTGCCGCAGTTTAGCTTTTCCCATCAACGATAATTAAATCAAACGCTTAAAATTTGTTTTATTATTAAACCTGTCATCTTCAACCGCGGAAGCATCATATCGCAGAGAGAGCAAATAGTTGCATTCACAGAACTCCCTGCGTCGTTCGTGGAAACATTTAAATTTTATGATAAAAATTTATAGAACATCATACTCATACTCAAGTACATCTCAACAAAATAGAAATTCCGGAGAATTAAAAAAATGTTTTAAATGTTTATAACTACTTACCGTACCAATTTTGAAATCTCTAATAAGGCAACTTTACAAGTTAAATATACATCTTCTTCATTCCCAAAACCGTGGGAACTTTGAAAGAACCCGGCCTATTTACTTGTTTGTTTCTTTCTTTATATTTAATTAAACATTCATACAATGAATTACAGTGGGCGGACATCGTGCCTTATTGCATTTTCTACCGTTGTGGTATGTGTAACAACCTCTCTACATCATACAGGGAACATCTGTGTAGATTTTAGCTTTAAATTCCTAGGGTTTCGGTTGTGTAGATGAGTCAGTCAGTAAGCCCGTCAGATTATTATTTCTATATATCATTTTTTTATAATCAATTATAATGAAACTTTTATTGTTACATAACATGACATGTACCTACTACTACTACTTCTAGTAAAACAGCCGTCATTATGAAAAGTCAAATATTTTGAATTTTGGAATTCACAAACTTATTTCAACTTTACTTATACATACTTATACTTTCATTCATAATCAACAAAAAGAACTCTACATTTTGTAATCAATACGATGTCCAGATATAAATCGAACAATAATAAAATTTTTATCGGCATTTTTTTCGAATGTATTCCGAAACCAATAATTGTACTGGTCATAATAACGACAGAGTCATTTTACTATTTCTCTTTATCAACTAGATGTTGTTCGTGGCTTTACCCGGGCGGAAATCAAAATTTGTTTTATCTATGGTTGCTTAAATTGCTACTTCAATTATAAAAAAATAAAAATAACCAAATTCCAATCAAAAAAGTGACATCTACTCAATGACCCACTTAGGGGGTGAATTGTGAAAAAATCTGATACACATAAAATTTCACTTAAATAATTATAATAATAATAATAACTTTGATAGTGGGTATTTCAAAAATAAAATGATTATGCATACAAACTTTCATACCTTATTCATACCCTTAAAGTTAATTTTTCAATAACATGGAAACAGGTACATCTAAGTACAGTGCCACGAAGATATGGAATAATCTGCCACCTCCTCTTCGCAGTCTGAAAACAATAAACACATTCAGATCTAGGTATAAATTATTCCTTCCTGAAGAGCAAAAAGCAAGTCTCTAGCCGTTGTTTATTAATAATTGAAATGTTTTGTAGAATTTTTATTAAAATATAATTGTTATTGATTTGTTATAAATTATTTTAAACCTAGTAAATATTATCAATAATAATACTACACTTGAACTACTTACCACTGTGTTTCTGACCGGCAGGTATGGCGGCGAATATATGTAAACCCATTAGCCCTGTGGCCTGTCTCTAGGTAAAACACGTGTCGCGTCCAATATGTCCTTTTAATTCATTTCTTTCTTCATACTTTTTACTCTCATTAACTAAACAAACGTTTTATTCATGTACACACTTATTCCGAATACTTGACAGTCAGTAAATTAGGAATAATTTAATTTTATTAAGAAAAATAACTTAACCGAAAACGACTGACCGGGCTTCCGTCACGGAAGGCAGGGCCGCGACTGAAATATCAGTGCTGTGCTCACGCGCGGCTTAAGCTGAGGCTGGGCCCATTCGTAGCTCGTTACGCTGCAGCACGGACATTTCATGTTGTATTTAGGTTTAGTTTAGCATATACTTAGGGTGTAGCGTTATTGTGTTTTCTTTTCTCTGTTTTTTGTGTATTTTATTATGTTCAGCTGCGGCTTTAGACTACGAATAAACATTTTTTTCATTTCCTTTCATTTCATTTCATCTCATCTCATCTCATCTCATTTCATTTCATTTCATATTTTTTACCAGAGAGCCAAACACTAATATTCATAGAGCTCACTTCAAAATAGACAATTTTTAAATAAATTTTCCATCTCTATTTACGAATGGAATACCAAAAAAGGCCTTTTGTAGTGGGTGCCTGTATCACAAAAGGAATGGAATATCCAAATTTCATGTTTCTAGCTTCGGTTGTTTAGGCTTTACGATAATGAATCAGTCCGTCAAGACTTGTCTCATACATATAGCTTAAGGTTACGATATGAATGAATCAGGATTCAGATTCTTTTATGGTTATTATAATCTAAATTGAAAGAGAAGAAATAGTGAACTCAACTAAGTAGTCAACAAAAAATTTCTGTTCTGATAGTCTGTTATGATTGCCATTATTGCAATAAAATTCTGTAGTACCGCTCAAAAGTTCAGGCAACCGAATAATAGCATATTACGGCACCACAACCGAGAAACGGATCAAATACAAATCCAATTTCTATTAAACTTTCTATATGAAAGACGTTATCGAGAACACAATGATTTTTCCAAGTCCTTTGGGGCAACAAGTTGATGAAATATTTGTTCAATCGCGTGTGTAACATATTTTCATTTATTTTACTTCACTCAACTAACTCAACTGAAACTACAACAATAATATCTTGGGAGAATAGGAATCAGCATTTAATGTTAGTGGTATTTTAATTATAACTTGCCTTGGTTTACCATAATGCACGAAAATAATATTTGTCTGAAATATATAATCTATAATTATAAGAACCTCATGAAAAATACACTTTCGAAGTATCCTAATTTAAAGGAAATTTAAGATTTTAGAAAAAAGTTTCATTTTGTTACGTCAGTCGCAGTTTATATTATTCTTTTTTACCGTGACTAATTTATATTTTGAAATTATCTACTGCTTGTCATCATGAAGATTTTAATTAAATATTAATATATAAAAAGACCCGAAGATCTTTTACAAGCACACGAAAAGGATAAAATATAGATCGTGTAAGTTTCTAACGATTTGAAAAGAAAGAAAGAAAGAAAGAAAAACATATTTATTCTGTCTTGTGTAACAAACAGTATTGGACATAATATATATCAAGATACAATAAAGACAGAAAAGGTTCGCACTCAAGCGTCGGCGTGAGGGAGCCACACCTGCCTGATATTTCAGTGCGACCCGAGCGTCCGAATAGTTCATACAAGCGGTATTTATAAATATATTTATAAGTGCTTACTACAGGTATTTATGCAGTAATAGTAGTAGTAGCAGTAGTAGTAGGTAGTAGGGTAGTATATATATATATATATATATATATATATATATATGTATGTGAAAAAATAAGTATTAAAGTAATTTCTGTAATTTAACAAATTGAAATAAAATTTACACAATATATTGATCTTGACGTGACAATACATTTTAAGAGTAGTAGCGCAAATCTTGTTATTAACAAATTATATATTTATAAACAGAATTGTTTTATATGTACATAAAATATTCGCGAAGTCAATGAAAGGGCAGATCAACGTTTTTCAGACAAGCTATTAATAACAAATTTATCATGCAACTTGTACAACTTGCACAGTAACATTGTAAACATTTCAAGAAATACAAAAATTTAAACTTGTAAATAAATACATTGAATTCAATAATAAACATCCCTCTGCTGCGTTTTACGAAAAGAATCAAAATGATTTCTCAGATATGATACAATTTTATATGTAGGCAACCTGTAGCAACATTTGCAAGTTTTTTGCGACACTGAAGGTAAAAATGTTGGCCTTTAGCAATACATAATTCATGAACATACCACCTCTACTGCAATGCAGAAGGCTACAAACGATGAAAGCTCTTCCTATCCTGAACAAACTAACCTCTCAAGTACTACAACTTACCTACAAATAATGTAACACGTGTCTGCAGTCATCAAAACGTTTTATTAATGTTAAATAATATATATGAGTTACTGCATCCGCTCGTGGATTTATATCAATGATTTTACAAGTTGATATTAGTCATTCGTTAGTAGAATAAGGTAACCAAGCAGATTACAGATTTTCCTAGGGTCAATGGTAAGCCATGAAACAGACGACCGCGACACTTCGCCTAATTAAGTTTAAATCCTGTTCTAGTTATGTACCGATGAAGCTTGTAATCAGTACATAAATTTGCTGTCCGTCAAAAAACATTTTATTCATAACTAAATCAAGATACAAATAAATTATTGTGAATTAAAATAAGAATCGTTAAGAGTGACCTAGTGGTTTCATTACAAAAATGAAACATTGAAAAACTAACCCAAATGAATATTTGCACTTATTAAGTAATTTTCTACACAACTTTATAGAATTTTCAATACCTTTTATAATTACATGCCTAACCGCCATTTTCTACCGGCACAAATGATAAAGTGAATATAAAATAATGGAATGAAAAAAGAAAAAAAAGATATATTAGTAATAACCTAGTGATTAAATAAAAATAATAAATAAATAACAATAATGTCACATAATACATAATTATTAAGATACCACGTGTATACACTGTATGACAAGGATTATAGCCGTACACGAGTTCCTAATTCTTATAGGCTAACTAATTATCACGAACTTCCTAAAACTACTCTGCATTTAAATGGGGCTGGAATGTATTCTCTCCCATCTCAATTCAAAAATGTTTCAATTCATAAGGTACTAAAGCCTGAACTTTACACCTACTTATTTAAGCTTTCGTCGTAAATGTGCACGTGGGAATGTAAATATTTCAAAGTAATTTTGCCAAATTGCCTTGTCTTTGGCTTCTGCCTATTAGCAACCCTCTACAGAACACGGATATCTCCTCATAATTACAGAAGCCTAAAACATATTCCATCATACTGCTTCAGTGTGGATTCGAGCGCCTTGCTTTTAACGTGGCTTAGCCAAAATAACGTTAAAATAGTCCAATATATAAATAAATACTTTTGTTTTAGCTTATCAGCAACGTGTAAGGACACCTTAATGTCCTTAAGATATTTTTTAATTTTATCTAGAATAGAACAGAATTTATTTCTTCAAGTTAACACTGCATTATAAATAGGCAATATTCTTAGAGTATACTAATAGTTAAATATACAGCAGTAAGAACTTGAAGAAATGGGGCCACACTCAGCAACGGCCGCAGCAAAACCACGACCGTTGATTTTCAGGGTGACCCTAATTGGCGTAGATCGACCAGTGACATTAAAAATCTAATTCCTAAAGCGAAAAGTACATTTTATAGTAGGTAGTTGAATTCAATTGAATAAATGTAGATAAACAGTCCGTAGCTTACAAATGAGACAACACACTCTATGGCTGCTTCTCTCCACCACTCTATGGCTGCCCAGTATCTTGTTGCAGCTTGTCCTAGTCATGACACTACTTGCACAAATCTTTTTATTTTTGCATCTCCTATAAGACGTCAATATAAATAATAAACACTCAGAACTGTCTAGTTTTTATGCCACGCGATAATATCCTTAGATAAGAATTGACGACTACTATTTAAAAAAACGTTCACACACTCACACCCCCGCACTAGGATTCCCTGTGTTGTGGGCGGCATGGACATACACAATTATCACATCACAAACACCCATGACCCGAGAACAAACATTTATCTGTCACATAAATATCTGCCCCGGCCGGGAATCGAACCCGGGACCCCACGCTCGGCAGGCAGGGTCACTACCAACTGGGCTACGGGGTCGTCTAAACTCTATTGTACGATAACAATTAGGGCTAACGGCTTAACATGTACCAATTCAACGACACGATTTAATATCTGTTAGGTAAGTAAATAAGCACAGAAGCGGTAAAGAAATTTTTCCAATAACGTTCACCCATCCAGCTAATGACAACATCAATCTTCGCTTGATTTGATCAAACACTTGATCCACAAAACGTCGGTGGGCTATATGAGCGCTTGCGTCATTATTTTTTTTTACTTATTATTAACAAATAAACTTGAAGTGTTCGCGTGTAATTTCAAAATAATTGTGTTGTTATTTATACGACAGCAAGACCCTAAAAACTCTTTAAAAAAATCTCTCCGTTTATCATTCTGTTTGTCGGAGTAATCTTTGGGACGGCTTAACTGATTTTAATGAGAATTCCACTAGAAGGTAGATGGTAGAGTATGAATTGTTACATATAGAATACTTTTCCGACCTTCTGGACCTAGGTCTGATGATGACCAACCAATTTTCAGAGATAAAAATAGGATGTCATTCAGCATCAGCACTGAACTCATTTCACTACCAACATCATTGTCTCTATCATACAATGTCTCGTCGGTCCTTACAAATGAAAAAAAAACATTTATAGTGTATGTTAAGCATTTACTGCAGGCATATATATTAGTTTATATCTTTTGTAGGAAAATGTAAACAAAACTAAAGATCTGGAATGCCGTGTCCACATACGTCCTAAAATTTCAAACAAACTGTTACAATATCGAAATACCGTACAACAGGTGATGAGCACATTCTATAGGAATTTAAATATCGAAAAAGGTAATATAGGGATTTTATTAAGAGGTAAGCGTTAGCATTTTGAGCACTTTTTAGCTATTACTGACATAAAAAAATAAGAAAATTAGCCCTAAAAGTACATATATGAAATTTATAAAACGTTTAAGAAAATTGAACATCAAATATTTGGGATGCGAGTACTATTTGCAAACAAGAATTATATTTTCTGCTTGCTAGCTATGCTTAGCGTAGCGTAAAGCAGCTCAACGAGCGTCTTAAGAGTTTAACAGAAATATCAATACAGGAATTTTACCATTCAATGAAAAATTATGTGAAGAAAGTTTTAGGTTATTTTATCCCTTTAAATATCTATCTATCTATTTTAGTTTCTTTTTTAGGATTTTTTTCTTACCCATTAATTTATTACATGTTGAAAAAGTAAGCCATGGCATATAATAGACAGCAGATAGCAGAGCGAATAACATGTAGCACACAGTCGATTGCTGGGAGTGGAAATAAAATATCACAAAAGGGATGGCATCTAGCACAAAGCGGATATCGGATTAAACAGTAAGTAAAATCGTATATATAAAGAAGTGGAAAAAGTGTATGTAGCGATCTTCAATCTAAGATTCTTTATGTATACGATTTTATTTGGAATCATGTAAATGTATATGCTATAGTTAGTATTTTAATTGTGCAGGTAACCGTTATATTAGTAAATTTTCATTTTTCTGGGATAAGATATGTTTTTATTCTGGGACATTGAATAACTTCTTACCGAAATAGAGCTAAAATAGGTCAACATTTTTAGTGTAAAAAGTGACACTTAGGCACATAAACTATCTGTGTGCATAATATCATATCGATCTTTTGTTCTATAGCAATGTGAAAATAGGAAAAAACAAAGTTTCCATTACGTTAAAGTGCTTTTTATTGTGTTGCGTTATATATTAAGTTTTACAGTTAATACCGTCCTACTTCGTTTGGGTTTGACTATTAATTATACATATATGATTATTAAAAACTTAATATTTTTTGCCTTGATTCATTGACATGGTTACTGACATTTTATATAGCCTACCATCTACGCAATCACGTGCGCAAACACGTTTTCACTACATACCCAATTTTCATGAAGATCGGTCAAACCATTTTGAGGTATCTCGAGACATACACGAAAATCTCAACAGATTTATATAGTAGTATAGATATGACGTCAATCATAACACAACCGTTGCTGAAAACCGTATAATTGAGCGATGGGTGAATAGATGAAGTAAGAGTTTAACAGATATTTTATCTAAAATTTATAAGCACAGACACAAAAGATTAAAATTAATCATAAATTTATTATTATCTTCGTGTTTTTGTACATTTCTCTATAATGCTATATTTATTACATAATTAGAAAAAAACTGTTTTTTTAGTAAAATATTCTTTAGGCGCACCATGTAAGGGAAAACGTTACGATTATTGTGACGAAAAATGGTTACGCTGGGCCAGTACGTTACAATAATAATATTCCATTACGCGAAGAATGTATGAATGTGTATATATGTTTCATAAGTATTTTTTTTCCTTATATTAGGTTTTTTGTTGAGTTTTACAACATGGTTAGTTTATCGGGCATTTTATAAATTCATGTTTATCCAGTACAAACTTACCTGGCAATTCATTCTGTTAATGAATAACCGTATGAAAACTCTTTTTTATTAATATATATTTTTTTAATTGTAACAATATAAATAAATAAACCCTACAATTATTGCATTCTTGGTAGGTACTCTGTAATTGCCTCATTATCCCAAAATGAGGTTTTCTGGAAGTTTTACTTTTACCATGTGTGAACTGCTCACACCTTCTTTATTTACTAATTATTTATATCTTTTTTATGTAAAAACTCGGCTGACAACCAGACGACTACCGGATGGTGAAGTTGGCACAACCATGGGCGTCTTTAACACCAAAACATTCACCAAAGTGTTGCTAGCGGAGACCCCGGTTACTACTTGCGAGAGACAACTTGGATACAATAGTGCGACCGAATACAAAAAAGGCTAGTCATTCGTGAATCCTTCTAATAGTACCGATTACATATTTCTTTTAAATTTAAATATGGTTTTATGCTGAACGTCTTCATATACAGGAGAAATATTTTATACTTATTAATACGTAACTAAAAATGCAGAAGAAGCCAGTGTGCAGTGCTCTAATGACTCCACGCGAAGGGCTCTTCACGACTCCGTTGCTCCACACTCGTGCACTTTTCAGTTCCACCCTTCAGTACTTTCTGTTCTGTCTAGGATCTCCGAGCTCGCCCTTTTCAAGCACACACCAATGGTACCTCCGTACAATATTTACTATCAAAATGCACTGTCATTCTTAGCTCTGAACCAATCACACTAGAATTCAACCAATATGTACAGTACACTATCGCAACAAAACATTAAAATCTGTGATCCATCAGTATATATTAACAAATAGCACACAACAATTCAATTGTCAATATCCTAACGTAGACCAGAATTTACATACTCGTAGTACGTTACAAACTACAGCAAGCTTATACAAACCACAAATATTGGGTACTAGCGATACCTGAAATAATCTGCGCTAGCATGCCATATTGGCTGGCACACGACAAATATAATACTCAGAATTGTTAATGCTGTATTTCGATACGGTCACGGTTTTTATACATTAAAGTTTGATAATTCAAGAAAATGTTAAGATATTTCGTGAATGTTTTGTAAAAAGAGTTAAGCGAAATAAATAATCTAGTAGAAGCTCCGTACAGTAAGACTAACGACTCCATGCGGAGGGCCCTCGACAATTCAGCTGCTCCAAGCTCGTGCACTTTTCAAGCGCTCTGTTTATGCTCCAGTTCAACCAAACTGCTATTCAGTATTAGACAGTTTCAGTCACCGAAATACATAGAATTTTATCATCACAACAAAAATTCTGTACCTAACCTATAATTCACTACATGTTTCGTATATACCTACACATTTTGCATATATTCGCACATGACTTGATTTAAAAAAATAAAAATTTTATGATGAGTATAATATTAATTATAAAGTATTTAACTACAAATAAAATGGACAATAAATGAATGAACGTAACATAATAGGTAAGTTTTTTAAATATATCACCAATTTATCATGAGTGCAATCTCTTATAACAATGAAGATTGCATTAGTCTCTATGAAATTAGTTTAAATCTAGTTTACTTTATTAGTATCACCTTATAGTAAGCACCTCCCTCCCACAGGGGAAACATGTACCTATAATAGGTTAATAAAATTATATGCATCCTATCACCGCTTACCATCTGTACAAGGGATATCAATACTAATTTAATAACAATATAGTTTCACAAAGTAACTGATACATTTAACTATCATCTCCAACGAGCTAATTGTACTTGCCAAGTTTCTTTCTCATTTCGTTCTTCTATTTCATACTAATTATGCTGATATCTATTACATTTAATTTTCTCAAATGTTATTGAACAAAAAAAACATATCCAAATTACTGAAATCTACGTATTCATTGTACGGTTAACTGTTACGTTATTCGATTGGGAATGTAGACCTAATTTGTATGACCTAATGTAGAACCTAGATCCAAATTAATAAACATCATTATTGGTAATAGCCCTGTGAGTAATCATAACACTACATTATGATTAATAATTATAGGGACACCTCATTCTGAGTTTTATTCACCACCGACAAGAACACGAAATACACGAATTTTCTTTTAACTGGCGCATCAGCTTTGGCGGCATAGAAACATCGAAAATATTTACATCATCAGTACCCGAGTTTTCAAGTAAAACATCTTTAGCGCGACTTGAGACTATGTAACTCAGATTTTTTCGGACGGAAGTAACGCTCAGTAGTCTATAGTCTGTTTACGTAGTGTCCATTATTTACTACTTAGTGGCAAACATCTTAATGTACTTGAATATTTTTAATTAAATAAATAACAATTTAACGGCTGTACAATAAATTTAAAATTTTTGAGTGCTCTTTTTTATATAATTTCTTTTATAATAATTAAATTGTTGACACATTTTTTTAATTGTCTGACGTTTGCTAAATTTTAGCAAGGTTATATCGACATGAGCTGTTTTAACCTTAAATTGTTTTTTTTTTAGTTTTAATTACTTTCATACGTGAGTGAGAATAATTATTTAACAAGTGAGAGTGCTATAAATTGTTTCGTTTTACGTCAATCGCGCGCAAAGCTTACACGCACATTTTTTAAAGTTGAGAGATGGTGATTAGAGTAGTAACAACCCTAAAGGAGTATAGACAAGGGTGCTGTCGGAGTTATACAGACTAGCAGGTGTAATTCAGCTTTAATAGAAGGAACCTAATTCAAAGAAGCATTGGACATCTGAATATGGCACGGGACAAGTACGGATTGGCAGTTTTCGCACACCTTCGAGAACATTATGGAAGACGGTCGACATGCAGGTTTCTTGATGATCTTTTCCTTCGCTGCAGCATGTGACAATTAGCTTGTAATGCACACTTTAAAAATTTTGAGAATCTCAGATCCTTTATGCGGAAGACCAACGTTCAGACTAAATATTTTTTATTTATTTATTATTTAGGGTTTATAATAGCAGTGATACGTGTTTACGTGAACGTTATTTGAATATGAACTTACACTGTATGTATGCAAATTAAAGTGTCAGAGAGAGCTTTAGAGCTTTAACATTAGGTACTTTCACACAGCTACAAAATCCAATGCTTGAAACTTCATTGAATTCTTTAGAGAATGGACTAGTTTCTAGAAAGTTTGTAATAGAGAACAAAGATCGACCTAAATACCTAGAAATAAATACTCGTACAAGTTAGCTAATGCGCATATAACAATTAAGAGGAGCGCGCAGGCTTTCAATAAAGATCTTCCGTGTGGAAGACCAGCTTCCAAATTTGAAATGTATATGTGTATTTGCATAAAATAACTCATAATTTTAAAATTAAAAATTGCATATAATTTCACAAAGCTTATAATAATTTACAGTTTTAAAAAGTGTCAGAAAACCTGATTAATTTTATTTTATGGTTGTACTAACAGAAGACCGCGGATGATTCCTTTAGGAAATATAAATCACTTTAAGAAACGTTTTTTTCAAATGTCAATATGGTTTTATTTTCCAACATATCGACACGCCTGTGACAAAACAAAACACGCTACAGGCTATATACTTTTTTACACACATAACTCACACATTCTTTTAGTCACCGGAAACAAAAGATCCCCAATCTATTGTCATGTCTATATATAAAAAACGTATGTAATTTTTTAATATAAATTGATAAGTGGTTTAAGTAAGCACTATTTAAAAAAATTACTACAAAATAAAGAAGTCGGTAGGGCAACATTCAAAGTGTATTTTTTTGACCTACTGGAACTGGATCTGATCAGCCGATTTTGATGGGATTTCATCTAATGTGTTATTTACAGATCCAAAAAAAAACGAACGTCCTCATAAGGTGTAACATTGAGTCTATATCTACACCATCACAAAATATACCATCCTTAAGGAGGCGTTCGTCCTGATATAATGAGAAAATTTGAAAGTTTGATTAACCAGTCACAATGTATGTCGCGAAATGCTACCTTAATAAAATATATTCAATGTGATTAGCAATATAGTTGTCTAAAGTCCTGAATTACAGGAACATAGTTATCTAAAGTCCGGAGGAAGTTCCTGATGTGGGACTCTGAGGGATTAGACTCCGAAGACCGACCTCTAAATAGGTAAAATTAGAATTTTTTAATTGTTACAATATAATTATGAGTGTCTCGAACGAAGAATTCCCGCAATAAGCGTTTTTTAATATCGGTCGGCGAAAACAAAATATCGCACATGTTGAAATATGAAGATTTAAATTAACATAAATTGAGATATAGTTGACGAATGTGATCATAACTCTAGCTAATTTATGTTAATACATACATGATATACAGCCTACGTCCTCCACAGTAAGGTGCATTTCAGATATCAAGAATTTTTCATATAGGCGCCGGAGTTCCGGAGATTACCTTCCGCATATACACAAAGTCACAAAGTTCGCACTCTCTCTTTATAATATTAGTAAAGATGTTATAATCTAGTGTATAGCAAAACATTAACATATCCGTAAGGAATATGTTTTGAAAACTAATATAAATTAAATTTTAAAAGATTATTGACACATCTAATTTAGTTCTGATATAAAATTCGCAGCTCATTCTCAAAATTTTTAAAAATAATGTTACTGACATAACTATTTATCTCACTGATGACTGACTATTTATCTGTAACATTTACGATGACAAGAATTACACTGAGAACTATGAAAAAATGAATTTTAAATAATCATGCTAGCCGTTAAAGGGCAATCGCCTCCTAGCCTATTCCTATCTTAGGTTCAATTTTAGGAAATATTAGATTTTTTTATAATAATAACGCGTAGGTATTAAAACTACTTTAAGGTGTCAACTTTCGAATGTTATCCAGTCTTTGCTTAGTAATTGAATAGAATTGACAATCTTCGTCATACTCATTTGTTATTTTGAAATGGCTTGTCTGGTCAAATGTTTCCCATATGACATGTTATATAGAAAGGTCTTCTTACTTACAACTAACACTGAACGTCAAAATACATACACTAAAAAATAGAACCTCCTCCTTTCTTGAAGTTCAAAAAAACACAATTTGTCTTATTATGTCATTTGTTTCTCATGGATAGGCTTGTTAGCCAACGTGATATACCCATCTCACATTTCATGAGAAAATAACATAAGACTGCAAGATAATATCTTGCCGTGGCAAACATAGTAAGCCTGGTGGTCTCGCTATGACCATGAACTGAACATAACAAAATGTCATGTTGATATAATCATTCAAATACTTTCACGTATTCATAAATTTTATGTACAAACTTAACAATAACAAACTCCGGAAACAATTCATAGCTCTATTTATATGTAGCAATGACTAAAAGCAAAATATAAATCATAATTCTGATTCTTTTCAGTGGGACCAACAAACCGGTTTCACCCGCTGAGTTTTATATTTGTTTCTCATTGTAATGTTACAACAAAAGACAGTTGCCTTTAAATCTGCATGAAACAGTAGCAAAACAAAAATGTGAAGTCTGTTGAAGTAAACTTATATAACTTTTTAAACAAATGTTTTGAGTGAATGGCCAGCCCAACAATTCAACGGTTACAAACCTGTCTTGTTGTATAATACTTTTAAATATCGAAGTAGGACAGATTTGAAATTTAAGACATCTATTAATAATTAACATAATAAGCATTAGGTTAATACCAGTAAATCAATGCCAGATCTAATCGAACACCAGATTTAAATGACGACAGCTCAGATTCAATAGAACCGAGGATCCCGTCGACACCTCGATAGTGTGCAGCCGCCATATAGTGCGCTGTGTTCAGTGTATCGAAGGTATTGAGAACAATATTCGGTCGTGTATCGGCGGTAATTGGCTGGGAGTGGGCGGATCGATCGTTCGATGTGACACAAATACCTCGTTCCGCCACGCAACCCTCAGTAATCCACTATCGACCTAATTGTTTCTTCTAATGACTACAGTTGGAATCAATTATTACAATCCATTACAAGTCGTCGTTCATTTATTACCATGCCCAACTCGGCGGAAATAGAAGCCATATATCAGATGGGCACTTGTTTTCGTAACTTTGTTAATTCAGAACGCGAGTAATTTACGATTTTTCTGTTGCAGGTAATAATGATGATAAAAACATTTATGATTATTTGTTTATACCGTACGTAAAGGTTCCCCCTTACTTACTTTAAAACGTTATAAAAATACGAAGATCACATTAACATGTGGAAGCAAAGTATGTTATAATAATACTCTCTGTGAATGGTTTACTTTATTATTATGCGAGGCCCGAGGGAATCTTTTAAAAATGTTTTTATATTGCTCTTCAAAACACCTAACATAAATATTACAGAACATGAGCGTAACACTAACTCCCCTTGAACTGTAACAAACAAACGCACGTATTAATAACGTACTATGACATGTAGAATAGATTCAAATTCATAGAGTAGTATTAGAAAATATGTTCGGCAATTTGTTCAATGCCCTCATATTGGATTGTTTTGTAGTATGAGGAGAAACAAACGGCGGCTCGCCAGCCGTACACATCGTGCAGCGCGCCATTGAAATGTTGTCTCTGAGGACTATGTTTTATTGAAAAACTTTCCACGTTGTATCTTCCATCCCCCGAGCTCGCACATCGCCAATTTTACTAGTTATAGAAGCGGATTTACAAGTGTATTTACACATGAATATAATATTAAGTTCGTATCTAGTACAATACCTTGCGAAAAGTAGAAGAGTTACGCGATAATGAAATTCAGATCACTTTCATTTCTTATACATAGCACACATATATCTGAACAATTGAGGTTATTAAATACACACTGTTCTGTAAACAGTGAGAATAGGCACAAGGTGGTCTGAGTAAATCGCTCCATTAGGCAGTTAAAAGCTCGTCGCTATCGCCGGAACATAACTCAGCCACCCGTCTCCGCGCGGTCCTATAAATTACGCCTTTGTGCGAACGGGGCGTGCCCGCTTAAAATATGTACGACATTGTCTTCCTAGCGCACCTCCCCCCTCTCATATCTTACACTGATATCCAGCTAAGGTCATCTTTCAGTAAATTATCTTTGTCTTTACAGTATGGCAGACTTAGCTGCACTGTAACTCAAAACTTTATGTAGGTCAACCCGGTATTACTATGGACCCTCATTTTAATGTTTAACTAATAAATTGTCAAGTTTATTAAGTTACGGAGGTCTTGGAATGACGGAGGAGTTATAATTTATGGTTACGTTTTAATTTCTCTCTCTCTATATATATAATATAAAAAATATATATCATATTCAGATAATATGCTTACTTAATAAAAGAAAAATAACAATCAGCTTTGTTACTAAATTGATAATTATCACGGATTACTTGTATATATAGCTTAGGTATATACTAGCTTTTTAGCTGCACCACGACTTATATACTAGGGAACCATACCCAAAACTATTGATATTGAAAAATTATCTTTTTTTCAATGTAAATGGCAGTATAGGTATATTTTTTATTCTATATGCACATATTTTTCAGACCCAAAAATATCCATGCAAAATTATTATCTGGAACAAGTATTTATTGACGAAATGAATCATTATTTCCAACAAAAGATTGTTTTACCTGCAAGCACCTGAATAGGCATGTGTAATGTAAGTGTACCTTTCTGAATGCTTGCCAACTATCCCGGAATTTCTGGGACGTCCACTTTCTAGGGATTTTTCAACATTCCCGCTGAATCAGTACATCGAAACCTTTAGGTAACTATTGCCTCGAATGCAGCGACTCAATCCCAACAGACTGAAATGTAGGTCGTGTCGAAATATGTGTCAACACGGGATTACTACAATTCAGGTTTAGTCAAAAAAATAAATGCATGAATACAAAAAGAAAATAGATACCCAAAATTTGGCTTGAGAGCCAGTTTTTTCTTTTTTACCGTCTTCTAATTTCCTGACCAACAACGCATCAGTGATACCATTGGTTTTGATGATATCCATGAGCGACGGTGACCACTTACCATCAGGTGGCTCGTCTGCTCGTTTGTCGGCTATTAACGTAAAAAAGAGAAGGATGTATGATGTAATGTATAGAATATCTACCTATTTTTATCAACGTATCATACGTATCAACTTCTACTGTCCATTTGTTACAGACAAAGGAAAGTTTCGCGGTCTTAATTAGGAAACTTTAAATTCATTCCATAAATATCAGAAAACTGACCTCAGTAATGCCACTGTTGTAAATTTAGCTTAGGTATAACTTTTTGGAAATACTACCTGCATTGCAACTGGAATATATAAAAGTACAAAATAATTTGGTGTTGAATAAATCTTTAATAGTTTCATGTTACATTCCTACATGTACCTATATCTTTAATTTATGTAAATCCTATAAAAACAAGACCAAAATGAAATATAAAAGTCCACTATATCTATAACTTTATTTTCTAAGAATTATTAAGATATTTCATATGATGCATTATAAATAATGAATTTCACGATGCAACGAATGTACACACACATATATTATATAATTTAACTTTTGAGGAGTGACCTTGAACAGCATAATAATTATGTTTCTGTGGATTTTCTTGTTTAAATTCACGTACTAGATCATCATCAAACCAGTCAATTTTTTCCTTTTTATGTAAGTCTTGTCGATCCGCCAAGTGCTAGGTGTATTGCATACATAACGATGACAACAAAGATTAACGAAAATTAATGATTTAGAAGAAAACTTTTACAATCGAATACGTTGAAAACGTAATGAAATGTAGTATATTATTATCTTTTCGTGAAGCCTGCCTGGCTAGCTACCACCCTCCTGCTTGAATCAGCCGCCAAACGTCTCGTCGTGTTCCGCCTGGGGGACATGAAAACCAATACTTTCTTTCTTTCACCTTTCTCGGCAGACAACGCATTAGTAACGCCTTTGGTGTTGCTCTCGTCCTTGAGTGACGGTGACCCCTTACCATCAAATTGCTCGACTGCTTGTTTGTCGGTTATTCATATAAAAAAATTTAGTGAATGTCTGCCCCGGTCGGAAATCGAAACTGGAACCCACCGCTAGACAATGAAGTACATACGATGCAGAATCTTTAAATAAATATATTTTTTATAATGCGTATGTTAAGCTTATAATTTTTTGATTTTAAAAATTAAATAATTAAAAAAACGTTACATAATGTTTACAAAAGAAATTGTTTTTGAATTGATCTTTCAGTGTCGATCATACTTTAAAATTTAAATAATTAGTTAGGCCCTCAATTAACTTATTTTGATATATCGTTCTATATATCCTTTTTTATCAACAGCTGTGACTATATTATGTATTACCTTTATATTGCAAGCACAAAACAAAATTCATCAATAATAATCACTCGAACATACCCGAAAATTTGGTTTGTTGATTTGTCCTTCTTTCACTAGGCAGCTTAACAACTGATCGCTGTAATTTTTTTGACAAAGGCAGTTAGTTGATGAGTCATCGAGTAACATAGTCTTCTTTCTTTTTATCTATTCTAATATTATAAAGAGAGAGTACGAGTTTTGTTACTTTGTGTGTGTATGATAACCTCCGGAACCATAGCCACATTTTTGAAAATTCTTTTATCGCTTAAAATATACATTATTCCGGATGGACATAGGACGTTACATATTATAGAATATGTAAGTATATATAGGTACACATATAAATTAGCTTGAAACATGCTCATATTCATTTTGTTTTATTTCATTTAGAGATTAGTATGAAGTATACTTACGTAATCTCTACTATGATACTAAAAATTCGGATTTGATTTTATCCTAATTTAGTATAAAAGACCTGCTACAAAAAAGTACAATCATAAATTCAATGGTTATCTATAACACATAATTTGTTTATGGTTGTAATATGGTACGTAAGAAATCAAAACGAAGTTGACGTAAAGTTGACAAACTCTTCTCTCCTTAGTGTCTGTCCAGTGTCAACTGTTGAAAATTTCTCCCCGCCAACGCAGTGTCACCGTGATCCACGTAATTCGGTCGAAATATCTGTAAAAAACACAACAGTCCAGTAAAGTGCCAGTTACAGTTAAAACGTATAATATCCTTGAAGATATCAATTTAAAAATTATAAAGTTCGCTCTTTGTAAGATATATATACAGCCTTTTGGTTTTTAGATGAGAGGAGTGATCCAAAAGTAATGGTAATTGGTATAATAGGTTAACCCTCTCGTTAACTCGTTCAGGGGTCGCTAATATGCTCAATCCTTCACTGCTGCCCTTTTTTATATTTTTGTATATATGAGGTTGGGGAGAAAGTCTTTTCGCATTTTTTATGAAAATCCAAAACATTTTTAATAAAGTTTTTTTTAAATTTAACTAAAATATATAAGTACCATTTTGTTCGATAACTTTTTGCCATCTTGTAGGTAGGGAGATGATCCCATTGCTATAGAAATTCTGGGGATTCTGATCAAAAAACTGCGTCAAGTAGTTTTGGCAGTCCTCACGTGACGTTAACCTGACACTGTCTAAAGAAATCTGAAGAGACCGAAACAAGTAGAAATATGAAGGTGCAACGTCCGGGCTATACGGTGGATGCATCATCATCTCACAGCCAAAGTCTCTCAGTTTTGGCTGAGTCGCCAAAGATGTGTGAGGTCTAGCGTTATCATGATGAAAAGTCAGACCCCTTCTATTAACTAATTCCGGCCGCTTTCTCTCAACTTCTTGCTTTAGTCTCATCAGTTGTTCGCAGTAGAGTTCAGAATCGATGGTCCTACCTGGCGGTAACTGCTCATAATGAATGATGCCCTTCCAATCCCACCATACACACAGCATCACCTTATTACGAGTTAACCCGAGTTTCGCCACAGTCTGTGAAGTCTGACCGGCCTTTGACCACGACCTTTTTCGCACGTTCTTGTCTTACGTGATCCATTTTTCATCACCAGTTATCAGCTTCTCCAAAAATGGTTCGATTTCATTACGTTGTAATAAAGAATCGCAATGAGGACACGGTTCATGAGGTTTCTTTCAGTGAGTTCGTGCGGCACCCAAATATCGAGCTTTTTTGTGTACCCAGCTTTACCCAAATGCGTCAAAACTGTTTTGTGATCTATTTCCAGTTCTTCAGCTACGTCGTAACTACTGATATGCCGATCTTGCTCAACTTTTTCAAAAATGGCATCCATTTTATCCGTGACAGGGCGACCAGAGCCACGTGCATCTTTGACATTAAAATTTCCGGATTGAAAACGCTTAAACCAATTTTGTGCCACTCTCACAGACACTGCACTAGTCCATAAACATCACAAATTTTTTTTCGCGGCCAGCGTTACATTTTTGCTTTTTTTGTAGTAAATAATAATAATAATTTTACTAATAAACAACACTTTTTCCTAAACGCAATAGAGTGTACAACATTTTTTCTTATCCCATCTTTAGCTAACACAAACAAACTGGATGGTTTGCCCAACCGAGAGCATGCCACCTATAATTAATTGTCCGTATGAAAAACATAGTGTAATATGAATTAATGATAAATTTATTTGAAAATAACACTGAAATAGTAAAATGATAATTGTAAACGTCACTATTACGATTGATGCACAAACAACAATAATAATGGCCGAAAACTGTAGGTAGTGAGAAAAGAGATCCTATCCCTACTCCGTGCTGTTTACTGGGTCAGAAGTGACACAGATGCCTGGCGGGGATAACTGATCAAGTGATAATTAAATAGTAATCGACCTGGGTTGAAAATTATTGAATTACTAATGTCGCTATTAAAAAATAGGGGTTGATGGTAGAAGTGTGAACATTTAGAGTTATACATATTTTTCAGTGGCACGTCATAAAAAGATAAAAATAAAAAAAATGTGGAAAAAATAAAAAAATTAAATTGGGGGTGGACCACCCTTATCACTTAGGGGTATAAAAAATAGATAACAACCTAATCTCAGACCAACTAAATATACATATAAAATTACATCAAAATCGGTCAAGCCATTTCGGAGGAGTGTGGTAATTAAAACTGTGACACGAGAATTTTATATATTAGATATGAGAGAATTGTCATAAAAGTGATTGTAAAATCTCCAAATTTAATTTCGTCCCAGATTGTCTTTATCAGGAAAGTAATAAAAATTAGTTTTATGTTTTGGTAGTGGTACATATACAAGGGTAAAATTTGTTGTGGTCACATTTCTTTACTAGAATGATGCTGACCTTTAAAAATTCATAAAGTATGGGCCACAGGTAGTACACTTCCCTCATCATACGGCTTTATCTGCTAATGTTTAACCGACGAACTCTTCTACAGCCGTGACACAGACAAGACATTGTGCAGCCTTTATAGGCAAAAGAAAATTCAAATGGAAATAAGCATCTACACGTGTAGGCACATGTGTACACGTTCAATAGGGTGTCCGGAAGCATATACCAAATGCTTTAAACCAACCAGTAATACGCGCATGCAGCGTGGGTTCTTACAATTGTCGCTAAAAGACATAGATTTGCAAGAAATTCTATCAACAAAAATCTTTGATACCTTTATAATTACTTATCTTTATAGTTTGCAAAATCAATGGAGTGGGAAAATAACAACTTCGTCCTTGGGAAAATAACCGTCCGTCGTGGGAAAATAACCTTGATTGGTTTGATTTGAATAATTTGATTTAAATAGTAGAATTCTGTTCACTGTTGAGAATTATATTGAAAATTTCATCTACTTTTGGGACATTTCGGGGGCTCCCTATTAAACCTGCCTCTAGGAATGTGTCCCCTTGTGTTCGTATGGAAAACACAGAACGTGTATGAAACAAAAAAAGGAAACATTAATAAAAGAATGCTCTGTAGTTATAAAACTGAATGCAGAAATTTAAACAACTATTATAAAATGTATAATTCTTTCAATTCCAATTTCAGCTGTAAGCATAAATTAACAGTGTCCGGTTCTAAACCGCGCCCCTATTTTTACTTGATCCTTTCGAATTGAATAATTTCCAATGTGAATTCGAACACAGGTTGAGGCATGACATGACCCATTATAAAATACACATTAACATAATAAGAATTTCATAACAATTTAATTCCTACGTTTAGCTTACCACAAAATCAACACAAGATATTCTGAAACCTCCGTCAAAATATGATGGTGTCGTAGGACGTGGCACGGAGGCGTAGCCTGTAGCCGCAACACAAGCTTTGCGGTTCTGTTCCATTAGATCGGTTAAACCCATTAAGAAAGATATCCCATACATACTTCCAGGGCTTGTATGTGTGTTCATGCGATTTACGTTACAATAATAAGAGATAAAATGTAATAACACGTGTTGTTCCTCGGACGAAGTTGTTTAACGAAATAATGAGGACTTTCTGTTGTATATTTTATAACATGCAGGTAACGTATCCTTATTCGTCTCTTTTAAAAAATAATAGAGATACAACACACAATAACAGTGATAGGATGGAAGTTTTTCTTTTTAAAATTCGTTATTTTTTTACTTCACGAACTCTGTGCGTCTCTATTAATTACTTTGGACAATCTTAGTTTTCCATGCAACGACGACGACATCCACTAGTGCATTTAATAATATAGCTATAATTTACAAGTATATTTTAAGGGCCCTATATTACATTATACCAACAATGCTCCTTATGGCTATTTGGAAATCATTAAAAGATACAACATTTCTTTCATGACATCAGAATTCAAATCATCTAGAATAATAGATAACCAGAAAATAATTATTTTAAAATATTTAAATTACTGAGAAATTGGGATTTAGTATAAACTTGAAGTGGAAAAACAAATTTCTCTCGTTAAGAAAAATTTATCAGAATCTTTCGTTGTTACATTGTAAGTCCCTAGCCCAACAGTGGAACAGATGGTTGTTATGATGAGAACTGAGAGAGTATACTTTATTTGAGAGTGAAAATGGCGTAAGTACCTTACAAATTGAGAAACAATGTAACTAGTTACATTGCTTATAGTTGCTTCTAGAAGCAACTTTTCAATAATGTCACACGCAGAATTAATTTAGCGCCCCTTTTTCCATAGCGCCCCTCTTCCCTAAGGGGGTCCCGTCCGATGAAGGTTTAGAGGCCGTATGGACAAAACCAACCTCTGGTGATGTGTAGTGGGTAGGCCCCTAGATACATCGGGAGTCGCACATAACCAGCGTAGCATGAGCATACACCACTTCCCTTCACCTCCCACACATTTCCGGAGGGTAGCCCTATTTTCTTTATCTGGGCGCAAAAAAAAACCCAGAATTAACAAATGTCTATGATGTTTTTGTAACTCACGGTCTCCATTTTATTTATTTATCCTTTAAATATCTGCAACAATGTATCGTAACTAACTTATACACAAAGCTTCTTTATTAAATTATTGTGTAACTACTATTCCCACACTTGTAAATGAAAATTCGTATAGCAAGGATGTGAGGAAAAGGGGGGTATAATATTATCTCTCGTGCTTGATCGACCGCCGATCGCTGCCCTGTCGTCTTCAAAAGGCCTGTTGAGGTCTAATGAGACGGAAAAACCTCAAATCTTTATGTATTTACCTTGACATTTATAACCGCTGCTAGAATTTTTACTTTTCCATGTCAGAAATTTATAAAATAAATAGAAAATATGCGTATAAAAAGTTATACTGCTTTAGAGCGAATAAAAATTAAAAACCTAGTGTTGTTCTTGTACACCTCTGTAAAAATTTAAAGTTATTGCCTTAGAGAAACGTACAGACCTTCTTGATCTTCAGTTTCTACATAAACCTGTTCGGAATAATATTGATTGCTCACAACATCTTAAGTATATAGTATCGATATATATTTTAGGATATATGTTTCTGAATATTATATATTTATAACTATGATATTGTTTTATTACATGGGAATGATTTTTAATTATGTTCATAATTTTTATTATTGCTATCTGCCAACAATTTCTCACCTACACCAAAGATTGACTGGGAGAGGAGTATACCTTTAGGTATTAAGGTTTTATGTGCTAACTCACCAATACCTCGACTTGCAAGCTAAATATTCAGTTTGAGGATTTGGATGTTGGCTTTCACAACATCGCTAAGATTCGGTCTTTTGTTTTTTCTTGAGCCATTTTTATTTTATGTCTATCAGACTTCAAGCATAATATTTCCATTCAATTTAACTTGTTAATTAAGTTTCATTTTTTTTAGTATCGCTAAGTAATACCTAGTACCAATGCTGATTAAACTTGCTTGATTTAAAACTACTTTTTATATACTTTTTTGTTTCAAAAATAGTTTCCGCATAAATATTAAGCTTAGTGGGTAATTTACCTACATAATACTCGAATTAATAGTGTAAGGTGTGTTAGCTTTTATTGGTATTTCATATAGCATTAGTAATTTTGTTACAGTTAATTTAAACTCATTACTATGTTAAAACTGTTGGTAAACCTTTTAAATAAAAAAATAAAAATCAATTCATCGGTGGCGGCAAAATATAAATAAAAAATATAAAATATGTCATTCAGTTTTTTTTGTGATATATTATTTTATGCTCTCTCTCGAGCTGGCTATTATTATTAGTCTGATCGACTACGAAGCAAAGCACGCCGCTGGAGAAGTTGAGTAAATTCCTTACAATAATGTTGTTATATTGTCTATTTGTACAAACTAATTAATGTTATGTTGATATTATGCGTTTATGGAAATTAATTGATATTATATTGTTATTATGCCAGTCCACATAATTTATAGGAAATAACTTGTACCCTTAATGAAAAGTATATTTTGATTATGAATAATACAACTAAATTATCTTTGTTTTTACATGTTTTTTACTTCTACGCATAATTTATCACACGGGCAAAATGAAGAACCCCTATATTTTTACCTCCCATCAAATTCATTACCCCTGTGATAGATTATGCACAAGACCGGAGGAGTAAACAAAATGCAACTCCACGAATACGCAGAAGTACAATTTTACTGATAATAAATTTCAAATACCACACTATTAAATTGTTTACATCGACCTGTTCCTTATAATCAATTAAGATATACGCTTGCTTTTTAAATGTGTTTTAAGTGCAATTTCTTGATGCAGGCATCACAAAGCCACACACTCTAACATAAATAAATAAGATTTATAACCAAAATAATAAAGCGAAAAATCCAGAAGGAAAGTGCTTGAAGATCGGTAGTGTCATCATAGTCACCAAGTTATTAAAACTTAATTTTCACGTAATCTGAAGAAAAATAATTAAATAGTACAGAGAAAAAGTTAAGCAAATAAAATTGTCTTTGCCCTCGTTGTGTTTTATGCAGCCTCTAGCTACACAGAGCAATTAATTTTCATTTTTATAGTACCTCTTTTTGAATTGTGCTTTATTTGCACTTTACACTCGCACTTAGTTTCACGAGTTTATAATACAAAACAATTTTTTTTTATAATACATCTGTTTAAATAGTGTTTTGTTTGAACTTTACACACGCATTTAGATTCATGTATTTACGATATACAGGCATTTGTTATATACATAAATGGAATTGAAATTTGTTTATAATGCCAGTGTTTAAAATTGCATTATACACATGCATTAAGTTTCACGGAATCACTGTAAAGAAAATTAAATTTTTCTAACCCAAAATTAAAAATGCATGTATAAGTTTACCCAGAAAAAGCATTACTACTAACATGCTAGTCGCTACTTCAATTGTAACTAACTGCTTCGGCTCATGCACGAAATAGAGACAGTTGGGTTGATTTTGTTTCAAAATTAAATACATAAATACATAACTGCCATTTTCCAGTGATACCTTCTTAAAATATTTTTTTTTTACATACAATAAGTTAATGCTTGACAACAATCCCACCTGATGGTAAGTGGTGATGATGTCAAAGATTGTGAACGCCCTAACTTATAATGGCCTATTCACTCTCCTCTTGAAAACTCTCACAACGTATGTAACCGGGAACACCGACGCGGGCAAATTATTCCAGTCCTTTGTGCATAATAAACCAGAATGCAAACCGCGTCGTCCGTGCAGGTGGTAGGTTCACTACGAAAGGGTGGATACCTTTTTTTTTTTTAACGTTGGGAAATGCATTTACGCATCCCGCCGCGGACGGGCGGCGGGTATGTGGGACTCGCCGGCCCGCCACAACGTGCCAGAATCCCCACTAAAACCCAGCGGGGCCCTCATCGTCTTGATGGGGCGCCACGGGATCGCTCGCGCATACAACCGTGACGAAAGGGTGGATACCTGCCGTACATCAAGTTGTTCGATGGAGGAACGGTGATGGAGGAATTAATTCGAACAATTCCTGCGCACACTCTCCAAAATGTACCCTATAGAAGACCGAGAGGCTAGCAACCCTGCGCCTGTTCTCAATGCTTTGCAGATCGGTTTCAACCAGATCTGGGTCACCAATGAGCCTCTTTGCACGCCTCTCCATAGAGTCCAACGCAGATCGATGACTTTTGGCAGCACCAACCTAGATGTGACAACAGAACGCCACACATGGTCGAACCTAAGCTAAGTTAAAAGCTGATTTGGTGTAAAATACCGCCTCACCTTCGCAAAGACCCCGAGTTTCCTTGCAGCCGCTTTAGCCTTAGACTCGATGAACCGACCAAAATTGACGTTAGACGAAACTTCTACTCCCAACAATTGAAGACGGTCAGTGCATTCCAAGGATATATGCTGAAAAGTAAGAGCCGGGGTGAACGGGCTCCTCTTGGCGCTGAAGAGACACGTCTGTGTTTTGATTGCGTTGAATCTCATAAGATTGGCATCGCCCCATTCGGACACTGTCCGAAGTGTGAGACTCATACGTTCCACCATGGCCTCTCTACCGGATTGTATTTCGTCTCTGCTGGCCCGGGTTTCAGAAGGTATCTCTCCACTACCTGCATACCCATAGATACCGGGTTCGAGCAGATCATTGATGTGCAGCAGGAATAGAGTAGCGGACAGAACGGACCCCTGAGGAACTCCGGCGTTAGTAGTCATCGATTGCGACGAACAACCATCGACGATAACACGGTGAAACCATTAACTCAGAAAGTCCTTCATCCAAACGATAAGGCCGGAGGAAATACCATACGCCGGAAGCTTTCTTAACAGGCTAGCGTGCCAGACCCTATCGAAAGCCTTCGAGATATCGAGGAAGACGGCGAGCGCCTCCCCGTTTTTCTCGAGGGCCTCGCCCCACAAATGAGTGGCACACGCTAGAAGGTCCCCAGTCGACCGGTTTCGGCGATTTGACAATTGATTTGATAAATTTGATGACCCCATAGTTCTGTTGGTAGTGACCCTGCCTACCAAGCGAGGGATCCCGGGTTCGATTCCCGGCCGAGACAGACATTTGTCACAGATAAATGTTTGTTCTCGGGGTCATGGGTGTGTGTGATGTCACATTTGTGTAAGTCCATGCCACACGCAACACAGGGAATCCTAGTGCGGGAGTATGAATGTGTAAACGTTTATTTATTTGTTTATTATTAATTTTTAGCTCAGAAGATAATCAATACCAAAATTGTTATTATTTTACCTGTTGAGAAAATTTACAATTTCTAAAACCCACTATCAACATTTCTAGAAGGTAATTAATATACAAAAAGCAGACAGGTTTTACGACCTTCTGTGATTATTAATCAGCGCAGTAAATATTCAGATTTTATAAAATTATGTTCACATTTACTATGAAGTGCAACTTTTAACAAGTTGCAATGCGACAAAATGTGCAATTTAATGTGCGCAAATGTAATTGTATTACTGGCTATGCTCGCGGGAAAACTACCGGGAGTGCTTCAAGCCCGCGTTACATAACAGGATTACGTAGAGAAAAAGCGAGGTAAATGCAGACGTTAATTTAGGTAGTTACTTGATATCTACATCTCATGTAGCTTTAATGAAACAAACAATTATTCGATATCAATCAAAATCACTTGTTACGAAGTTGTTCACTTTATTAATTTATCACGAGTTGCGAAATGGGATTATCCGGAGAAAGAGTGTAGGTTAATTGCGATTTTTTTTAATACATTTGAAATCTCTGTATCACATAAAGCGTTATTGAAACCTTACGTTTACTCTATTTTATACAAAACAACTTGTTATGAAATTATTCTTTGCATTTTTTTATTTGGTATGACTTAGCGTAATCAACATTTTGATTGAAAGAACTGAAACGTAATGTTGCTCCACAATAGAAGAGTCGTGACGGTGATAGTTACCATCAAGAATTTTACAAAGACAGTATAGAAAGAAAAGCAGAGTAGCCTAGTTGTTTGAATTTCCCGCACAAGAGACTCGAGTTGGAATCCAGCATGCACCTCTAATTTTCAAAATATGTGCGTATTTCCAATCATTATCCCTTGCTTCGGTAAAGGGAAATATCACGGGGAAAACTGCAAACCTGAAATTTTCCATAACCTCAGAGGTGTGCGAAGTGTACTAATTCGCACACGAACAGCCAGCGTGGCGGATTGTGGCCGTAGCACTCACTGTGATAGAAGTCCCGAGCCCGTCAGTGGAACAATTATGGGTTGTAGTGATATCATAGTTATAGAAAGACCCCCTCAATATATGGCTTCGTCAACTTGATCAATAGATATTAGTTGACTTTTTAAATATTATAATAATGCATGCCAGTTTTTGAAGAAACACTAACGTAGTTGAGCAAGGAATTTAAATTGTATATGAACACTTTTAAAATCACTTGTACATTAATCAGATGCTGGCAGTTAATTTCGCTCTCGTAGTCAAATAATGAATTAATCATTATCAACATTATTATTCTAAACTCCAATGACTTTCCTAAGTTATTACTTGAATCGTCTGTGTAAACTTCCATCATTTTAGAAGAGAAATGACTATAACCTTAAAAGTACCCGTTAAAAATTTGAGAAATGTGTATACTACAGGAAAATACAAAAAAAAAATGCATGATCTTTACGCATTATTCGGATAAGTTAGACTTGATTTACGAAGTTGCATGGTACATTTAAATATGTATATAATAATAGCTCAGCGGATTGACCAATGGTATCTCACGAGCTAAATCTGCCTACCTGCACCTGCCCAGCATTGTGATCCGAGACGCGACCTGGCTGTAGGCTAGATAAATAATTGCGATCAATATACTTATGCTCACTTCTGCATTAACTTTTAAGCAAACTACATGGAATCGAAATGAAAGAAATGATAAGCTTAACTTAGTTTATTCTTGGCTAGCGTCAACATTTTCCGTTTGCAAGCCTTTGATGGATGCAACAGGCACATATGTCACTAGAGTGAACAGTTTGTTTGCAGAATCTTCGTCGTCGTTTCGTCGGCGGGAGAGTCGCACGCGTACTCTGAAGGGCACATTTCTGGAAAACAATAATTTAAATTTGAAATTTTGAACTAAAAATAACAACTAACTTATATTTCAAGTAATAATAATAATAATAAAAATACCTATTGAGTTTGGTGGCATGTAATATTTTTGTATTGCACATTATGTATATGGTTTTTTTATATCATTTTCATAAATTGAAAATTCTCAGTACAATTCATGTACAATTCTCAGTTAAGCACTTGTTTTAAAATCACAAATTCAAATTTATTTCAAACTAATAACACCCTTGCATAGTTTTGAGAAACATAATCTTTAAATTTATAAATACTACCTGTACCAAAACATTATTCATTTTGGTTGGGTGCTTCATTTATTTATTTATTTTATTTTCTTATTAATTCTTTTAGGTGTCGGTCTTTACAATTCTTTACATTTAAAATATTAAATTCCCCATTATTTTATTTTATTTTAATAAAAAGACTACAATAAAATAATCTGGAAAAAATCCTCACACTAAATTATATCTCTTATCCTATAGGAACTGATCCATTTCCCCAGATACAAAATATCATAGATCATCTTTCTCTTTTACTCCAAAATATTTTTGTTTTAACAACATGAAATAGCCTAAATGTACCTTGTGTGAGAATTGGACTTAGGCTTAGGTGATCACTTATCTAATAGTGTTGGGTTAAAACTTACTGACATTACTTTATTCTATGAACTACAAAGAAAGCATGTAAGTGTACAAACATTGGATTTCTTATAAAATTTTATAACAATCTGTAGTATAATCCTAATACACCATCTAATTCTTATATACTTGATTTGTTTTAATATGCTAACAATATGCTTTAGTATACTGTAATCTATGCAATAGATACAGTACTATGCCTTTTTTTTGAAATAGCTAGCTGAACATAACTTTGGACTGTTAAGGAGAGTTAGTACATAAGATTCACCAGCAAAAACTAAGTTTTTTTTATATCAGTACGTTATAGCTTATGTTGAGTAGGTTCTTCTTGTTTAGCATTACTACAGTAGTTAGGGTTTCAAAGAGCGTGAAACTAATTTCTCCAGTAGCTTTATTAAGGCCAGGGGGTAACCACCTCAACTTTTAGACCGAAACATATCAATGATGTGATAAGAAAAATTGTACAAAAAAACAATGAACAATAAAATAGGTAAAAAAAAATTTAATATCATGTTATGCTAAAACACAGACATATTAATTTTAAATGTACGTAGGTTTTAGTATAATATTATTATATATTCTTGATCGTAGGGCCTTATTACCTTCAAATTATTCTATCAATATTTTCCCATACACAATGCACAAAAAGTACAAAGTTAAAATTTATGGACCATAATTATGATAATGAACGAAATAATGAAAAAAGAATTATTACCTGACACCCTTAGACCACAGATATTTGTTTAATCTCGTATCCACACGAACATCAGGAGTTCCCATTTGTTTCTCCGCAAATTTACGAATTTCCTTGATTGCTCGGGGAGCCCGTTTCTTAAAACCGACTCCATGTAGACGTTTGTGTAAATTAACCGTGTATTCACGAGTCACTACTTCATTGATAGCAGATTTGCCTTTCCTCTCTCCTTTCGGTTTAGCCATTGTTATTCTGGAATAAAAGGGCGATTTACAAAATAAATACACTTCTAATTTCACTGTATAACATAAAACTAAAACCACTTCATTAAGGTAGTTCGTATTGTGAAGAAATAATGATTTTTAAGGATTTAAAAATTATAACACACCTCAACAAACACTCCCAGATTGCAAAAGAAGGTTGTGTTCAGTTCTATCTTTGTCAATTTATTATACCAACTGTCATGTGTCATTATCAATGTCATTATTGTCAAAACAAGTGCTCGTGACACACATTCATTCCGTGTGAGAGAACAGAGAGCACAGCTCTATCTATTAATTAATACCGTACCGTACTTGCGCCGATACAGTGACTGATATGGCAAAGTAATGTTTAAAATAAAATATTATCTAAATTCAATGTTGTCAAAGTATACTTTATATTACGGTTTCCTATACTATCCATGAACCAAAGAAATCGTCCTTAAAACGTACCTCAGGGTACACCATAATCGTATATTTATCATCCAGTAAATTTTGCATTTTTGAGAATTATATAAAAGTAAATGCATTGATATTGTAATGAGAGACATTCTTCAACTATTTGATAATTATTTGCTTTGGAATCGTTCCGTGTCGTGCTTATGAAGGAGTAGTAGAAAAAAATGTGAGATATAGCTGGGAGGAACAATTTTTTAATTATGAGACTTACGTTCGGATGACTGTTTATTCTTATATATAGTTTATTCTTTTGCTTGCAGCGAATTCTGATGATAAACAGACGAAGCAATGACACCTGCCCTCTCCTGTTGAAGCCAAGGTGATAAGTTTTTACCAGCCAATCTACCGTGTTACAACAGGGGCCATATACCATTAAAACTTGTGGTAACCTTATGTACTACGGTACGTTTGTAAGCTATTTGAATAAAAAAACGCGATTTCTCTGAAAAAAGGATTTTTATTAACGTTTTTATCGTCTCCATCTTTTTTTTATGTTAAAAACCGACAAACGAGCAGACGAGCCACCTGATGGTAAGTGGTTACCGTCGCCCATGGACATCAACAAGATCAAAGGTATCACTGATTCGTTGTCGGCCAGGAAATGAGAAGAAGGTAAGAAAGAAAGTACTGGCTCTCAAGCCCCCAGCTAGAACACGACGAGTCGATTGGCGGCTGACTCAGGCAGAAGGGTGGTAGCTAGTCAGGAGGGTTCACGGAAAGATACCACTAATGATATTAACGACTTAATAATAATACTGATAATATAATCCTTACGCTAAGCCCTACCACCAATCCGGCTGGCTTCTGTCGCCTCTTACGACACCCTTTTCTACCAGCATGGGATTAGGGGAAGTATTCTAGGCTGCCCTATAGCAACTTTGATTATGATGGAATTGCTTTTGCAATTTGTTGTATTGATTCTATTATTTTATATTTTGTTAGCTTTTTACTATGACAAAATACGCTGATTTGCTTGTTTTATAACGCTAGTTGAACACACAATGCATAAAGCCTAATAACCCCATTCTTCGTACGATGCCTACGTCGCTTGCACAAGCAAACTAAAAAGTTGCACTGCCAGTTCAAACAAATAATAAGAACTGTCTACTTTTGTATTGTTTATGTAACCCATACTTACCTAATATTTAGTATGAAACAATAATTTCTTTTTTCGAAGCCGTATCTTTTAATATATATTGTTCACAATACCAATATGGCAATCCAGATTGGCAACAGCACCACTAGCTATATTGTTAGCATCAATATATCAGTGTATAATCCACAGAGTACTTTATGTATAATCTATGAGACTGAAGCTGTGTAAGTATTGTTCAATTTACTAACGTAACCTGTGTAGCCCAAAGTTTTTATTCTAGTGTTATTTACCTACTGCAAGTTAGGTATAATCTTTTGAATAGTATCAAATCAAAATAACATTTTAGATCTTTTTTGGTTTATTGGAAGGGAATTGAATGATATAGTGTAATTATAGTACAATAAAAAATGTCTGATCTTTACAAGTAAGTTTACATTTAGGCAGTAATAGATTGATACATGTTTACTACATAAAAAAAAATATATACATTTTTATTGCAACATTATTCAGGGTCATCCATCCAATAAATTACTTGAACAATTATTTATCCCGTGATATTCGGCCAGATGGAAGAAAGTTCGATGAACACCGGAATGTTAAATTGAATGCAAATTGTATAAAAACAGCAGATGCATCAGCTGTAGTCAAATGTGGTAACAGTACTGTTGTCTGCGGTATTCAGTTGGTAAGACTATTTAGTACATATTAAGCAAATTGAACTTAAATTTAACAATAAAACAACTGGTTTTAGACTAAGGATTGGGGTTGGTAAAGACTGGTAGGTTACCCCTAGTTACCCTTTCTATTCAGCTGGTATGTTTGAATGTTTTTGAAGATAGAAAACGTTTCTAGATTGTTTTTTAAGGCCCATTCCTTCTATTTCAGGAGTTATCAACACCTAAAGCGGATAAGCCTGATTTAGGGTTTCTAGTAGTTAATGTAGAATTGCTTCCTGTTTCTTCTATTAAGACAAGACCTGGTCCACCATCAGAGCATGCCCAAGTGATAAACAAAGTAGCGTCAGATATAATCCAACAGTCCAAATGTGTAGACTTGAAAGAACTTTGCATTATACCAGATAAACTGGCTTGGGTTGCACATTGTGATGCTATTTGCATTGACAATGATGGTAGCATAGTGGACGCATGTATCATTGGTTTGATGACATGCTTAAAGACTTGTAAGTATAGATTGTAATGTTTCTATATAAACAACACTAATTTTTTTGCAAATTTCATATATTTGTATGAGTATAGCAAAATAAAATTAATGCAATTTTATTCACAATATGTTTAATGATGTGATTCTTTCTTATAGTGACATTACCATCAGTTTCATTTGACCCTGAAATAGAGAAAATAGAGGTTGATGCAAGTGTCAGAACTCCTTTAAACATATCTGGATTACCTGTTGCTACTAGCTTTTGTATCCTAGAAAACGATCAGAGGTAATTATATTTATATATCCTAATTTTGAACTTAAATGAAAATTTGCTTAAAGATATATTTAAGTATTATGATACACATACATATTTTTCCAAAACACATTTAAATTTTAAGAAGTTGTTAGTTATTTCATGTGATATACATATATTACATTCAACTTCTTAACACAAACAGCGTCAGTAGCCCACAGTGGGCTCACTTTTGTCACATTTGGGGGTCCAGGAGCCCATGTAGTGGGCTTTTTATTAAAGTAGGCTTTTTTTTGCAATGACACCCTTTTAGAAACTGAAAATAAACCAAATTTAAAATTTTAATAAGTCCGTTTAGTATATTTGTTGGTTTCAAGTTTTAAGCATATTTATTTTTCATTGAGGATCGAAATTCTTTTTAACATTACTTCAGATGTGGGAGACTGTTTATACAAAGTGAAACAATATACATGAAACAAAATGCAATATACAAATGTATACATCACAAAAAAAATGATTAGCATCTCACCAACGGGAAATTTCTTGATTGTATCACAAAAAAAGTAATGAAATCATATCACAATTTGTGACAAGCATCAGAATTAATATTAAGGAATTTTCTCATTTTTTTGAACTCGAATGCAAACTTTTATTTTTCGGTGATCCTAACAATGAATGGGTGACATTCCAATCTCATATCCTGTAAATTTGGTGACAACATGTGTTTATTAATTGTAAAGAATTAAAATACATTTTATAATAAACACATTATTTAAAGTAAATGTAATAGTGTGTAGTAAAATAAGTTTTATTATTTATTGACCCCCCATTTTTTTATTGAATGCACTTAAATTACACAATGTTCTAGATAATATGTACCCAATATTATTATTACAATTATATTATAGGATTATAGCTCTTACTGAACCATCTTCCTATGAGGAAGATATGTGTGGTGGATCAGGCGCAAATTTGGTAATATGTTGGAATGAAGGTCTTATAAGTGGCATACAAAAATTTGGAGGTTGTAATCTTACATTGGAATGTCAAAAAGAAGCAATGCAAATAGCCAAAGAAAGAAGTAAAGTTATTAAAAATGTTATTGATGTTTGTTTGAATAATGATAATAATATATAATATTAATGTAATGAGATCACTTTTTATTTTTTACTTTAATAGGCACATTCCTTAACATTGAATTTAATTGTAAAACTGAAATAATCTGTCTTTATTCCTATACTATCACATAAATATAAACATCTTAAAATAAATTGAATGAGACAAATCTGTACTGTAGATTGGATTGTATTAAACAGAACAGACATTTTTGATGTTAAATGTAATGCAATATCGGAGGAAAATCGTATGGTGGCATTATGAAATATATCAGTGTACAGTTCCTGAGCAATCGGATGCGACCCCTATTTATATCGATTTCCTGTCAAGTCAATAATAATACCCGGAAATGCGACGATCGAGGTGACGACCGTGTCCGCCATATTCGCCCTTTTTACCAAAGTCTGTCGCCTCAAATGCTCAAGATAGACGTTAACACTACCTGCGTTTTTTTATGGTCACTATTGTTTGCGGCCTTCGAAAATCTTTGTAACAATATTTCAATAGAATACTTATGTAGTTTTATAGTAAATATAATAAAAAAAAACGAAATTCCGGGTTTTCCGTTATTAAGTTGACATTACAATTTTTAGTTGAACCTAACTGACCATACATGAAACAGAAAAAGTTTATAACTGCAGTTGAAACTTATTCATTAACCATCAATAGAAATAATGTGAAATTTCGAAAAGAAACATTAATATTCTTGATATCAATATTACTGATAGTACAATTTAAACCAGCGAGACTCGAAGCTTTTTCTTACATAATTCTGTATGACACCGAGGTGTATAGCACTTTTTTTTGTTGCGCCCAGACAAAGGGAAAAGGCTACCCTCGGGAAATGCGCGGGATGATGGTGGTGAATGCTAATGCATACTAGCACAGCTGGCTGCGCTGGTTATGTGCGCGCAGTAGCTATATGTCAACATTTGGTTCTATGAACGATAAAAAATAATTATTACATCGTCATGTCAAATTCTTTTCTATTTAATCAATTGTGAGACAAACTCGAAACCTAGAAATAAACTAACAAAAAAGAAACTTAAACGTCTAATAAATATATTTTACTTTTCACTACAGGAATATAAATATATATATTTTAATAAACGCGACGTCATATTTGTTAACTTGTCCTTTAATAACTACCCAATTTTTACTTCTAAGTTAGTATTCTTATAAATTTAAAGTTCTATTCTTGTAGTTACCAGCCAGTGTCACTTTAAATTTCATATTCATTAAGAGCCGTGTACATTAACATAGAGTTCCGTGACAGCGCGTGCTGCATAAGTAGATCTACGATTATCATAGTTTGAAAATTCAGATTTAATTATGATTAAAAAAATCTTAACAGCATTTCTAATTTCACGGTCTTTATAAAATTTTACGTTATGTACCGTTTGTCCACATTCTTATTAGAGTAGATCATCACATATATTTTTTTTTTACAAAAAAGCACTTAATTCCTTTAGCCCGCATCCCACGTCCACGGCACACCCATTCCTTTCCTTTATCAGTAAGTAGTACATACATCAAATAATCTATAAAATCGTCGTTTTCAAATATTATATGAAGCTTTAAATTCAAAATTATTATAATTACTAGTTTACAGAAATCGTATACATCTAATTTCTATACTGAAACAATCGATGACTCTCTTGTCGTATCACAGAGCTTATTCACGCGCCACGCTTCTTCACGGTAATGCAAGCAACTTTAATGTATAAAACTGATACTAGTGCAAGGGCGCATGCCACGCAAATATTATTCTAGCTTTAGAGATTTATGTATAAAGTAATGAAATAATTATAGTGTAGATATTCTGTATAAATATATAGTATATAAGTGGAATATTGTAATCAAGGACCATAAATAAATATTATTGTAGTAATTGGACCAAGCTAAATAATAATCATTTTATCGTTCATTTTACATAATGTTGTCACTATACAAAATATATCAGGTCGTTTCATTTGATTTTTTAATTTTATTGGCAACATTCTTTAAAATGTCACCACGTCTCAAAATATCAAAATATGTTATCGAGGTAAAACTATTTACATTTTATATAATATATATTAATAAATATTATCAGTGTATGTAATTAAACTACTCTTTACGGAATAAAATTCTTATAAATAATAACAAAAGATTCTTAAGCTTGTATTCCCCATTCTGTACGTCATCATTATTGATGTCATCCTTTTTCATATTGTTTTAGAATATAATTAAATAAAACGTAATAATTTCTATCTTAAAATGACATAGATTACTGAAATTTTAGGCTAATAGAGCAACTCATGTTTGAACAATTGTTGATGTAAAATATTCCCGCGTCAAAAAACGACAACTAACTTTTGCTAACAATGTTGCAGAGATTGTCGGCAATCGACACAAATGAGAGCACAGGTTGCTTATACGGACTCATGTATGATGGAACCCTGCTGGTGGTTAGCCTCAGCTTGGAATTTTTTGAAAATGAGAAGAAAACTTACAGCCAGCTGCTACTCAATCTACCCACTGAGATAGAGCTCTGTGGCGTAATTAAATTCACTGATTCCCTGAGCTTAGAGTCTAAGCCTAAAGAGATACTTCAGGTGATAATATTATATAATGCTTATGAATATATTCTTAGTTTTAATGAAACAAAATATCTATGAGCATGCTTTTACAACATAGTAATATTTAACCTTTCTGCTTTGTTATCTATGTGCTTATATGCCTTTTTAAGAGACAGATATTATAATATTCAAAGTATTTATTTGTTACCCTTGTAGGATGTAGATATAACTGACAATCCACTTGTTATAATAATTGGAAGAAAAAATGAGATGAAGCCATACTTCTTGGTTCATGACAAGTTGGAGGAAACAAAGTATGAATTACTGGAAGCAGATGAAATCTGGAAACAGTTCCTGCATGTGCGTCTTAATACTGTGCTACCATTAACTTGTGAGGCAACTACACCAGGTGTCAAGAACATACTCCAAAATAAAAGAAAAAAGGTAAAATTAATTTTACTCTAAAAAACACATAGATGTGTCTGAACTGATCTTTGTAATATGTAAGAATATCAGTAATTAATATATTTGTTGATGGAAATTATTGCATTATGCATATTAGCATGAAAATTAGGGTCAATATGATTTTAAGGTCCCTTCCAAATAAGATAATATGCATTTACAAATAAGTAAAAATAATAAAAATATAAGTCTAATTTTTGGGGTAAAGGGTTTAAGAGTGTATTGAACATTCTGTACTGTTATTTATACTGTTTTTATTTTTGTAGTAAAATGCAGTTTGTACCATTTACTATGATAGCATTGGCCCTTGAAAATTGTAATACTCCTTTAAATTCATTTTCATTTTGGGTCTGACATGTCTACAATGCAAAATATCAATAGATATATTGTGATTCATTGTATATGAACTTGTTTGACACTATTTGTACAGTAACAAATAATAACTTGCTTGTCACATACTGCAGATAGCATCAGGACAAGTATCATTCCGGATAAATGGTACATCAGTATACTTGTTTGGTATTGCATCCGATGTTGGGGTCACTGGCACAAGTGTTGAATCAACTATTGGAGAACTTGTGGATTCCATGAACCCAGAGCCATCTAAGAAGAAAAAATATAATACTCAAAATATTGTAAGTATTGTAAAACCATCTACAAACTTTACTTTAAAGTTAGTTTTAATGAATTTCTAATACTACAATTTGAATATTTAAGTTACTTATATCACATGATAATATATTATTAACGAGTCAATATAATAAGTAATATGTAATGTCTTTAAGATGTTTATATTCAGGTGTCACTAATATTTCTTTATGTAAAAGCAATATGCATTTGTTAACTTATAACCAATGATGTAATGCTTGCAGGATATTTTACCAGTAAATTTAGTCTTGAAAACAACACGAGATATGCTATCTGATAAACTTGTTAAAACTGCAGTAAAAATGATGACAACTCAAAGGAAACGTAAGTAATTTTGTGTATTCAAAATTTTCAGAATATTGTTATTTTTAATGTTACTAATACACTCAGTAAAGCATTCATTCATTCCATTAAGTTCTAAAAGACTGTGAAGTTTATTCTTCAACCTCATAGAGAAGCTTCTTGATGTATATATTTTGGTTATATGAATGTATATTATTTTGGGAAAATATATATATGTATATATATATGTGGCTTATGCAAAGGCTTATATAAATTATTTAATAATTTGCTGTCTTGTCCATAAGTACAGTTTATGACATATTGTAGATGGGTAAAATTAGAGGAGTAGATTGTCACATATTAGTACTAATGACTGATACTCTCTAGACTCTTGTTACTGCTCTGGGAAATAGAATGTGTAGGTGCACTAATATTGTTAACTTTATATATATATATATATATATATATATATAACTATAATATAATATAATAATATAACTATAATATAATAATATATATAACTTTATATATATATATATATAATATCAATAATTCACTTCATATTTTCTTTAAGTGTAAGTATTAGAAATATTTTGGACTAGTACCTGTAAAGCTCTTTGCTATTAACATTGACATAATGTTTATATCATGTAACAAAAGCTATGTTTCTATTTCCAGCCGCATTCTGCATTAGCATGCCATTGAAAATAGATACACTAGCCATGACACACCGTAACACCAAACTTTCAGATGTTTACAACATGCTAGTGGAAGCAGCTTGTCGTTCTCTCAAGTTACTGGAGAGTGTTTTACTTGAACAAATAGGTAAGAGCATTATTGACGCTTATCATACATATTATTACAATCCCTTTATTGGCAAAACCGTCTTCTAACTATCCCAGAAATCTCTGGTTAGCTAATAAGCTCTGCTTCCAGCACTTTCAATTCATGCAGCAGCTTAACTTATGAAGTTATCTTCCAAATAGTTGTCTCCCTTGATTTCTTTGCATCTCCATTGTAAGCCAGAACATAATAATATCTAACACATTTCTCCCTGTCTCTAATTATGTGTCCAATCCATAACTGTTCGAGATTTTTAAACTGATAGAGAGACATTGCTTCATTAACTGTACCTTTTGATAATTCCTATCTTTATTCTGTCAGATAATCATTTGCCCATCATTCTTGTCTCCATGGATTTGGTTAGAGCCCGGGTTTGGCATCCCTAAACTGTTATAGTATACAGAATATGCAGGTGTTCTTGAGTTTATTTTTGGTAGCCTTGTCAATATCTTTATTGTGATATTTATGTCTTATAAATATGATGGAATAGAGAGTACATCTATATAATAGGAAATGGTCTATGAACTTTTTACTTAAGAATTAAAAATTCGACTAGTAATATTTAAAAAATATTTTTATGACCTGTATTTATTATAAATATAGGCCAAGAAGGTATTGGCGACGGTGCTGGTATACGTTTACCAGAAACATTTCACTATCTTCCTTCGGAACTGGGACATTTCCTAACCAGAATCGTACCTAAAGGGATACCAGATGAAAGTATGGGTAAGTGGTCAATGTATATAGTTGAAACTTGCTTCCCATAATATGACTGCAGCTTTTACTACAATATTGTTGGTCTAATACTAGGCCAGGTTTTATAATAATAATAACCACTTGTAATTATTTAAATTAACTTTACAATCTCAATGGATCAGCGACAAAAGTCTACTTGGTAGTATCTCGTTTTGATTAATGTCTGCATTTATGTGATGCCCTCAGTTTAAGTTATGTGTTTTTTGGGTTATAACTTTTAATATCATAATTGTGTATAACTTTTCTATCCACCATTTTGCAGGGATGTTGTGTGTTAACGTTAATTTTTATATTTAGAACCTGAGAGGCGTTCGCTACACGAGCAGTTGGCTCTGCCCCTGGACAGGCCAATATTTCGCAGAGGCAACGCGTACTCGAACGTTTTGAACAGTAGCGGACGACTGATCAACCCACACGAGGCTCTACCGATGGCCAGTAAGCCAGACGTGACAACGGCCATGGTGCGAGGTCGCTACGCCTACCACCACTATATGCAAGATAACTTAAATGACGACGGTTGGGGGTGTGCCTATCGGTCGATACAAACCATATTTTCGTGGTTTAGGTTTGTATATAGCTACCATTAATTACCATAGTACTGTTTAAGGAATCGCTGCTTCTTTAATTAGTGTGTATTTTTATTATTAATTCACTTGGATAAAAGTAAGATTTTTTTTTAACAATATATAATATAATGAATAGTAACATGTAAACGTTATTTAGTTGTATTTGACTTAAATCCTTGTAAATGTAGCATTTGGTTATAAATTATTTACACAACGGGATATACAGCTGAAAGGTCGTCGACCGGAAACCTCTGAACAGCCTTCTTGGAACATCATTCTTGGTAAAGCTACGTGGTAAATTTTTATAAATGGGTGTCTTTGCCAAAAAATTATAAAATATATTTTTTTTAAAGAAACATAAAATTAAGTTTACTTATATTTGATACTGGAGCCTCAACTTCAGCAAGTTACTTCATTACGCAACATCAATACGACAATTCATCAACAAAATCGATCGTGGATCCATGTATAGTTACGCGATATAAATGTCACTCCACTACATATCGACGCGGCTCTCGCACTCTACCTCCGTACCTACTCTAACGGCGAAGTCCGTGTCTAATAACAACAATATCTAATACAATATGATGTTTCTAATGATTATCGTGTTAATAATAAGATCTCGTACTTTATCATAAAGCTAATTTAAAATAGATACTTACTCAAAGGATGTCATCTCATCATTACGTACAAAACATGTACAAGGACCTAAGGTGCTTTGTTATTGATTATTTTCACTAATTCCTTTCGTATGATGTATCATTTCGTTGATACTTTTAATAGCCTTCCTATTGAAATTATCTAGGTGCCACCTACCTATGGTTCACATTACTTACAAGTAATTTACAACAAAAAATAATACCTACTTACGCATGAAACTAAACTAAAATCGGTTAGACCAGGTAAGAGTGCGTCGTGTCGGAAACCGCTCCAAGTATATCCTAATAGCTGATATTGACCACAGGGACGGACCATGTCCGTGTACTCGATGGACGTAAACACGGATGATACGCCAATTGCGCATAAACATAAGACATAACTACGTTTACTTTATTGCGGCGAAACGGCAAACAGTGTCGATGATTAAAAAGTAGATATACCGCCGAAAAACAAAAAACAAAAACGGATTTGCGTGGATTTTTAACAAGGTCACCGCAGCTCCCACGAAGCATATCGCCTATGGCAGCGCTGCACAACGGATCTGCAATCGATTTACTTAATAAATTGTATGTTACTTAGTTAATAAAAAAAACAACAACGAGTTGGCCATCAATTAACAGCAAACGTCAGCTATTTATTAATTTTGGCGATGTACCGCGACCGAACGATAGCAGTAATGTACAGATCAGTTATTTATTTCATATTTTTATTAATGGTATTTGTTATTAATAATTTTTATTTTTAATTCTTCTCGAGTTATTTACATTTATATATTATTTAAATTTTAATTATTCAGTAGGCACTATTGTTCTATACACTCTTTGTCCAGTAAGTTTTCAAGCAGTGAAGTACACATTTGTGAAGGAAGGTACGTTTAATACGTAGAAGAACATTGAAAATCAAGTACAGAGATATTGCAATCTTACAGTAGTTACGATCTGCGAGTTAGAGCGGCTGTACATTTTCAGCGTGATAAAAGAAACGTTAGGTCAATGTACTATTTAATTAAAATTGACATTTTAATTCAACATAGCCAAAGTGCGTCGCGTGAATACTGTCGTATCTCAGTATTTAATAAAAAAAAAATTACGTGCCGTAACTAAGAATGATGGTCCAAGATGTCTGTTAGGTTTCTAGGACATTTTTTAAACCCTATATAGAAACAATGAAAAATTAATTATGCACATTATATCTGTAGCGGGTACTTTGAGTTTTTATGTTTGTACCGACAATCATGATGTCACCGAGTAACACTATTCACCGTAATAGTATTCACCCATTGCAGCTAATGAGGGCATAAAATATTTATGTCAATGTTAATCATTGTTTTCAGGCTTCAGGGATACACATCTGTTGATATACCAACACATAGAGATATACAACAGTGCCTCGTTAAGATCGGCGATAAATCGTCGTCGTTTTTGGGATCGAAGCAATGGATCGGATCCACAGAAGTCATGTTTTGTTTGGAAACACTCCTCGGTGTTCAGTCCAGAATCATTTTCGCCAACACCGGCGTCGATCTACAAAATTACACACCTGAGCTAATACATCATTTTCAGAAGCATGGAAGTCCAATTATGATCGGTAAGTTAATCTGTCTTTATGTATACCCTAAACAGGTAATTGACATAGAGATACGCGTTCTGAAATACTCGAGCGCCGATTAATTTGTAATAATCTCTTATTCCAAAGTATGTACGGTGGAAATCAATGCAATGCAAGTGAATGCAAATCGCATTACTCAAAAACAAAGTCACCATTCGTTTTAGAAACCTGCACAACGTTCAATGTTTTATTTATCTCTCAGAATTCCCAACCAGACGTGTTCTTGTGCAGTAATTTTAATTAACTATCTCTTTCTATATATTGATTGAAATATTTACTTTTTACATGGTTTAGAAGCCTACTAGTACAAGAATCTTTATTTTACTAAATGAACTAAACTTTTAAACGCACGTAACTGCCATTATTGATACAGGGTATATATAAATTTACATTAACTTTATCCACATTTTTTCCTGTTTTGTTTTCATTATCACAGTAGCTTTTTAGCTGAGGTTTTCTAGAAATCGCTACTTTACAATATGAACTATATTGTACTGTCTGTACAAACAAAACTCAAAAATAAATTATTTCATGTACGTATTATATTAATAAACCTGTAATGGGGTCGAAATACTTTTCGGAAATTTTAACGTATAGGGATATCAAATTTTTCAATATAGAGTAAACATACTTTTTTTGGAATTTATCCGTCTGTCTGACCACATGTCACCCTAAAACCACTAAACCGATTTGGTTAATACTTGGCATTTTAATAATCTATATTATGAGTTATATATAATCCAGGATACTTTTTATACCGAGAGTGGAACTGTTTCCGCAGGATAGGATGTAAAAATTGACATTCTATTGTGAGGGCAGTAAATAATATATTGACTACCTGACTGCAGCTATTGTAATAAATTACTTTGTTTCTAATTCACAGACCTAAAAAATCCCATTATAGGCAGAGTACTACTTTAATTATATTATTAATAACACAATTTTTTTCTATGCTATTGTTTCAAAAACGTGTGTTATAACAGAAAAAAAAACTCCTCGGCATGTTTTTAATTTAATTTAATAGTACATACATTAGTCTTAAAATTATTCTATACGTCGTAACTTAGGGAAACAGACGGCAGCGTTATTTATTTAGTACCATAGTACTCTTCACTTGTCTTTGGTATTCAAAAATTCCTGTGGTGTATAATAATGTGTGTGTGTATAATAAAGTGTATGTGAATGGTATTTTTATTGTACTTTCCAGGCGGAGGAGTTCTCGCTCACACAATTATAGGCGTAGAATACAATACAACGACTAATGAAACACGGTATTTGATTTTGGATCCACATTACACTGGTGCGGATGACTTAGCCGTAGTACTGGGCAAGGGATGGTGTGGATGGAAAAACTCGGACTTCTGGAATAAGACAGCACATTATAATCTGTGCTTGCCACAGATCAAGCCATCCATATGAAATATTAATTAGTTTAAGCTCCACAGTAATCAACAATGTCCAGAATTATCAGTGTGTTGAAATTGGTCAGCTAATGCAATTGTTTTAATACCGAGAAATTTCTGTGATATCTATTGTATTTTAAGCTGCACTAATACAAAACTGCATTCAAGTACACATTTAGAGTGAATAAATGTTGGTTGTACGGTATGTGATGTTATGTATTGCTCAACCGTTGAACTTGTTTCAAGTAAAAAAAAAAACATACATTACATATTTTTGTGATGATTATTAGAAACCTGCTAGTTTATTTTTTTGGCACAATCTTTGCGAATTCTAAGTATCCTAAGAGAATTTTACATTTATTCTAAAAAAAATCGTATCAATTATCTAATTTCAATTTTTATTAGTTTCAAGGACGTATTTTTAAAAATTGACTTAAGTTTACAGCATAATCGTCTGTTTAGTTACATAGGTTTACTTTATGGGTGGTTCTCGTGGCAACATAAATCTCTATATCCTTTTTTGTGTAAGCTCACAATATGAAGTAGGATAGTTACCGTTTGGTTACTAAATATGAAAACATCGATAAGCTTTGAGTAGTTGTGCACAACGTTAAAAAATATATTATCTCTAGTTGATAATAACTAATTAGTATCTACTTCGTTAGTAATGCTAAATCACGCTTTAAATTTTGTAAAACAATAAAAAAATGTAGTCACGGAAGATTCTTTGCTGAATTCACTAGACAGTTAGATGAATTTTACAAAATCGACGGTAGCAAAATGTAATATTTGTTTTTGTCGTCACGACTTGCCACCGGTGCAGTAGAAAATTTAAAATAGGACGTGGCAAAATGATGTATAACACCAACTATAGCGACGAACTTGCGGTATGTATCCTAAATCATATCTATGTATGATCAAGATCTAATCAAGACCTAGTAAAAGATATAAATTTATTACGAAATGTCTATCGACTGTGGGGTAAGGCTGTTAGTTTTATTTGCATTTTTAGTGATATTGGATGTATTAACCTGAATGGACCGATACTAATAGTTAATTGTAATATATTTTAATTAACTTTTTTAGGTGAAAAGCATTTTATTATAATAGATTATCGAAAGCATGTAAGTTGAATGATATTGTTATATTTTGTATCAATTAAATTATGATTCAACACAGTATACTTTTTTTTCTTTTCCTTTTTTTTCAGAATCGGAAGAAAATATCAAAATAATTTCTATATCAGTTTTATTTACATTAATACACAGTGACTTATTACTACTTAATGTCAATATGTACTTATGACTATACATTACTTACATATAAATCACAGAAAAAAACAGTGTTATTTGGGCAAATGCTGAAATTTATATACGAGAAGGACAATTTGTATTAAATAAATAAGAAAAGCTTATGAAGTTTGAGCAATGAATACTAAATCTATTTGGAAACAAATTGTTTTTAGTATTGATGTTACCTTTCAAATTACTCGATATTCAATTTAAATCGCATGACAACTGTTTTATTATCAAATTATACACAATTGGTCAACTATTGTATCAATATGTTTATAAAATCATAAAGAAATAAAAAAACACTCGAGTACAATTCATAGAAGGAAATATTTTTGAGCTATTTTAGCACTATACTGCGTATCACAAACACCACACGTATTGTACCTGAGCATGTAAAACCATAGAAGAAGGATACAGACAGAGTACACTATAATTAAGCAATTAAATTCAAGGGATTTCTGTATGTTTTAATCTAGTAGTGCCACTTTAGACATGCTGCAGTTTCAATATTAGCGGCGTATAAAACGAGCTGGCTTTTTTGTCTCGCGGTAAAGAGTTATGCGTAACTAACCTGTAAAAAATTATAAAATAAGTAGTGCTTAATGCGGAATATCGTAGTAGTGTAGTTATACGGCATATACCTAGGTACTCCTGATAGTTACATAATAGATATCGCTTTTACAAATTTAATAAAATACAAGACATTCAAAAAATAAAACGAACGTGTAACGTATTTTTTGTTGTGTAATGATTTTATAGTCTTTCTAATTATTATGAACTTGAGCGACATTGTATTAAAATTGTCATTCTGGATTTCTCTTTGTAACCTTGTACTATGGCATGCTGTTAATATATTATATTTCATAAATAGTAATACCTTACTATGCAATATACTAGAATTAAGTATGTAAATAATAATTTGTTAAACGTAATATTCAAAATTTCATATACATAACTATGAATATAATTAGAAAGTCCGTTTCATACGCTATTTTTATTATACTTTGTCAGATATCCACCCGTTTAGCTAGGCGTGAATTTTTGATTTATCAGAAACCTTCCCGCGCGTGTCAACAGCATCAGAACTGAATAAAATTTTAATTTAACCATACATTTTTATGTTTATAACGGACTATATAACAAAGACGTGCAGAAGGAACCCCTGCTAATTTTTAAGTGGTAACCGCCGCTCATGGATGTCGATATCACTACAACCATGACCGACGCTTGTTAGCCAAGAAGGAAGCCCGTTATTCACGAGTATATATATATATATACAACTATTTTTAAGTACAGTCTAAATTTCCGCGCCCGATTATTTAGGTTTTTCACTTGCACCAAACTACACCATGAAATTACTGCGTGAAAGAATAGCCGAAAGTACACAAAAAATCTGGAAAATATCTATTTATGGTCTGTAGACAATAAATTAAAGATATTTACATATCAACTAAAAACATGTTTAATCAAATTACGTCATAATCGATGACATGACAGTTCAAGCATTTCTGCGCTTAAAGGGTTTTAGAGAACACTATGTAAAAAAAACATAAATATATTATGTAAAAATAAAATGTGTTCAGTTACTCAGTGTGAGCCAAAGTCGAGCATTTTTTTTATTTGACAACACGCCTATTTCTTTCAATACTTTTAGTAGGTGTAAAAAATGGTTACCTTTTCCAAATTCAATTATATCGATGCTAGCAAAAGTATTTATCAAAATCTATACAGAAACTCCTTAAGAACATTCAAATCTGTTTTCTATAGTTTCGGATTCAATTCACGCACACTTGTTAAAATCATGCTACATAATTAAAATCATGATTATATATGACAGCTGCATACAACATATAAGAATCAATTTCACTCGATAGGCGAATTTTTGTACGGTCAACGCTACACCTAATTCTGGTGTGAAGTAAGTAGCTTCGAGCAAATGGGCATTTAGCGGCCAATGACAAATTAGACATTGTACTGCAGTCCAAGTCCATTGTAGTATGACAAGAAAAACACCCCCTACAATATAATCGATCCCTTGATCGCGTTTATACGTGCCGTGTTGAGTAATATTTATATAGTATATACCGATCGAATCTGTAAATCGCTGCTGTTTTTGGAAATTTTCGTGTAGGTAGACTTATTATAACATATATTTTTTTACTTATTTGTCTGTCTGGTCTGAACATATACAACACTAAAACTACTGAACAGATTTAGATGATGTTTGACATATTCGGACCATACTTTATGGGTCAAATTCCAGGGAACTTTGATCCGTTTATTCTGATCCCGTGAAATTGTTCAAAGTGAAGCAAGACCGGATTATTACTTATTAAAGCAGCCATAAATAACCTGCACGAAGTGTTCAATTATAAATGAATGATTTTAACTCGTTTTGCACCTAAGATCCACACACACAAATGGAGGATACGTTATATAACCAATATAAATTATATAAGTGGGAGGCAGTGGCCACTCAACATCAGCTGGTATTAATGCCTGATTTGCTATTTGCATATTAAATGAACGTGAAAAAAAAATGATATTATAATAATTCCTCATTATATTTTCATTCCACATCATATTAAAAAAAAACAGTCAGAGACAAGCAAAGTTTTTTTTCACTGACATTTGATACCTACTTTAATTGTAATTGCAATTAATTTAATGGTATTCTACTGGACAACGATATACATACATATGCAAGTATGCTGCTGCAGTACTGCTTACAGCCATAATCAATCAAAGTAAGCTGAAAATAAAGCTAATAATTCGTGAATAGTAATCATTACAATTACAAAAATATTTTCCGTTTCATACGTAAAGTGACTTTCAAACAATAACTCTTTTTTACATAGCACACAAATCGTACCTAAACCACGCCAGATTTATAATTTATTATCAGATTCAAATTATTATCAATATGTAACAACATAAACATTTAGTGATATATTTAATTTCTACTGAAGACAGAACATTTTATTTATTTGAACGTCGAACGTTTGAACTAACCTTTATGTAACTATAGAATTTCTAAATCACAGTGCCGGATTTGAGGAAACTTTTTCTGTAAAAAAAATTATGATTTATATTATTTTTCAAGTAACATTATAGGTAAAAATAATGGCATAGTCTGTTAAATTGCATTGTGACTAGCCTGTGCATAGAGATGTTCAATTTTTCATTATAGATTTTGTAACACACAATGCTTCTACTTTATTAATAACTTTCGGCAAAAAATTATTTTTCCTCGGGTTCATTAAAGTTTGATTTCCGTTGTGTATAGAAAAGCAAATTGCAGAGATAAACTAATAAAATACATGCACTGTAAATAGATGTACAATGCAAGAGAGAAAGAATATGTTGCACGTATGATAAAGCGAGATAGAACTGTTACAGTATTCGTGACGCAAATTTCAATACATTTTACTTGAGTTTACGCAAACTAGTGTAAACACTTTATCTCGCACGAATAATTTCACTGCCCATCTATAATCAGACATATCTAATAATAGATTACAAAGTAAAGAAACCGACAAATTCACATCGATGTAATCCTCACATTCATGTGAGTGACACGGACAACACCCAAACGACATATCTTGAACGCTCGACATCCATGTTAAAACATTTTCTTGACACAAATTATCTGCCCCAACCAAATTTAAATCCGGGACTCCCTGACCAATCACTACTACTAACTACAAAATATATGGACTTATGTATAATAAATATCTTACCCTGAGTTTCAATTCTATCCTATCTATTTCTCCACCCAACATATCGACTATATTCTCTCCATGCTTCAAAAGGAACGCTTCTACGTCGTCTATTGTTTCGATTTTCTTCATATCCTTAAACAGACAATAATATTTATTAATATATTTCACAGCTTATATACTGTCAACTATGTTTATGGCGCCGCGAATAGCTGCGCAATCCATGAAACAAAACCTGTGGACTTTATACTGCGCAACGTTTTTTTATCCCATGAATAATTTGAGATTATAAAAAGTTTATGAGTATATAAATATTTATTTTTCTGGCATTGTCACCCAAATCTGATAACAATTTAGAGAATTCTATACAAATAACAAAATTGTGTCTGTCTGATCATATATACCACTAAAGCCACGGAACAGATGCATGTGATTCTTCGTATATTAGGAACTTATAATAGGTCAATATTTAAGATAGTTTATATTCCATTAAATGGCTCTGTTCCCGGGGAATTTTCCAGAGCAAAGCGAGGGCGGGTCACTAGTTACCTCCAATAAGGCGTTCAAATCGTGTTTTTCTAAATACGATCTTGTAAGCGCTCTGCCATCGAAGTCCACTTCAGCCTAAAACATAAAATTAAATAAGCATTTAATATTTCTACCAGCTGCCATACCTAATACCGGTTTCCAAAAACGATTAACCTTGTATCTGATGAGATTACTCCCAATATCTATGCCTTTTACGTCGTGAATAGCTCGTATCATAAAATCTCTTTCCAGCACACTGTTTATTTCGTCTAACTGTTCCTGTGGTATCGACCTGAAAAACAATTCAACTTTATATTAAATCACGTTGATAGTAAAATCAATGATCTATTCATAAGATAGACAATTAAACTTTTATATAAACCAGAGGTGCTCTCTAATACATTAACACTAAGTATCGTTTAAAATAAACTAAACGTATTAAAAATGTACATAATGAAATTAAACATAAATATTAATTATTTAACATATCGAGTAACAATTTAGTTTCATCGGTGATTTGATTTTTGTAAATTTTCAATTCACTTCTAAACTTTAATGAAAATTTGTACGTATACAAACCTAGACGTTTTTTTCTTTGGAATACAATTCATTAAACTTATGTGAGAAGATAAATTTATGCGTACATTTTTAATAGAGGAATTCCTAATCTCTAATCTCTCTCTAGGCATCTGTATATGGATTGAACACTGGTCTCGTCCGTTCGATCTGAATTGGAAAGTTTAAATCCTGCAAGCACCTCTAATTTAAAGTATGTGTGAGTTTTTAGATCGCTCGCTTTAAAAACCTACACAGTTGTGAGTTTTCTATGATTTCGGCTGCAAGTATCGTCTGCAAATTCGTACTTGGTCAGCATGTTGATTTATAATCTGTTGATTTTCTGTGGGAAGATTTAATCCAGCATGGATTTAGTTATCTTTCGCGACCAATCATTTCGATATCTTAATACATAAGTAGATTTCTATAATATCTTAGAACATGGTTGTACTGTGTGATTAAATATTTTTTTTATCCATGTTTTATCATCTCAACTCCAGTTAACAGAGAGATAATGGACATTGAATATATTAAACTCCATTAAGTGCCTTACTAAAACCCAATTAGTACCCAAAATGGCGCTAATTGGCACTGGTTTGGGGCGTATGAATCTAATCTCGCTCCTGAATGCACGCCAACTATATATAATTTGCTTAACAACGGACATCATACGGACATTAGGTCGCTCCTCGCTCGCTCGCTGTGTTACCAGTTGTATATCGTATATGTACATAGTGTAAGCTAACATCACCTAATCTAACTACTTAACAATATTACCTTTCTTCTTCACCGCAAAATGTGCCCACTTATGAAGCCCAACTTCTCGTATAATTATAAAAATATAGTCACAATATCTAGTGTCGGTACATAGAAATCAATAGTTGTAACGAATGAAAATTAAACCCTAGTACCTGCCGACGAGCGCACCGACATTGCTGAGGATGATAAAGGAGGCGACGCCTCCGAGCAATGTGCCCACCAACAGACTACCTATTGCGTCGGGCAGCGGGTTGCCGGTGTACTGCGAGATGGCCATGCAGCTGGCGGCCACCACCACACCAGCCACCGCGGCCGTGTCCTCCAACAACACCACGTTCACCGACGGATCCGAGCTGCGCATTACTGAGGGGATAGTATTCGAGTTTTTTTTAATTTGTTTATATTTTGTAACAAAATGGCAACACGCCAAAACAAAGTTCAAGGATCGAATCGAAATTAACGCAGCACTAAAGCGAGCTGTGGCTCAAATGGGAACTAAATTGGATCTACAATTAAGTGTATCAGATTACTTAATAAAAAATTATTTTTGTGTTATTATCGAAGAATGAATATATTAAACACTTCTGAAAATAATTTAGCTATATATAAGCACAGGTTGATTCTCGTTGGTTGGACATTTAAACGTAGTACAATCGTAGTTTGGTTTTATTACAACATTTATTACTATGGAGAAAAATGGCATGCATCACCTGTGATTTTCAACACTCTTAACATATTTTTAAAAACTCACATACTCGCAATAAGATATTTTCTACAACACTTCCATTTCTAAAATAAACGATGCATGAACATGTTGTAAACTTTCAAGACAATTATTTATGAGGTATAAGGGTCTGCTCAAGGATTGGTTTCTTGAGTCCAAACCAACGCTTGTATTATACGCTGCTGCGCTGCAGAAGTTGCCGGGTTGTGTACTACCTAGTAAATTTAGTAACCAGAGGGTCTACCAGGTTCGTTACCGGGCTAGGTTTTTAATGGATTTCGGTTATCGTATTACAGAGCCATTAACCCTTAAGAACCGGGTAATTATCTGCTCGTATCACGAGTATCTACATAAAAGAGATACCAAATCAAACAGAGATTATGACAAATAATAGCAAAAGATCATACTATATTCGTAGAGGGAGACGTTTGCTTCTTTGGCGCCTTTCCGGATCGCATTTAACGCAACCATCAAAGTGGCACCTTCCGATACTACCGCTCCACCCAGAACAAAGTATGCCTAAAATATCATTATTTAGGACTTTAATACTATTATATACACTTAGAATCTTTTTAATGTAATTTATGTTGTGGGTATCTTCAAGAATGTATAAGCTTTTACTCAGTACAATTATCATCTTGGACTCGATCCCAATCCGCCGTCAGGTAGGATTGCTGTCGAACCTTAACTTATAAAAAAATAGAATGCTAAAATAGTTATTTCCTAAACAACAGTGACGGAACTTATTATTTTTTTACGGAATTTAATGTGCATGACAATATTCCTTAGTCACATACAAGACATAATTTTTATGTAAAAAGGGAACATGTAAAAAATTAATTTCTTATCATGAAATATATTTATGTTCACTCTTTGAAATAACATTGTGTCAAATAGTTTACAACTAAACTAACAACATCAGAAATAAATAAACAGAAATAAATCTCATAAACTATGATGATAGATAATTATAACTCTGTCAATTATATATGTTAACTTGACCTTAATGATTTTTAATAATTACCCAATAGAAATCGTGAAGGGGTTGAGGATCCAAGATTCCTGTAACTCCATGATAAAAGGAAAGTCCACAGCCTACACAGAAGATACCAACACCTGATATCAGTGACGAGACATAGCGCATGTTTGTGTATCCATAAGGGTGATCAGGATCTGCAATCTGGTAACGGATATATCATGTAATGTAATTATATTGTAGCAAATTGGAATAATGTCATAAAGTACAGTGTGCACATTAGTGTAACATAATATATTAATTTTGTTCAGATATTGGTTCATATTTATACAGGAAGCTGACATATCATATTTCAATGTGTTACAGGACAACACCTGCCAGACTACTTACACTAGGAAGGTGAGTAGATACTTACATAAATAGGTATCAAGAACATTGTGCAGTTGTAATTTTTTTTTAATGGGCACTCACTTAGTTGTTTAGATATGTATATAAGTCTGGCTGGTACTGTTGTTAGAATGTATATAATACATATACATGTAATTTTTATCATAGCTTAGAATATCATCTCATAACAGTACATATACATACCTGAACAGATTTATGGATTCCATAAGCTAAAATTAGCTGATTGACAGTGTCAGCTAGGGAATGAATGCACTCTGAGAATAAACTATGTGATCCAGTGTAGAACCATGCACATAGCTTAAATACGAAATTACATCCATTTCTGTGAAAATTAAAATACAGTTACAATGCAAAGATATCTATGTACTGTTATTCTTATTTTTGAAAAAAAATAGGTGTGGATGCCATTTTTACATAATATCTCATAGCAATGCTAGTTATAACCAGTTTCAATTTTTCACATTATAAATATTTAAATATTGACGTCTCATACAGTATAATGCTCTAGTACAAGCATAGTTTTTAATACTGCAATATATATATTTATACAAAACTAATATTTGTGTACGAAATATAGATAGAATAACTGTCATGTCCATCTCACTGAATATAGCATCTTGCAAATGCTGATTGGCAAATCATGCACACTTTTTAAAACATCACAGAAAACTCTGAAGTATACAGATTTCCTCACAATATTTACCATAACCAAAACAAGGTCATTAACAATTATTAATATATAGACGTTTGAAAAAAAAAACGTGTCCACAACTCCTATTCAGGTCACCCACATTCAAACCACTAGGTTATCACTACTTAATATTTCACATTGATTGGAAAATACATACATTCCAATAGCAGTAAGAACAACACGACCTGATGTGGTTTTCAAACCCACTTCCTCTACCCCATGTTTAAGACGTGTGTGGCTCATTTCTCTCCTATAATTTCTGAGTCTTCTCTTAACAGTAAATACATCTGAAAGTATAGTTCCAATATTTAAAATACAATTTTAAAAATTCCAAAATTTTTTTTTTTTTAAAACATAGCATCATTAAATATTGAAATATGCTGTGCATATATTAAGGTTCTCTAAATACCAGTCAGTGTAAAATCAGGTTAGGGCATTTTTTTTACTTTTACACATACACCCACGCACTAGGATTCTCTGTGTTGCAGATGGCATGGACATAAACAAATATGACATTACAAACACCAAACACATTGAGAAAAAACATTTATGTCACAAAATTGCCTGCCCCAATCAGGAATCAAACCCAGGATCCCTTCGCTCGGCAGGCAGGGTCCCTACCTACTAAGCTATGGGGTAGTCGATTGAAAGTTTTATTGAGTGGTCTGCACTAAACCAAGCCAAGCAACATCATGTTGGCTGTTAATACAACAGATACAAACATTAATAATCTGATTTTCCATTGATCAGTATGAGGATAAACTAAATTACATGATTTTATATTAATTTTAAAAAATCTAGTTTATTCTACCATGTTAGAATATGTAGGCTGGGTATAAATTTTAATATAAATTACACATGCTAATAAGAATTATGTGATATATATATAGAGGTATAGTACATCAATCGGAATCAAGTTGCTATATGTACAAAATATTTAAAATTTGATCATAATATTATTACCCTGTTCATATCTCCGTCTGTCTAATTCTCTTCTTAACAGTTCTTTTTCTAGCGATTCTTTGGATCCCCATACCTAAAACATTTCCATATATTTCACATCACACAAAAACCTTGTTGGATTATTTACAACTCATATATTTGTAGCCATTGAAAGTAGTCCATATTAGAAGGTTTATAATAGATGTTAGTAAATTAACTTTTTATTCTATATCATATTAAATTAAAAAAAAAAAAACCAGAAATTAAGACAATACAGTTTAACTAAAAGCCACTATGAAACAAAATTGTAAAAGTTACAAAACATTATTATTACAAGGGCTTTTAATTATTAGATAACATTAATTTACATACTTCTTGAATTCAGTTTATTTAATTACATTTTTGCTACTCATCTTTAAACATTAGCATAAAAAAATAGTTACTTACCTCAATAGCCTTAGATTCAACATCTTTTCTATAATGAACAGTTATAGGTGGCTCAGATTCGTAAGGGGACCTACGAAGAACTTTAGGCAAGGACTCTAAATCAGATTGCTTTAATAAATACTCAGTCATTGCTCTCATTGGAGTGATGAAGTTGCGCTCCGTGTATGAGGCTGAGAAGTCTATCAGTAGCCTTTTTTTTACTGAAATATAAGTAATATTAATTAAATAAAATAATATACAACAGCACAGTAAAATTTTAATTATATTACATAAACTGTATTTAAAATAAATTATTAAAAATTGCAATTACTTGGTGGGGCAACCGTCTGTTTAATAACAGACTCTGCTGGTTGGCTCTTTTCAATTGTCACTTTAGTTACAACCTTGTCCTTGTCTGTCTCTGTTTTGACTATGATGTCTCCCAACGGTTTCTGCTCTATCACCTTTTGAGATGCTCTTTCACCTCCAGCCAGCTTGGCAGCAAATTCTTTAGCGTCTTGAGCCTCACTTTTGTCATTACGATAAGATGTAGTATTTACAGGTCTAAATATTATACTAATTATGTTAGGTAGAGGTAAACTACCTCTACTTTGAAATATTTGTGAATTACTGATACATAAAGAATTAAAGTTTTTCAATTGAATATACTGTCGGCCTAATTTTCTATAAAATGTGGTAGCAGCAGTAGGTAACATGATCATTTTTAGAGTTGAAGGTAGGGATTAAACTTAATATATGTTATTTAAAAGAATACACTATTCGCACATGGTTCAAACGAAATAATGATTATAACAGATCTAAACCTAGAACGTAAAATAAATTTAATGAAAAGAAAATATTATCACAATATTTATATTTGTCGATAAATTAAATGACATTAAACAGTTAACTACTATGACGTCTATGACACAAGATTATAGATTATACACAATTCCGTTAAAATAACATTGACGTAGGAGGTTTCGACAATCCGCAGATCGTTTAAAAAATATATAGTATGAATGGATATACGATATAACACCTTAATGTTCCGGTGAAAACACAAAAAATATAATATACGTTAAGGTAACTTACTGAAGATATCAAAATATGATATTAGTGTTAAAATTATCCGATGACCACCCAGTATTAAATTATACAATCTATAAATATTTTTCTATATATTGTATTATTTATAACTAATAGTTTATTAAGTAAAATTGACAGAGCTGAGCCAATTAAGCGAGGCCTATGCCCAGCAGTGAACTTTTAAATGTTTACAGATAGATAAATTTGAATAAAACTAACCTAAGTAAATAGAACTGGAATTTTAAGATCATATATAAATAAAAAATATGTTAACGTAAAAAGGTAATTGTAATATTTATGACTTAACAGCGAGCAAATAAAAAATAAGTAAAAATTGTGCCTTTGTGGACTTTAAAATTATGTTACAATAAGTAACTACATTTTTAAAGGTCTGGGTTAAAAAATAAAACACCAATGTTATATTGTGAAAACCATTCTAAAATTCAAATTAATACATGTTTTTTTTACATAGAATAAGTTAATGCTTGACAATCCCACCTGATGGAAAGTGGTGATGAAGTCTAAGATGTTGTATTGTGAACTTATAAACGCCTATTCACTTTCCTCTTTAAGACTCCCACATTGTAAGAAGGCGAAAACACCGACACGGGCCAGTTATTCCAGTACTTTGCAATGCGCACAATGAATGATAATGCAAACCGGGCTGTCCATACAGGTGGTACGTTCACTACGTAAGAATGGATACCCGCCATACGTCGAGTTATCCGATAGAGGAACGACGACAGAGGAATTATTTCAAAGAATTCCTGCATACACTCTCCAAAATGTATCCTATAGAAGACTGAGACGCTGGTAACCCTGCACCTGTGCTCAAAGCTATGCAGATTGGTTTCGACCCTGATCTGCGTCATCAATCAGCCTCTTTGCACGTCTCTCCGTCGAGTCCCGCGCTGATAGCTGACATTTGGCAGCACCATCCCAAATGTGACAACAGTACCCCACACACGTTTGAACTTGAACTTTGTACAGGATTAAGAGCTGATTCGGTATGAAGTACCGCCGCACCTTCGTGAGAACCCCAAGATTCCTTGCAGCCGCTTCAAACTTGGACTCTATGAACCAACCAAAGTTGAGGTTCGAAGAAATTTCAATTGAAGACGATCAGAGCATTCCAGGGATACATTCTGAAAAGTAAGAGCCAAGGTGAACAGGCTCCTCTTGACGCTGAACAGACACGCCTGTGTGTGTGGCATGAATCTCACAAGATTGGCATCGCCCCATTCGGATACTGCCCGAAGTGAGAGATTCATGGGTTCATCATGGCCTCTCTTTCGGACTGTATTTCGTCCCTACTGGCCCAGGCGGGAGGTGTATGTCCACTACTATGCTGTGCAGATGACTGCATACCCATAGATACCGGGCTTCGGCAGATCCTTGATATGTAGCAGGAATAGAGTAGCGGACAGAACGGACCCCTGAGGTCTCCAGTGTTGGTAGTCATCGATTGTGACGATCACCCATCAACGACAACTCCGAGAGACCGTTCGCTCAGAAAGTGCTTTACCCAGCCAATAAGGCCAGCGGAAATATCATACGCTGGAAGCTTGCTTAATAGGCTAGCATACCAAACCCTGTCGAATGCCTTGGAGACATCAAAGGAGACCGAGAGCGCTTCCCCGTTTTTCTCGAGGGCCTTACCCCAGACTTTTGCTGAGACTTTTTTGATGTGTGTTTTATTACTACATAAATATAATTAGGTATAAAAATTTAAACGAAATATAACAATACAAGAATGTGTAAAAAAAATATAATCTACAAAATCCTCTTGTCACCAGCATATTGAGAGTACTAACACATATTCATTTAGAAACGTTACATTTATTGACTTTAATTTGATAAATTACATTAAAAGAACCAAAAAATAATACTCCTGCGCATATTGCAACTACGATTAAAAATGTATTGATTCTTTACTTACGTAATTGGACCTTTTGAACACGATATGAAGATGTAATCAAATTATGCCTATTTGAAATTATTATTAACAAAATTTCAAGACAATAATAATAATAATAATATCTTACCGTTGTTAGAATATAGTGCAATACACTTAGATGCTAATCTATGTTACAGAGAATTGGACTTACCGGTTTTTCAGACTGATTAGAAAATAATAAGATTGTTCTGTTACTGAATAAGTTGAGAAATTTACTTTTGGTTTATTAAACCTTTACTATGTTACGAAATTAATGACATTTAAAAATAATTAAATATACCATATATTTATTAATTTATTATGATGGGTTATTATTTACATGTAATATTATCATTTATGTATTTGAAATATTTTCTTACTTCATTTGAAAGGTACATTAATCCGTATGGACATATGCATATCATGTATAATCCATGTACAAAATTAGCTAAAATTATGACGATATTTACTTTGTTTTATAGTATTCAAAGATTAATATGGCTACTGAATATACTAAAATAGATAATTGTTCAAGCTGAACGAAGTCAGGGCGAGGCCCTAAATAGTACTTTAAAATAGCTTGCTCCTTGGCTATATCAAAAGCAAGGATGTTATGAAGCTCCATAACCGTAACTAAAACTGTTGGGTATCCGACAAAAATATCCGAAAACCATAAACGAATCCATTAAACAAGTTTTGAATAATTTCAGATAGGTGCAGAATTAAAATAAAACACGTTACTAGCATTACTACACTAGCCGCGTCGCAAAAATAAAGTTTCATTGTTATCTTGTAAATATATTACATCTTTTTTCAAGTCCTAAATCATTTAATATCCGTAGTTGAAATTATGCGAAACAATCAGATAATCCGAAATAATTTCAAATAATTAACCGTAACCGGTAAAACATTATTCATATATCCATATCTATATTCAAAGCAAAATTTCATATCCATAACATCGCAAATAAAATGTATATTATTCACAGAGTACAACAGCTACGTAACTATAATGTTGCTAATATCCCTATAGCATCATAGTCAGCGATGCCAATTTGTGGGGAATTCTCCGGATTGCGGGCAATCCCAAGTCAATTGGGGATTGGTGTGGAGATTGGTTCTATGTGGGGAATGCGTAGAGAATATTACACCATAACAACCGATAAATGATTCTTCGGACGTTCTCTTATTAGTATGAAACTATCATATCGAATATTCCACATGTGTAACCGATTACTTTTTTACTACAGGACATAACCAGTTTGTGTATTGTGTATCACTACATAAGATAATTCCTTTCCAGAAACGAAGATTACGACTGATCTGTTTCTATTCTGTCTAGTTTAATTAGAAACAGACTTATGTTGCGCTTTGTTTTTATAGCGACCTCATACTATGCTTCATTTCACTCAGCATAGGCGATGACGCCGAAAGCTACTGAGGAAAAATACTCAGCTATAAAAACGCCGCAGAACAAAATTTGTTTCTAAATTTAAAAATAGTGATGCAGTTTTTACTCGTGCTTTCATTCACTAACGCGTCAGTAGAGAAGAAATTCAGTGACTTAAAAATATATAAACAGCAAACAGAAACAGCCTACACATATGATACACGGTGGTTTCCTTATTGACTACTAGAGACAATAAAAAAACAGTGCGATACTTTCAAATTTATACCTTTCAAAAAATGTTAAATTATACGGTATGGGAAAAGCCCTTAGAAAAATGTATAAAATCTGCATAAATTTAATTTTTTCCTTTTTTTCTACGTGTGGACAATTGGGATATTTTTCTCCGAATTTTGGGGAATTTCGCTTTGATTTTTGGGGAATTAGTAAAATGCGTATTGGCAACCCTGATCATAGTAGTCTGCAGTGCTGTCATTCGAGGGGTTAAATCCCCGATTTGCGGGGAATTTCGGAGATTCCAGACCAATTTTTTCGTTGGACTATTTCATTATTAAGTTCGTATTAGTATTGTATATGTATTTCTTTTACAAATTGTCTTACAATCTAACAAATATGGCAAATATATACTATTCCAAATAAAATAAGGGTGACTAAAGATTAAAATAAAAACTTATATTTTTTGTACCTACGTGGTACTTACTTGTTTTAAATAGTATAGTATTTGGTCTATAGATGTGAGAGTAAATTTTTTTATACGGTGTAGTAGTTGATAATAGTGTTAACAGTGCTTTTATTCCAAAAATATCATTTGGGGGAATTTGTGCGGAATGAATAAAAAAGAACCGGGAAATTTCGGGGAATTCACTGACGTGCGCAGAGAATAGAGAATTTTTTATTGGCAGCACTGGTAGTCTGTACCCTATAGCCTCTGTGTGGTGTGGTGACTTGCTTGCTTACTTTTGCTACGTCGGGTAGTTTTGTGAATTTCTGAAGAGGTTATTGAGAAATTACACATATTTATTTTGAAAAGTCTGATTTTATAGGAACAGCACTGTATTCTGTAAAGTATTATAAAATAAAAAAGTTGAAAAGTAAAGAATTATAATCATGCCTACTAGTGGATTTGATCTATACCATATGCAAGACGCCAAAAATAATTTTGAGGCTCTACGACCCGCTCCAGTTTGCACCGAAACAAATCAGATTATAGGCCAATGTCAAAGCGTTCATGTATCTACAAATTGTTACTATGGATATCACGGCTCTAAAATCACAGCAGATAAACATGGCGAAGACGATTACGAAATGCTCGAGATGCCATGCCCTACTACAAAAGAAAAAGAATCTTCGCAAAAAAGCAACGCCCGAAAACGAAGTGCTGATGATAAAACCTATCCTCAAAACAAGCGACTCAGAGAAGGTATGTTTTTCTAAACTTTTTAAAGTCTCATTGAATATTTGTATTTTGTTGGAGTAACCTAAGAATGTCATTTTTATAATGTAGATCTCAAATAACATACTATAAGTTAAAAACCAACTGTAAAATATTTTACAAATATTCAATGAGATTGTAAGTAAATATAATATAAAAAATAATTTATTATTATTATGACTATTATTTATAATGTATAAGTAAATGTAGTAATACAATGCAACAGGGTTTTTAAAATATGTATTAACATTTTAATAGATGAAGTCTCCATACCATTTTTCTCATTAAATTTTATATAATAATGTAACATTTGTTGCAGTTTCAATAATTTCATTTTTATTATTTTCCTTTCAAATTGTTATTAGTTTATAAATTTATAACAATTATTGATGAAGTGTACTTAGCATTTTACTGCAACTTATTCACGATCTTAAATTCTAATATTGATATGATACCTATATTAACATATTGTTTATAGTTTTCTTATAATATAACTATGGTGAAGATTTCCCCAATCTGAGGTATAATATTGTAAACCTTTACATTTTAAATCATTTAATGATAATCAATGTTCATTTTATGCAAGTATCACTTCAATAAATAATTGCATAAACCTGTTGTAATATTTCTTAATTTACATTATATAGTGCTTAATTGTAAATATATAATTTGTCAAATTTTCAACTTTTTGAATATTTGTGTAAAAGTTAAGAAAATCTTCTTATAGCATGTTGTCTCAATCATATAATGCAACAGTGGTATCTTCTAATCAGCAATTACAGCTACGGAGTGAAGGTAGGTGATGGGGATTGGATCCCAAATGGTATGTTAGTATCTAATAATTTATTGAGATACAATTTTATATAACAGAGTTAAAGAAACCTATGTGACATTAAATAAAGAGTATACATTATTTAAAAAAATGACTGAAATTCCGTCCTTAAAATTATATTCCTATGGTTCCAATATATTTTGAAGTTTATGTAATTTTTATTACTTAAATACTTCTAGATTTCGAAGGGTTGGATGCAAAATGTAACTTTATTCATTATTTTGCTCTCAGTCAACAGACAAGACAATAAGCATGTTTATGTTCACAAAACTATAGAACCATAGATTTTTTTTAAAAGGTTTGAATAAAAGTCCTATTCATCTGCACCTCACAATTGGTAATTGATTAGATTGCATTAAATATGTTTGATTGCATTCAATTGTCATTAATATCAGTGGAAGGATATTCTAAGTATATTTAACAATAATATTAAGTTCTTAAACTTTCATGCAAGGGAAACAGTTAAATATTAGAAATAGACCATATTAGATGAACTGTGTATTAATGTATTTAATATTTTTTTTATGTGTACAACATAATAATGAAACATTTATTATCAGGGTTCGAGGATATACATCATGATATATATCCAATATATATCAAATGATTTTTTATGATATATATCAATACAAAAATGGTTTAAAAATTTTATATTATTGAGTAATTTTTGGTGTTTGTTATTGTTTTTCTACTTCCCAAATGTAGATAGAGTTGGAGTAGAGTTAAAACATACTCCCTAATAGTATGTTGTAATCCATAAATGGCAACACTTCTACCGGTATTAATGGCATCTATTGTCAGAAATTTTTTGGTTTTATATATACGTTTATGTAATATATGTTTTTAGTTGATTTTGCCTGATCTAGAAGATTTTATGTTTTGCTTTCATTTGTCTGATTTTAAGTACGTAAATAAATAAAACATTAATAAAATTTTAGTTTTTTTAAATAATTTATTATGTTTATGTAACACATATGCAAATAGTATACATAAATAATACAATAAAATAATAATATGGCTTTCATACAAAATGTATATCAAACTTTTGATATATATCAGATATGTATCATAAATATCTAATATTTTGATATTTATAATAAATATTGTGTATTTTCGAACCCTGATTTATATAAATTTAAATAAACAAAGCATATCCCAAGTTATAAATAGCGAGTCATATGTTCAATTTAATACTTTAATTTGCATTTCAATTAATTGTTTATCATTGTTTGGGCTTTATGCAGATGTTATAAATGGAACCTTAATGTTAAAATTGTGGTGATGCTGTAACTGTAATTCTTTTGTGTTTAAATCAACACACACAATAGTGTATTCATCTCTCAATGTCACTGGTAGAAAATTTCATTACATTAAAAGGGAATTTAAGAAAGGAGAATTTAGGAGAAGAGATATTATTAGAAAACAGGTAATTTTATCTCATTATTAACAATGTAAACCTTTATACAAATATGAGTATATGATTCATAATTAACTTTTTATGTAACATTTTGCAATTTATTTCAATTTGTTTTAATATTAGGGCTTCTTTAACAAGTACCAAAATCAATTTTAAATGGGAATTTATATTTAATTCAACTGAACATGTGTGTAGAAATGTGATAGTTTTACATCTAAGCATAACTTTTACACCTACATTCACTCTTATTATTAATTATTTGGTATCAACCAGAATTCATTTAAAATTGGAAGCAATATTACAAGCATGTTGTGTTAATTATATTTGTAACCACAATCAATTATTATCTGTGGAAAATAAATAAATACATTTTAATTTTTATATACACTATGATGGTACCAATAGAAAGCTAAATAAGATAATATTATGAGAATTTTTATTTAAAGAACTTAAAATATTTTTTATCAATAAAAAGAGCACCCACTTTTGAACAACCTAATATTCCAAATATAAATACCAAAGCAAAAGTAAGCAGTGACTTACATGTATGTTGTGGATATAGAATTTTCATGTATGTTATTCACTGCACAGATCTGATTACTAATTTTATTGATAATTAATACTATTAATTAAAAAGGAAATCACTGAAATTTACCATTTATATTTGTTAATATTATTTTTCTTAAACACACTTTAAAAAATTATTACTGTATGGGTTGTACTGGATGTTATAATACAACAGTTAGACCTGCTTTAATAGATGTGTAGTTTCTGGAAGGAAAGTAATTTCTGATCTAATAACATTGGCAGAGACTGGGAGTTATTGTTAATTTTTTATGAATTAATTTTTTTGTAATAAAAAATTTGAAACAATTTGAGTCTTTGAAGATTTTTTTTTAATTTTCATAGTGAAAGAAGAAACTAAGGTAATTTATTTTTATGAGATAATAAAAACAAGCCAAATGTTGAGAATCTGAGGGAACTTAATTTTTTTTTAATTAGTGATGGGATGTATATGTGATGTAATTTCTACAGGTTTTTTTTTTGCTTACTCATAAATTTAATATTTGTTATTTTTAAGTAAAAGTTCTTTTTTTTATCAATTATCAACTTTCATGGCTATATTTCAAAATTTTTCCTTTATGTTAGAGTGCTTTTCAGTTGATATTTTGGTACTTCATGATTAATATCAAGATGTTATCATATTTTCTTGGTCTTGGCTCATATTTTAACTAATGTTTTACATACAATTTATAAAAACTATAATGAATGTAAAAATGTATATTTTCAGTACAATATTCACAACAAGGAAAATTGTAGATTTCATGCCATATTAAATTCTCTACGAAAAAGTTTGTTTTCTATTTTATTGTGGCAAATTTCTGGGAAATTATTTCTTATAACTTTAAAATTATAAACTATTGTTTGACAGTTACTGTATATGTACCGGTTGTATACAGTATCATGTTGTACCTTTGTACTGATTCTGTATAAAACTATTATTTTACATGTATTTTATTGTGACATCAGGCACTTGCTATCTGTTGCTTAGTAGTCTATTTACAATTAAAAATATGTATCCAAACACTTAAGAACAAAGTGAAAATTAGACCTGTATATTTTAATGGATTATTGTAGCATTTTTGATAAAGTCAGACATCTTTTTTTGACTTTGTAATGTTACTTGCAGAATATGAAGTAAGTGCCTAAAGATAAATCTTATATAATGCATATATATAGCTATTCCAATATGTAACTGAACCAGTCAAAATATAAAAAACTTTTCGGATATGGTTTTTTAAAATACTATTATATTTATCTGTTATGAACTTGTTCAAATATCTTTAATTAATAATTGTAATTAATTGGAACTGCAATAAAAATTTCATCGGAGACTTGCATCTTAGAGCTTGAACCTCAGTGTGATGAAGTCCGACTTTATTTCAGAAGTTATGGTGCCAACGACTCCCACCTACAACCCATGTATGCTACGCCCTACCCACAACAACCCAGATATTTCTCGTTGTCTCATGGTCCATATGATATAAATTAAATATCTGCAAAGAAAAATGAAAATCCTAATGTAGTAATGTTAATTTTATCTGCAGAAGTACAAAGAAAAAGAAATATTGAACCTGAGACAAATGAGAACCTGGGATTGGATGCAAACATACAAGAATTGCTGGAGAACCTGTATTGGCACATTCATGGAGGAAACATTTTTCATCTGATAAAGTGACTGTCTAAAGTGAAATGTGTGATTTTGATACAAAAAAATTAATATTTATGAACTATAAGAAGTTATTGTCATGAGAAAAAATTATTTTATAATAAAAGAGTTCAAATAAAGTTAAAATAGGTATTTAGGTATTTTCATTTAAAAACAAAAATTTATGTTTTCAATATTTATTGTGCTAAATAAATAATTACATTATTAAAAATTTAGACATTATATGAATAATGAGTTCAGCTAGAGATACAATTTGCATAAATATAAAAAAATTAATGGGGTTTGTCAAAATGTTCTTTCATTCTGAAAAAGAGAAAAACATAATATTAATCATGGTTCATTCTGTTCTTCTGTTACAGATGGAGTATATTGAAGATCTAATATGATCCACTTTTTTCCAGGTTCACTCAAACTACCCACATCAAACCATAAATATGGTTTGGAGTTTGAGTGTTTGCTTCATTTATGCAAAAATGTAACCTTACCTTTCTGTTTTTCAGATGTTTCGTCGACGTGCAGCCTAGTTGGCACTCGGTCAAGCCCGATCCACTCTGCTTCTGCCTTTAATGTAAAAGAAAAGTTTAAATTTTATTTATATTTCTTTAAATGTGTATTCAATATTATTAGTCAGTGTTCTTAGTCTTTTATATGATGTTTGTGTTATGGAAGCCAACTGTGATATGTATGTACCTGAAAAATTATATTTTTTCGTAAATTTAGACTACTTTAATTCATGCATCCAATAACAATCAATTTATAAGTTACACATAATCCTTCCAAGTTCAACCAAGTATGAACAAAATTTTTAGTTTCTACACAATAATGTTTTCTGGACTATATTATAATAACACAGCCTTATTATTCATGAAAAAGTTATATCACAAAAGGAAGTTTTACTTTACTTATTACTTTCATGATACTATTAAATAATACTTACTTGTTACAAATCATATATTACATAGTGATTCTGAGTACAATTTTAAGAACAATTTTTTTTAATTGTTTCAATAGCTTTTTTTAAGTGAAAATGCAAGGCCTTTATATTAAAATTTATTGTTTTACTTAAAAAACACCATGAATCAGATACAGTAAGACATTAATTACTATGAGTATACATGTATAAATAAGTACAAAATTACTTTTAAGTAGATATAATAGCATATACAAAATTTAAGCAGTTTTGCAGCAGAACATAGGTTAGTTTGGTTTACAAGTACGATTAGTACAATTGATTAGTGGAAGACATCTACAATATAATACATGTTGCATTACCTCTGTTGGAGTGACCTCCTCAGTATCCACAACGTCCGGCAACGTGTCAACGTTGACAGCTAGCTCGCCCGTCTGACCACCGGCCCCAGCTTCCCCCACATCTGAGCGGCAAGTCTGATCAGCCTCGGCTAAATCTCCGTTTTGCATCTCTGAGCAATTTATCAAATCCATCTTTCCGTCTTGACTAGACCTCGGGCTGTTGTCGTTCAAATCTCTTCCATCGATGTCCATATGCACATGCCCGGGCCACATGTCGTAAGGGCATGCATTCAATTGATGCAACTGCGTTTCGCTCGAGCTGAACAAATTCAATGAACCGGCCACATCTTGCAAGATGGACGATTCTGATACTTCACTCGTCAGATGTATCGATTCATCCGCGTCGTTGGCTCCAGCGATAAATAACGGCAAGTTTTCAATGATATCGCCGGACACGTCGCAGATGCGTAAACCTTCGTATTTCGAAAGAAACTCGTGTAGCCTTCTTTGTTGTCTGCAGTCTGTACTGCTAATTATAAGTGACGCCAAAGAGTCTAAAACTTCAGGAGTGCAAGTTTCTCCGCTTTTTAGGAGAAGAAAGCGAACGATTTTACTATCGATTTGTATCGTACTGGAACAAGCATTTTGGAGATTACAATCATGGTAATTATTGGCTTCGCTAGAGGTAGCGGTGATGAGTTCCGACGTGGCTTCTTCTTGAACATTATCGTTCTGGTTAACTTCTGACATGGAACTGTACTGAGACAAAATATTTCTGATCGACTGTAAAACCTTTTGCCTCAACGGATCTGAACTGATGAGTTGCAGCTCTCTAAATAACTGTATCAGGAAATCGGGATGAGATTCGTTTACACCGATCAATGTCGTCACTTCTGAATACACATTTTCCCGCAATAGATCGAAGAGCTTGGAGGTAGCTTTGTCCTGAACTTCGCGACTAGTGGACGCTAAATTAGGATTGGGCGTCTCCGAAGTGCTCGCGATGTTGATGTTACTGGTTTGAGAGAAATCCAGTGTGTAATTCCTTCTGTTCGCCGAATTTTTAGAAGGCAGCTTTGACGAGGATTTCCTCTTCGCATTTCCCGGAGTGTTCAGATTATTTGAGTGCGACTGGATGATCTCAGGGATGGGGTTGGTGATGCTCAAATTTCTGAACGAATGGGAAACTGGTTCCTGTCGATTGATATTGATGTTGGCGGCACCCGGGTCGTCATTCCTGGGGTGCGAGACGTTCAACTCGGGGTCAGCGTTTTGATTGACGTTGAGAACGTCTGGAGCAGAGGAGAAGGAGAGAGATCGTTCGTAGGCGACGTTTCGTCTCGCTTGGCGGCTTCCCACCTCGTCTATGGTCGGTGGCGGTTGTAGCCCGCTTTGACTAGGGGGAGCCGCGTTAGTGTTGCGTTTTGGCGTAATAGACGGTGACGTAGAAGTGGACGTGTGATGAAGAGTATTGTGCGATCTCTCCACTAGAGGGTGCTGGTTGTGGGCCGGAATGACTCCCAAGTGACCGTCGGCATTCGTCTTGCTGTTAGTTGAAAGAAGATTTTGACGTGAATAACTGGAAAAAAAAATACAATTATTTATATGGTTTATTCATGTTTACACCTTTAAAAAATAGTTAGTAATTGATTTAATGTTTTAATCAAAATGAATATAAAAGAAAGTCAAAAGTACAATTATTAATAATTAAATTAGAACAATAAAATAGGGTAATTAGAATGAGTGTTAAACATGCATAATAAAGAGAGTACTAAATTGTATATAATATATGTATATTAGGATTCGAAAAGCAGACAACACTAAACATGTACACACAATACATCTTACCCCTATTTACATTTCATCTGCGGTAAGTTATTAAAATACTATTATGAAACGAATACAAAATATTACGACTATATAATAATTTATTGTTCTAGTATCTGAAATAGAAAGTACGTTGAATATATGAATAATACGGTTAATATTATCTATACAGGTAGATAGGTAGGTATATATCCTACTTACCTTCGGAAGTTATCCCAGTAATTGTTAGCTCTATTGCCTGGCGGCACTTGGTTGTTGAGCGTGTGTGAAGCGGTCTCTGCACGCCAACGCTCTTCAAGCTAAAAAGAAAAAAAAAACCACTGTAATAGTAGATGATAATGATGACAGTATCTTTGATTAGTTTGTTTAGCAGAACTGCAGAACTTTAATCGACGGCAATCCTATTAACGCCTATCGAAAATACGATGGGAATCCATATGACATTGTCTGCTCAAAATTTAAATGGACGCCAAGTTCTGTACAAGATCCTCGATAATTATTCATTAATTATCATAATAATCTCATTCAATAAATTCTATATTTACTTGAAAAATCCTCGACCATAACGTCAGTTAAATTTTTAAATACAAATTGAGTACATAATTAAAAGATTTTTTCATTCTTATGAATATATTTTATTACTGTTACACGGCAATCATTGTCTTAACATTATAAATTTTAAATTCTTCTATTCATGTATATGCCACGGAATCTAAACGGCTGTATCAATTTTGATAAAACTTTTGTGTATGTTTTTGTTGGTCCCTCGTTTGTACACAATATAGGATCCGGTAGTAAGTAATGCTGCGACCGGTCCCGAGAAATTTATTTTAAAAGTCGTTTGCTGAACCCGCAAATCGCAGACAGGACAACGTTTGTCAGGTCCGCTAGTATGTTATTATTATATAAGTATACCAACATGCGTGAGCTGTTCCCTCAGCTGGTGAATCTCTTGCTGTTGCAGCGCTAGTTGCTGCCAGCACCACGCGCCCCAAATCGCACAGCCACAACCACACGCGCCCACCATACCTGACATTATCATTAATGTATTATTATTTATCATTATGAACATTTACTTTTACCCCCGCGCTAGGGTTCTCTGTTGCGGGTGGCATGGACATAAAGAAAAATAAGACATCATAAATAATAATTTTTCACATAAATGTCTGCCCGGAATCGAACCCGAACACTCATACAATGCTTTTAGGGTCACTACCTAGGTTGGGCTAGAAGTTTAAATCACATACACCATTAACGATATTATTTTTTTATTTTAGCGATAAAAAATTAGCTAGACTGGCAGACTATTCAGTAATATATTTTCCCATAAATATTAAACATAGTACATAATGGTAATTTGAGTATAATGCCTCCTATTCTATATTCCTATTGATATGTATCATTACATCATCAAAAATAATGTATTATTCTCACCTAATATGTTATTTAGAAATAATACAATCACCAATAGATACATCAACAGTTATACGTAAAGAGATACAGTGATACACATTAAAACTCATTTACACACGTCTTGTCTCATCACCATAAAGCCAATTAAGCTTCCAAAGATTTTTATTCAATTACCAACTAAATTATACTGGTTTTCAAGCATATATCAAAACGATGGGATTCTCACCATAGGGCATCATCATATTGAAAGGCATTGTGGGTGGGAAGGACATCTGCGGCGTCCCAAGCAAGCGGTCCATCGTCTGTGAGTGGCTGTTCTGCGTGAATTGGTTACTGCGTGTGTCCTGCAGATAACAATATGTTATGTAACAATATGTAAGTTATGTCTTTGAGGACATTATACATGTTAACTGCAACGGGTAATCATAATTTCTGTAATATTACTTCTTTATAGAATACAAGAAACGTGAGTACCCATTGCAGTTAACAAAATCTTATCAAGCTTTATATAGGTGAGTGGAATTTGAGATGAGTTGAACTTTACTTTTTAATGTTGAGTATTTTAAACTGAATATTTGTTCCTTGTGTGAATACAGATTTTTTTTATTAAACACTCGTAACCCGCTCTCGCTTCGAGAAATGTTTACATGTGTTCCAGTTTCAGTATTGGAGAACCAGTAGTAAGCGGATCCTCCATTTCCCTGTCGGCCGGCCGCGTATCGGTGATGATACCTTAGGTTGTTACGGGCGTCCATAAGTGAGTTTTCCAATATTTTCAATATTTCTTACCCCTATTAAGGAAAGTAATTTTATCTGACATTTCATTTATTATATTAATTTTTACCATCTATTCATTGTTACAATATCTGTTAACCTCCCTTACCTAGCCGTGTTACCCTTGCAGGTTACTAGGTTCGGAAACCTGGATCTAGCCCACAGAAAAAAGATATAAGAATAACAATATGGTTATCTATCAAGGACTATCTGGCCCATGCAAATTTATAACATAATACTAATTCATTATAAATTATTAATGTATGGACGTACATGACGTTTACGTCTTGTATAAATACTTATATATAACTAAATATATAAATAACTCTATAACATATAAAATTATAATATATATAAAATTATAAAAATATTTATGGCATAATGACCTGATTTGACTTGGTGCTATTCCAACACGGTGGTGGCAAGTGCGGATACGGCGAATTAGTAGAAGTCTCGTCTGAAAATATTTTTTTTTGGATAAATTTATATCCATAAGAGAGAAGTATTATAGACAGAGTATTTAAAAGTTCATAAAAGTATATATTGTTCTGATCTCACTATTTTGCGATATGGGCACTGGTATGTTGTTAGCTGAAGCTTCAGTCCTGGGCTCGTGTCGCACATTAGGAATCAAGGCGTTGTTCGTTTGCATCTGTACCGCCTGTAAAGTGAACAAAAATAAGTACTCTACTCTTGTATTAGTTATTCAAACTAGGCGCTTTGGTGTCACTTACATTGTTTTCTTCAGACTGCCGGTCTTGGGTTTGCCGACGACGCACTCGAGCTCTCTGGTTCGATTTATTACGTGATGCACTGTAACAATAACATCCAAACCGTACATTCAGTATCATGCAAATATCACACAATCAGGCGCGGTGCGAGTGGGACGGTCGTAGGGGTCAATAGCCGTTACAAAATAGTACAAGTTAAATTGACAAACCTTTTAAAAATAATGTCTCTATAAGTTTCTTGTTTGAATAGTCTTATTTACTCAGTTTATTTTAAAATGATGATTATTGTACCAATTTGAAAAAATTAATGAATACGTAATCGTTCGTATATGTACAAAGTCACCTGTCACTGTCGCTGCCGTAAGTGCTGCCCAGGTGGGACGGTATTGTGTTGATAGACCTGGAGCCCATTGCGCTGTCTCCACCACCCTGTAACAAACATATATTATTTTTAGGGTTGTTTTGGATATGAAATTTCGGATATGCAAACGATTACGGACAATGACTTCAGTTCAGGACTTGGAAATGAAAATATAATGTATTTACAAGGTAACAGTTTGACTTTATGTCTAGGTATTATTTGATATAGTCACAGAAAAAAAAAGTCTTAAAATGAAATATTAAAAACTGTCCAAAAAACGAGAGCGACCCGGTTAGTGTATCAGCTCGGCCGGTGAAAACTTGACATTGTTCCATTTAGACTCTGCCTCTATCCGAAATTTTTTGAAACTTTTTTATTGGATTCCGTTACGGTTTCGGATATATTTTTATTCGGATATCCGACCATTTCAGTTACGGTTACGGCGCTCCATAACAATCCTGGTTAATAGTTGATACTTAGTTGTAATAGTTGAAATTTTCACTATAGCTTCAGTAGTTCGAAGAACCCGTTAAGCCATCACTCGTTATTTTTATCGTTACAGAGAAGTTGATAAACGATATCAAAAATTTTTGAGTGACAAATAATTCCGACTACGCACTTCATCGATTAGCTCGAAAGAAATGGAGGAGACCCATGCGCTAAAGTGGATTGAAAAAAGTATTTCCATCTCTAAAAGTAACTTGTATGCATATAAAGTATTAATTATTAAAATGCAATTTCACATCATCACTAACTCACTCTGAAATTTTCATTTTCTCGTAAGTTTTGAGATTCCAAAGTGATACGCTCCGATCGTGATTCAGGCTCCTCTTGTTCACTGCAACAATAACGCAATACATTAAATTAAGTGACGAATTTTATTACATATAAATAATTTAAGACAATAAATAATGAATACTATACTATAATAAATACTACAAAGTGAGACTAGCACATGATATTGTTACTATTTACCTGTTGTATGACTGGTTTACTACAGAAGCGGTATGAGAATCAGGATTCCGTTTCTGAGAATCACTTGCGGTGCAGATCACTTTCTGAAAGGAACAGTTAGTAAAACCATTAAGGTTGAAATATGATAGACACTATGTTTTTCAACTTATATATTCGCTAACATATTATACATTTGAAATATAATGGGTACAGAAGATTTTTGTGTTTTTTCCCGACATTTCGACTCAATTACATCATCATCAATGATTATGGTGACGACGAGACTGACTCTAGTCAGAGGAACCGGGATCCATGTAACTGGATCGAAACTCAAATTACAAAAATCTTGAGTACAAGTTACGACACGTTTTTGACTTCCTCTTCGCGTTTGCTGGGATCATATTCACATTTAGTTTGAAACTACCCCCCACAAAGAAAACTACCTCTTTATTTAACAAAGCTTCCAATTCCCGCTGTTTCTCGGCCAGCAGCGCACGTAGTTGCATCTGACGCGTCTCTGCCGGCCCCATTGTCCCACTGGTGCTCGCTCGGACCTCTTCGTTCACCTTCTTCTGTTTGCGACTACCTTCTAAACACAAAGATCAATGTTAATAAAGACAAGTTGCAACAAAAAATACTTTTTTTTATCTAAATTTTTTTATGCAGGCATTAGTCATACATTTGAATATGTGTACCTTCGTAAGGCCTTCACCTTCTTATCTAAGATACACTTAAAAAATATAATTGGATCAGTGTCTTGGCCTCTTCTGAACTACTAAAATTATCTTTGACATGTTATATACACAATATAAATTTATGAAAGGTTATCACTTGAAAACGGCTCAACCAAATTAGCTATTAACTAATAAGATTGTTTTTGTAGTGTTCGTAATTGTTAGGACAAACTTTGTGTGAAACAATTTTTTCGGAAAATCCACGAGATAAGCCGTAGATTGTAATGGAGTTTTGTATGATAATCTCAAAAAAATGTGATGTTGCCGAGTGTATTTAAGTATAATTGATTGATACTAGAAGTTTGTAATCTTTAAGTTATTTAATTTTCATTTTTAAGATAGCGTAGCTAACCTAACCAAGCATATTTAGTCTTCCTTACGATAACTTGGCAGAAATCTTAAAATCGTGAAGTTTTTTTATTATGGTAATAGCCGACAAACGAGAAGACAAGCCACCTGACGGTAAGTGGACAACGTCGCCCATGGACATCAGCAAGACCAAATGTATCACTGATGCGTTATCGGCTAGGAAATGAGAAGAAGGTAAGAAAGAAAGAAAATACTGGGTCTCAAGCCCCCAGCCGGAACAGGACGAGTCGTTTGGCGGCTGACACAAGCAGGAGAGTGGTAGCTAGCCAGGCAGGTCTCACGGAAAGATAATAATACCAATAATAATATTAATAATAATACTGATAGTATAATTCTTACGCGAAGCCCTACCACCAAGAAAACTGGCTTCTGTCGCCTCTTACGACACCCTTTTCAGCCAGCATGGAATTGGGTAGGGTATTCTAAGCCGCCCCAATACGGCGAGCAATACGTTTAGCCTTTTGCGGACTTTTTAGACTATTGCAGTCAACAAATATAAGACTTTCTTTATACTACTATATACAACATTTTTTTTTTCAAATAGTTACATGCAACAGAATGAACGTCCTCAGTTATCGTGTCGCACATGCTGTACAACATACAAACCTTTATTCGCCACCAGGTCCTTAATGCGAGCCCGTTCGCCCATAATTTTTTCTGTTTCCATACGTAGCTCCTGTGCTAGTTCTTGCAAAGTATTGATGTTCGCTTCGTGATCTGCATAACATATAATAAACATATTGACAGTGTTCAATGTTGTATAGTCAATTTGTTCAAATAACCAAACCGTAACATTTTTTAAGGTTTGTCGACGACTTTCTAGTCGACCTGCAATTAATAAATGCGCCGTGAATTTAGAGCTGCAACAACTCATGATTTAACGTGTGACCTGCCTGTTCAGGAACGTCCTCTGTTAGTTTATCGGCCAATTATAATATGGATGGATTGCGTGCTGCACACAACGATTTTACCGCCGCGCCCGCGCTCGTAGCGCCGCCGGCGACCGCGTCACTTTTATGTCTCACTTCCAACGACCATAAAGAACGAAAACTTTACTTTATATAATTTTTTTTCCTTACGATTATGAGTGCAATTATATTGTTACAACGGAAGAACGAATATAGGAATAAGAGGAGAAGGAGCTGTTTTACTCTCGGAGAAGAAGGGAACTGCGAGGAAGGCCTGCTACGACACTGCCTACAACGACATTGCCAACGTAGATGCTGGTGATATCAATGAGACTGCTTTCTATCTCTATCTAAAGATACTTCAAACTGAAATGTATAATATACCAACACCCTTAGAGGAAATAAGCTATGCAAGCAAGTCAAGTCAAAACAATTAACAGATTTTTTAAATTCTCATCACATATTTAAAAAAATTATAGAACAATCCCTAATAAACCATATACTGACTTTGCTGCTGTTGATGTTGATGCTGTGGGTGGTGCGACAACTGCTGTTGCTGCTGCAATTGCTGTTGTTGTAACTGATGTTGCGCTTGCTGCAGTTGCTGTTGCAGTTGCTGGTGGTGATGTTGCTGCGAGTGTTGTTCATTCGTGAATTTGTGTCGTTGGGGCAATGAGTTGCGGACGCGACACACGCTACTCTCGTTCGACCAACCTCCCATACTGCCTCCACCCTCCGATTTGCTGTTTAAAAATACCATAAACAATATATATAAATATATATATATATATATGTAGACATTTAAAAATCACTCATACATATAAACGTAATTCTTTATTAATTAATGAAAGCTTTTATAACTGTAAGAAAATGACGAATTATCAATCGGATTTAAGTGCGATGATGACATGTAATCATCAGAAACTATACACGTAGCGTCGTGAGATTTTAAATCCCTAATCAATAACAAAAACAGTTACTCTGTAAGTAGCATCAGCGCATTGCGAGCGCTAATTAATTTACGACCGCTAAAATTATTTCCTAATTTGAAATGATTGATCTGTTTGCCGATTCGCATTGTAGTTTGAGCCAAAACATCATCTACTATATAATAATAGTACAGATGGGTGATGTGACAAATGAAATTTATTACGCTTAACATTCGACAGTGTAGAATTGTGACTGTTCAGAAGTGTAGTCGAGGCGCCGTGCAATAACTTATGTTAATCATATTCGTTTCCAATCCGTGAAAGCAGAGTTGCTCGAACCCGAAAGACGGTGAATGTATAAGTTTAATGAAAGACTTCCCTGACACAATACAATAAATATCTGTTAAATAAAATGTCCTATTTCATTACGTCGTCGAAACAACAGGGCGATAGACAGAATCGTTAAAGAAAATAAATTCCCAAAGAGATGTATTGTAACATAAATTTTATGTATTTTAAACGGGACACATTTGTATTTTATTACCGCTGACACAACTCAGCGTTATGATTTCTTCTGTGGCTGGTACCACCACGACCACGATCCGAGTACAAACGGTTACCTATGATATAAATGTTTGCTTCGCTTCGGTTGAGAAGCGAACCTGGAACCATTCGCTCAACGGGTAGCCATTACCAGCTAGGTTAGAGGGTCATCAACTCATTTTTATTACAAACATTTAATTATTATTATTTTAACATACAGAATAATGACTCATATATATTATTAAAAAACTTACTTGTCATGTATATTCGAATGACCCTGCATTGCGAACGACTCTTCATTTACTCCGGTTATATGTTCAGATTCGTAGTTTTCCACGGACCGCATCAAATCTAAAAAAATATTTATACTATATGCACAGTTCAAAAGTGCGAGCGAACGGGGGATGATACTTTAAAAATTTAATTTTGTATCAAAAAAAAGGAATGAGAAATACAGTAAACCAGAGTCGCAAAAGGAACAGTTTTAAATAATTATGTTTGGTAACCCTAATTAATAAAGTTGTTACAAGTTATACAATGGTATATTATATTTTGAAATTATAATACATACGTGAATTGACTTTGGTTATAATAATTATTACCATTCAAATTGATGAAACGTGAATAAGGTGTTGGTTTTCAGCAGTGGGATATTAAGATTACATGGATTTCTTGTATATCTATAAAATTAATAGTTTTCCCAATGTTGAAGTCAGCTCTTTTCTCAGAAGTAGAATATTTAAAGTGACTGCATATAAATATGTAATTTAAAACACTTTGAAGTCATTGTCTTAAATCACTCATATTCCCATATTAGGATCCACTGTTTCGCAAGTGACATGGACATAGATTAATGTAACATACACAGCCACAACCCGAGAACGAACATGTCATATCAATTTCTATCTCGGCCGGGAATCGAATCCGATATCGCTACTCGTAAAGTAGTAGACATATAGAACATTTTCTTTTAACATAAAAAGGGATTGTAAATAAGCCTCTTTTAAAAAAAATTAGGCACATGCAGAATTCGATCGGGATTGTAACGCTGACTGAAAAACCGACTTTCAATTCACAACGAAATGTCTACTTGGAAAAAACGATACCTTTTGTTTTCTGCAAAGCTGTTTTTATTGCCTTTATTTCCATTAACTTAAATGGATCTTCATTTTTATTGTTTACAGTTGACTTATTACCTGTAAAATATTATTAATCATCAGCTTTTTATCATTTATATAGTAATTAATTACAGCAACGTATGTCTTAACAAGATACTAAAAAAGTAAGTATATTCTTAATTTTACTAAACAATATTTAGATATGTAAAAATATATCTCAAACACAAGCTCTCCAACAACCTAATAACAAAAAAAAATAAGTTGCAACAAAACACTTTTTTATTATATCAACTATAACAATTTTTTTTTAAATAATTATTATTATAGTGCAATTTGTTTTATTGCACTAAATTGGTATAAGTTCCTTACATTTCCGAGATGGTTCATCATCGCCACTGTCTTCACCAGAACTGGAATAAGTGTTGTGTGAACTGGGCAAACGGGTAACCATCTGCAACTTTTGAAATTCGGTGACCTAAACGATAAAAATAGCAATAATATTACACATTGTTACATGTAGATTTACAAACTGAATGTTAGTTGAGATATTTATGCTGTCCTGAACATTATTTTTTAATTCGGCACATTTAAAGGTTTCAATATTTACAGGGTATGTCTAGAATAGTTTTATAATTTTAGATTTATATGTGAATATTATATCAAAATATTTTTATATAAAACATTAAAGTAAGCAAAGGGCATTCTTTCATTCAATCAATTGCTAACAAATAAATGCACATTTTTTTAAATAAGTTATGCTATTCTATTAGTTATCCTAAATAAATATTTTAACTAAAAATATTTTTCAATTCAAAAGCAGCAGATGTTTCATTCAAATATTTTTATAAAGACAAATTTTGATAGTAATTTGGTTTATGTTACATTATTTACCTCCCGTCTGGTATTCAAATAAGTTATCAGTACATCTCTTGAATTATTATTATAGGACAGGATTCATATAGGCTAATTAAAAAATATTTCAACTTTTAATGTTATGTTCAGAAAGATGCCTATATCGTTGCTTAACTGGTTTTTCCATAGCTATATTTAATATGCGTACAGAGTTATAACAGTGCAATAAAGCCAAAAACATTGCATTTCTTCAAGTGTATTACCAAGTTTTCCATATGTTGTTTTTTGAGTTGTAGCTCGCGTAGTTTCATCTGTAATAAGCGACTGCGTTCGTTCAACACGCCCTCGTCGTCATCTGCTTCACTGTCACGACCTCCGGCAGCAGCCTCCTAAAACATATATTATTTATTGAATACAAATAACACATAAATGTTAAGTTTTCACTGCAGAGCAAATAATAGTGCATTATCCGGTGGTCCTTATTGTATATACGTTAAGAGACACTGGGAACTATCCCGCACGCGCATAGATACGGGCGTGGGCACACGTCCGATCCATACGACGTCTGTCCCGAGCCTGACTTTAATTATCATATGATCAGGTTCAGGTAAGTCTGCCTGAGACAATGGCTTATGTCTATCGAATAGGTAGATAAAATACAAATAGGTTAACAACCCTTATGACCACACCTTATGTCGCATGTGGTCGTAACTTTACGTATATCACCTACATTTTTTATTATGAAGCTGTTATCTGATATATGATCCTTAGATTTACAACGATTAATGGTGATAATGTTGTCATAACTTTTACTTTTACTAACTAATTTTGTTATCACAGTTTATAAAAAAACCACGATAACATTGTGTTCCTTACTGCAAGGTCATAATATTTTAAAATAATTGATTAGTCGATTACCTCACTGATATTGCCATCGCGAATAGAAAATCGTTCATCCAGGCTATGGTTGGACCGACCGTGTTCGCTTTCAATGTTATTCGCAGTCATATGCTGACTTGTATGTAATACCTCAGATGATTGAGGCAAAGTTGTAGCCACCCCTATTTGATTTGCAGCGTACATTCGATTGGCTTGATAATTAGCACTGAGAGACAAATTCTAAAACAAATCATACTGACAATTAGTACCTATTATTTATAAATTTCATAATCAAATTACTTTTCTTTCAAGTTAAAACTTATATCCATACCTGCATTCCACTGAAATTGTCATGAGATGTTGATGGCAGACTAATATCCTGTGATTGCCTTTCTTTATTTATTTCATCTAATTGAGCCTTTGCTTCCGCCTACAATACAAAAATTTCATTTATACAGAGATAAGTTTAATTTATATTGATTATACATATTACCTTATATTATATTTAAAATTTTCTAACAAGCAATTTATTTTATGTACCAAGTACCTGATACTTCAGGAGCCTTTTCTGTTGCTGTTTTAAAGCCTCTAGACGTATTTGAGACATTTCCATCTTGTTTTTTATTTCATTTTGCCAAATCTCATTTTCACTATATGTTGAGCCGTTACTTTGTACTGATACAGGCCTAACAACTACATCCTGCTGGAAAATAAAATGTATGCAATGAAGTTTAAGTTATAAAAAAATTTCTCAAACCACAACAATATTCAGTTAATATACAGGTATAAGTATTGTCAATAGGATTTTAGGGTACAAACAAATTATACAAAAATTTATTTTTATTAAAGTGTTTGAATGTCCAATTCATCAAACACGGTTTAACAATAATAAAATAGAAATTGTTAAGAATTGTTATTTCTAATTAAAATAAGTTGGAGTATTGAGACAAGCCAAGCATAATTTCAATCAACAACATATAGAAACACAAGTTGCAGTCACATCCACAGACCGAAACCTTATCTCCATCAGTGATCAGAGGTATGAAATTAGAGGTATCTTTGTTCTTGTTTCTCATTTCTTCAATTATTGCTACTTTTTCTAGACATGAAAGAATGTTTTTTTTCATCGCCTCATTTAAATTTTCATCGTCTTTCTTGTTTTCTGATTCTGAATAAGCTATAGATTCTACTTCTTCAATTTGAACTTCAGTAACTGGCATACTGGTTTCTTTTTCTTGAATATTTGATTCTTTTTCAATTTGCATATCTTCGCCTTTTACATTAGACATACTTCTGTTCAACTGTTCATTTTCTATATTGGTTACTTTTTTAAGATTGCTATTCATGACACTAGTGTCAATAATGTTTTTGTGGTGGCAAGATTTAGCTTGATTAACAGTTTTATCTATAGAAACACCATCTCCCTCTGTTCTAGAATCATTAGACTGACCCTCAATAGACAATTCATTTACCTCTGCAATAGGCACTTCAACATTTTCTGGAACATTTTCTGACAAGATATCTTGTAATTTGCTTTCACTTTCTTTTAACTTCATCACCATTTGTATTAATTCATCATATTCTTCCTTGGTATGCTCAATAAATGCCTAAATCGAAAAGGATAGTGCATAACATGTGGTGCAAATATTTTTATCAAACAACAGATTTTGTTCCTTAAACCATAGCTACTAATTACTTACCTCATCTTCTGAATTTCGCATGGTATCAACAAGAGATGATGTAACTCTTATATATTCTCTTATCTGGCCGAGGCGCCGCTCTACTGCTGCTGCATCAGGGCACGCGGCTACAATTGCTTCACCCAGGGCTCTTGCTGATTCTCTATTCACCTGAAAATTAATACGTAATTATTATTAATTCTGTTAAGAATATTTTAATGCAGAAACTGACATTTGTACACTTACATGATTGTTCTCATTAACATTATTAAAACTTCCTTGGCCTTGTTCATACATATTATTAGTTAAATTCACACTTTTTGTAACACTTCGGGATGTAGATTGTGGTGCAGTTGAATTATTGTTATTTGTATGATTGTTTACTTCAAAAGTGTTTCTAGCAGAATTCAAATTCCTATTCAAATTACTCCTGTTGTGATTTGGGGCCTGTAAAATTAAAACACAATAAGGGAAAAGGTCAAAATATCCGTAACCATGTAATTGAATCCATATAGTATGATTATGAGAAACATTTAAAGCCTGGCTTATGAGATACTATATATTTAAGAAATTTCAAAGTCAAAGAAATTTTAAAGTCACTATGGTACTGTTGATAGTTTGTCATATGGATGCTATTGGCATAATTTACTGGAGCTTTAATACTGTACAAGGCATTAGGCCATTGGTCCCAGCCTTTATAGTTATATACCAGTTGTTATGCCAGGACAGAAGCATTAAACTTTCAAAATTGAGACTTGCCACTAACTCCTCCAGTTAGCTATAATTATCTCTAGCTTGATTATAAACAGAAGAGTTTGGGAGTGGGCTGCTAATATTAAAATATAATGTTACTTACATTGAACTGTTGTGTCATATTTCCTGCAACTGCATTTGGAGTTGTAGGATTAACTATCATTACTGCTGCTGCAGCATGACTTGAGTGGGGATTCAAACCTTAAAATGTAATAAACATGTAAAATTGTTGCTTAGAACATTATTTATTATTATTAACAAATGGCTTATTAGAGATTCCACTGCAAATTTAAAAATTTTAAATAGGTAAAAAGTAAAAAAAGGACAGTAAAGTAGTAAGGAAGTAGGTAAAGCATTGTATATATTGAGGACCATACTTCAGCACTAAATATTACACAGATTACTAACCAAGATTAATAATACCAAACCAAAACATACTTAGGTCGTAGCAAAATTTTTAATTAAAGCTATCTCTTTATGTTAATAATTTAAATACATTTTATTGGTTTGCTAATTAGTAATCATTTGTGTACTACCATTCTGCATTTGATGAGCATAGGGGTGTAATGTGTGAGAAACAGATGCACTTGCTCCATCATCATGGTGGTCAGTTGTTACATTCTCACGGTTTTGAACAGTCAGGGGCAAAGCACGAGGTTGGGGTCTCACAGGTACAAACCTTCCAAACCCACTCTCAAATGTCACTGAGTTATCTAGAATGACATGTAAACATGATACTGAACTTGTTAATCTCAATCACAAACAATTCTCTGTTAATCCAGTATATCAATACAGTCTCAATATAAAACTTACCTAAATCTGTCAGCTCATGGTCTGATGTGTTATTGCTTGGTTTTCTTGATTGGTTACAGTTAGATCTGTTAATGTATTCAGAAACAGGCACCCAGTCCAGAGAGGTCTAAAAATTTACCAATTTCAAAAACTACTTATCCATTTAACTTATCTATGATTTCAACATTTTACTACCTTCTTAAAACTAATTTTAGAGCAACAACCTCCCATATGGCACTTATTAATTTATTATTATACATATACTACAGATATAAGTTTTTATATGTTACAAAAAGCTATATTAGTAGCAAATTCAGTCACTCTGCACAGATTTAATGTGTAAAGAGTAATAGTAATATTGGCAAACATCCAGATTGCATAGCATCTCTAGATCTAAAAATAAAGCAGTAATGTGTTCTGAAAAACTTCAGACTTGTGTCACTTTGTGAAGCCATCTTAAGTATTTCTTGTTGTAATCAACAGAAAAATTAAATTAAACAATATCTGAATATTATAGAAACTACATTTTTATATCATTATTTGTTTGACAAGCTCATAGAAGTTTAGTGAAATATAGAGAAAGTTATTTACCGATACCAGATTGGTTGTCATGTCTCTCCTGGTAGGTGTCACAGCTTCCTGAGGTACATTACAATTGTTCCGAACTTTTGTCTTCGGGATAGTTCCCGTGTGTCCTGGATGCCGCTCCTTATTTCCAGGAGCCATAACATATATTTTTTTAAATTTCTTTTCTTACAACTACTTTAGATATTATACATTTTCAGGAATTCTGACGGCAAGGAATACTTTGGCAATAAATATTAATAATGCGAGAATTCAAAAAGATAAACTAGCTCTTTCGCCTACTTCATATTTATAATTATTACAGAATTACGTTGTAAAATGTTATGGATTTGTTGTTTTTTTATCCGATCTCTTTGCTAATTTTTAACAATCGAAGTCGACGCAGATGGAAATGACATATATCAAATGAATAATGTGTTCCAATTCATACATTTGTGTATTTTGTACTTCTTTGTTTATGGTTTATAGCAAATCGGGCTCAGTCCTGGAAGAGTACATAGAGTACATTTGAATATACTGATAGGAGAGTACAACAATACAACTTTATTACTAATGTTACTTTAGATAATGCCATAATTGGCCTTCAGTATATTCTAAGTTTAAAGGTATATTATAAAATTATAAGGCTGAATATGTTATTTTAATTGTTTTTATCGAGTCCAAATACTATTTTGTGTCGTAAATAAAACATGTAATATCTACTTACCAAACCAATTAAAGAATTTGTTTATGTACCTATTCGCTTTTTATTTGAAACGAAACGTTGTGAAGTTATTACCTCGTTACGTTGAGTTAAAATGGAATGCAGCACGTGCACGTTCTAAGATTTTATAAACTCTCTTTTATTAAAAGTACAGTGCTTTATGCACCAATACGTTAAACCCTAAATTAACCATTACTCCACATCATCAGACAAGTATCAAATCTAATCATGAATACTTATTGAATGAATAATTGACTGAAAATATTAATTGGATAAAACAAAATATACACTAACTGGAAAGTACTTACGTTGTATAATATTTATCTCGAAAAGATCATAAGACATATTCAAAATATGTACTAAAGTAACAAGTTTTTAAAAGATATCGCAATCTATTTTAGAATATTTCCAATTCGATGTTCAGAGAAAACTCGTTGTGGCGAATATTAATACGAAAACAATTTAATTTTTACAAGCTTTTGAGCTTCATTTTAATTACCTTTAATATTGCTCCATTGGGCACGACAAAAAGTTGGTCCCAGTTGTCATTAAGAGAATTAACACGTTGATGCACGATTTTGTAAAAACGTTGTTTGTAAAGTGACTTACAAAACCATATAATACTCTACAACTTAGTCACCTCGATCTTTGTAATCCTGAATCACACAGTTCGGTGCTGACCCTAAATGGAAAACAAAGGAAACCCTTGTTAATTAAATCACATTAACTATCTAACCGATATATCACATAGAAATGGTTTTAATAACTATTGCAAAACAAGTCGTTGCCAGCGATCTCTCCTACTAAAAAGCAAACTTAACATCCAATCAACATTCGCGTAGTTCACTCCGCAGAGACGATACGTTATTTCTGTAACGACATATATAACGTTTCATAAATAGTGTCAAACGAAATTCGCTAATGAAAACAATTTTTATGTTTGAGAATCATGGTTTTATAACAGTGTCAGTGAATATAAAAGTGTGTAAAAGTTGCTTTTGTGAGTTTTAGACTTTTTTAACTAAGTGTATTTTACTGTCGCCTTATTCTTGTTTTTGTTACAGACTAGGTATACAGTAAAGAAATTAAGTTTAACAAATTACAAAATACTAAGGTAGTAATCTGAATGTTTTTTTGTAGCTTTTCATATTTTAAGAGCGAAATCTTGTGGTACATCATAGTACATCTAGTGATCATTTCGAAAAAAACATCAATATCAGTCTTGTACCTGTTTTTTTAAGTTTCGTTAACAACAAAATAACATTTTAACAAATTATAGAACTGCATAGATGCTATGTATGTATTTATCCAAGAATGTAAGATTTACGGCCAATGAATATAGGTATTCCTCATATCATTCTTCTATTAGACTTACTTTCTACTACTATATACTAAATTTATGTAGGATATAATACATTTTTCGAACGGTAATACGGCATTTGACAATTATAAACAAATCCTTTTTCCGTTTCATGACGATTTCACTTTAAGAACATTTTTAAATAAATTTAACTATTAAAACTTGACACTACGTAAATCTAATTATGTACAGCTAGGTACTTTCAACACATTGTAAAACTATACGTTATTCGAACGTAATCGATTAATCAACTTAGCGTCTGAGCTTTGTGTACGACTGGCGCGGATAACAATTAAAAATATTTTCAACGAACGATAGATAAAGATGAAAGAAAGAAATGTAAATTTTGGTTATCTATACCGATATTAATGTTATTTTCATTACATTGGTGTAAACAGTTTATAAGTAGGTACCTACGTATGGAAATCAAATGATTTACTGTGCGAGTCACAAGTCAATATGTGGACAGTGGGAGTAAATAGGTAATTTAGAAAAGGCCAATTAAGAATAGCATCAAAATGTTTTAGCACCATTTCCAATTTTTTTATCGTCGTTATCTATACTCGAAATATTAATTTAACACTTACAATTTATGGGTACGAAAGCGTCTTAGACGTAATACATTTCATCAATACATTTAAATTATTAGAATGTATTTTGATTAGTTTCAAGTAACTTAAAAATATTACGTTTTTCTTAAAAACAGTTTTCGTCACAAAAGATTTATTTAGTAGTTCATGAGAAATAGTATTTAGTGTTTTGATATTCCTTTTATTTTCATAGGTTTAAAGGAATAAGCCTACGTAGTCCGAGGCTATTAAACTGAAGTAGCCAAGTAGTTAATCTCTAACACGTGCAAAAAGTAAAAATTGATAAATTTACTATTATAAACTACGTTATATTTTGCTATATTGCAGGAAAAAATTATACTTAATTCGCTATTAAAAAAACGGAAGTAAAATTTCATGTGTATACGCGTTTCTGCTGCGATTACGGCGGGTGAGTGTTAGTATTATATTAACCTCCATTTTTATTATTAACATTGCCCTAGTACAAAGTTTTTCGTCTACCGACCATTTTTAAAGTTAATTATTTTTCAGCGCCCCCCCATTTTTTTTACTTTACCAAAATTTAAAAACCACAAAGACTTTCATTACTTTAATTAATTCAATTATAATGTGCCAAATTAGTCTGGTCTGGAATTTACACTTACATTCTAAACCAGACTTTTTTTATTAGTAAGAGCAATTAAAGTCAACTTTATAATATGAAAAATATCTTTTATTCAATGACTTAATCATTTCTTATACAGCTTAAATATTTCAATTAGATTGAATTCGTTATATTGAATTCGTTTTTCACCAACAGATATGGGTTTAAAGATTAATAGCAAGGCAGGGGCGATGGGTGTATTAGAATGGGGGTGGGAAGGGTGTCCATCGGTGAGGCACTGGAATACCGCATGCCGTGTTGCTTATATAGGTGTGCCGGCTGACCTAAAAACGGAGTTTCGTGTTGACAGATATTGTTAAAGTTATTTACAAAGCTTCGCCACACCTAACTCAACTTTAGTGATAGAGTACTTTTGTTTGACAATTATTGTATGAAGGGGTTACTCAATTTTATAAAAATGTATGCTATCTGGTGTTTGCAACAGACAAACACAAATCACATAAAAATCTGTCTAAATTTATGGTATCATCGCCTTCAAAATAGGCCCCTTTCGAAATAATACACTTACGCCAACGAACAACCCAATCATCAAAACATAAACTCATTTATTGAATCGACTTCAGTATTCGCCGCGAATTCTCTTTTACGTCATCTATCGACTGAAAACGTGCCTCAAAGCGGTAACTTGAGTTTTTAACAAAAAATTTGGCTGTTGCCATACTAAATGAATACAACTGCTGTTCGATAAGTTTGTTGAGTTTTTGGCCAGAAATTCGTTCACAATAATAGCCCTTTGAGATGGTGCGTTTTTATGGTGCAAAATCCATGAGATTTCTGTTCACATATCAGGTCTTTTTTGACGAATTTACTCTCTTAAACGCCGCAGAACCCTCAGATAATATTCTTTATTTACTGGCTCACCTTCTGGCAAGAATTCCGGCAGAACAACACCACATTAATCGAAAAAAACTGTTAACACCACCTTCACTTTTGATCGACTTTGACGAGCTTTTTTCTGTTTCGGCTCAGTTGGAAGGTGCCATTTCGAAGCTTGTTGACTGGTTTGCATTAGAAATTCGTAAACGCAAGTCTCACCACCAGTTACAATGCGTTTTATGAATGCGGGATCGGAATTGATTCGTTCTAGTATGTTTTCAACAACCTTTACGCGATTGAGTTTTTGCAGAAAATTCTGATCTTTTGGCACTAGTGGAGCGACAACCCGTTTCATACCCTAACTATCGATTAAAATGGTACGAACTGATTCGTAAGACGTAAAAAATTCAGCGGGTATATCTCTTAGAGTTTACGACGGTTTTCAGTCACCATTTCCTTTACATTATCGATGTTAAGTTCAGTTGAAGATGTTGATGGCTGACCAGAGTGAGGCAAATCTTTCACTTCATCTCAACCGCTTTTAAATGCATTGTTCCATAAAGCCGATTAACCGTAAGTCCCATGCTTTCAGTGCACACGAAAATCAATTTGCAACACGTGTAGAGGACATTCGTGCCTTACTTACGTGTGACTTAGGTACAAAAATAATTTCGACAATCCCTTTAGGCGGGCTTTTTAAATTATCGATTCCCGGTATTTTGTTGATGGTGAAAACGAAACACAACTTATGTGTCTTCATTTTATTACTGTCGTCTGCATGGTGAGGCTTACTCAAAGCATTAGCTGACACGGTTAATTTTTATTTTCCAAAAATTGAAAACCTATTAAAAAAGTTTTCTTTATTAGATCAAAGTCGTTCGGGAAAAATACCTTGTATGGGAAGGAATCAAAAATAAAATGCATTTAACACTTAGTTTCTCTATATTATTTAAAAGACGTATAATCTTAATTGCGTTTCTACTTTAGTATTTAGCATTAAACAAAAAAGTAAATTTGCAATTATCTAACTTCGCAGTGGAGACATCTCAACGTTTCTGTCTCGTTTATTTCCGTCTGTCTATATCAAGAGGTGGGTAACCTTTAAAACAAGACCGTTCTCGTTGATTTTATGTCAAGGCATGTGGTGTGGTTCGCTGTCAGAAATATAATAAGGGACATTTAGAATAACATTTCGAGGTAACATGTGTTGATGATGTCAGCGATGACGTAATACCATGGCATGTTCGAAGCAGTAACCGGTTCCGCCACCACCGCCGCCGCCGACCTCCAATTATGCTAATATTGTTTCTCTGCACTCTACTCCTATGGCCGCCGACGGAACTTTTGATTGGTGAAATAGTCATTCAGTTTTTACAGTAAAAATCAATTTGTAACGCACAACGCAAGGATTATTTTTTATTTAGTTTAATTTCAAGGTCTTTTTAATCGACTATTTACCTGCCCCTTAAACTAGACTGACTTCATATTAAAGCATACATTAGATAAATTGACAAAAGATATTAATAGAGAAATAGGTACTTACTGGGAATGCATTATGGCTGCAGCGTTAAAAAGGCAAAACGCGGATGCGTGAAACAATGAAGCTCAGTTGTCAATTATTAACAATAGATTACAGAATAAAGTTGGATAACGACATACTATAGACCACAAACTGGACAGGAGAAAGATATTATGGGCCTAGTTGTTCGAAACGTAACGAATATATACATAATGTTATGATGCGGCGTGCGCGGCCGCCGCGCTCTTATAGTTTAAAGATTTCGCACAATAATAATTATAATTACATTTGAAATGATGTATTCTTAAGCACATATGTAGGTACTAAGTTGTAATTATGCAAAAGCCCATTGCTGCGAATTTGTAAAAGCTTAAAATTTATCTTTTTATTTAAAATTTTTAATTTCTGCTATTTTGCAACAGTAAAATCTTATTTATCAAACATAAAACCTTGACGCACTTTCTCTAAAAGATAAATTTTCAGTAACTAGATGTCACTAATGAAGATAACGATGAAATTTATTGATTCCTATCGATGAATTTTTTGAATCCATTGCCGAGTGTTTGCGCTTCATCGTAGTTGATATAGTACAGAGCATTGCAGAGTTAATTTGTTGGTCCATAAACTATATTGGGACTTGAATATGTTTACTTTTATTGAGGATGACCCTCTGTATTTAGTATGTACTTATTTATGTAGTATGAATAAGTGAATGTCCAATTTAATCATGAAACGGTGTTGTACCTACATTAACGTTAATCTGTTATTCAGTAGGTACATTCTTTCTACGCGGATTGCTGTTATTTTTTACCATTAGTGATTTTTTTCTAACTAATTAAATACGTGATTTGGTAAAAGTTTGTTGTTGTTCGCGTGTAAAAAGTACTATTGAGAGAGTCGTGTGAATGAAACGTCGTGAACAGCGAATGCGCGTCGCGTTGTTCGCTGGTCACGCATCGGCGACAGACCTTCGCCGATTATAGCGGTGACGGCATCGCACACTCCCGGCGATCATACTCCAGTTGACGACTCCAAATGTTCGCCTCTTAAAACCTGTTTTCTTTTTAGATACAATCACTGTATCCAGCGTATTGAAACAACGTTTGCAATCAAACGGTTATTTATAAAAAATAATTTTTAGAACCTGCTTAAAATGCATCTAAATGTGCAACCGAATGTGTTACATATACGAGGAATATTATGGTTCTCATTACCGTAACCAAAACTATCGGATATTTGAAATTAAAATATATCCGAAACTGTAACCGAATCCGATAAAAAAGTTTCGAACAATTTGGGATAGGAGCAAATAAAAAAAAAAAATAAAAAAAAAATAAAACACGTTCACAAGGTTTCGCTACCGAGCCGTTTCACTAGACGCGTCGCTCTCATCTTCAGACAGTTTTTAATATTTAATTTTAAGGCAATTGTTTTTTTAAAGTATAAAGTCAAACGGTTACCTTGTAAATACATTATATATTTTTTTCCATAATTTAAATTATCTAATATAAATGTAGCGAACCTACATTTGTACATTAATGAAAATAAGCAACCGTATTTTTGTTATCATAGCATTTATAAATACCCCGACTGTTATTCATCTTTTTCATGCCTATTATCGCTATTAAATATTTTCATCATATTTGGAGTCCTATTTACTATTATATATTACTATTACATATTATATTATATCACTATTATATTATATTACTACTATTATATTATATTACTATTATATATTATTTAATATTATACTATTTATTCGAAACAATCAGAGTGCGCCTATTAAAGCCTAAAAATCTTGCAAAGCTGTGCGCTGAATTGTTCTGAATCACAAGTGGTTGATTCATATTACATTTGTTCACGGGGGCAATAGTTTTTTTTTTTATTTATTTCTTAAGTCGATGAAAATACACTGGTTTACATAAATAATACCCATAAAAACCGTTATTAGGTTTGTCCTGGGTATAAGCACTTGTGAGCTAACACTATTATGTGTTTTACAATTTGCTACTTACCTACTTATTTGTTAAGTATTACATGTCGTTGATTTTGTAAACACATTTTATTTTGTGAAGAGAGGGTAGATTACATTATGATTATTACAAGATGATAGATGCTGCTCGCTGGCTAGTATTAAAGTACCCCCAACATTTCGTAAAGACATGAGGAACTGCACATATACAGGTTGAATCATTTCAGTAATCAGTAGTATTTATCTTTTCATCAAGATTAAATAAGGTAAGAAAATGTTTTATTTAATTTATTTAGGTAAAAACATGCGCTTGTATATGCCTATTATAACACACACACACACATGCATGCACACACAGAAACACAGACAGACATGCACACAAGACGGTCACAAGCATATTATGTATAGACGTATTATAAAGGTTATTATATTATATATATTATGAGTTATTATAAAATATATTTTTTATATTATTTGTTATACTTAATTATTCCAAAACAGGAATTCTGTAATATGGTGTTTTTTTAACTGTTTGTCCCAATAGGATATCCAAAAAGAGAAACTTCAAAAGACATAATAAAGAATATTACAACTCTCATACCCTTACTACCCCTCAAATGCACTAACTTTGTCTCTACCTAAATATCGCTTTGTCTTTATCCTGGTTCCTTGTTATAATTTATCATGGTCTCTCTTTTCTATTACTACTGTTAAATCGTTGTTAATTTTTGTTTTTTTATTTTAGTTGCATGAACACGCGTGCCACATCTGATTCTCCCTGATAAACTCTGATAGACTTAATTACCTAAAAATATCACTTTTCTCGTTTAGAACGCCAGCACTGTCAGCACGGTTTTTAATGTAATTGGAATGGAATAACTATGAATTGCACTCTGTATTGTACCTAGTTATATTGTTACTGAGATTATTATAACCTAGCACCAATAACCTGACTTCATAAAACTGTGTACTGTGCAATAATGTTTACTGTCCTTATAATAAGTAGGTATTAATAAACGATTCAAACGATATAATTCATTCAATAACAATGACTAAGCTTCAAGATGTGAGTATAAATATTATTACACCGGCGATGCGGTCAGCGCAGCTGGGTAACAGCGTGTGTTAACTGTTACTTGTAACCATTAGTCAGCAGATGTAAAGGGGAGAATTTCCTAGCATTTTGTAAAGAACATTAACAAAATTTATGACACTGAATATGTTCATAGAATTTAGAAAAATTCAAAAACACATGCCAAATTGATTTATACAAAATTAATGCGTAGCATGTAAAAGTTAGTAAAACAAATAAATAATTAGGCTTTAAAAGGCTGCCAAGTTCTTCTCATTCTGCGCCTTCATCCGCTTATATCTTTTGTAGTCTGTACTGTTTTTGCGATCAAGAAACATCTCGCTTCTAGCGGAGGAGGAGTTGAGTCCTCCTCAACGTTTTGTTCCTTCTCAATTCTTAAAGCTACATATGTATGTAGGCTTTTCGATAAACAAATTTGAGTTGTGATGGTGACAATAATGCTTTGAAGATGCATCGTGTCATCTGGTTGGTGATGCTTTCAAATGAACTTATTCATATCATTTTTTATTAGCTTCACGTTGCATTTCCATAGCAACATTTCAACTTCAGTAATTCCATAATTTTGTTTTTCTTTGCTTTCAGAAAATATGATTGTAAGTACTTTTAGGAATTCCTTTTTGGTATGACCTTACCGCTATGTTATAAAGATATAACAGTATATCTATCGAGCATAAAATATGATAGAAGCCTAGTTTATCGACTGCACCTAGAAGACTGATTACTCAATTTAATAAACTACTTATTGACATGCAGACTCGCAATACGTTTAGGACAGCTTGCAGAAAATAACGTGTAGAATTCTTTCATTATGTTTGTTAAAGATTTTAAATGCAACTTGTAATTATTTATGTTGAAGTTTTATTTAAATGGGAACTAAGTTAATAAATACTGGTTATAACGAAACGAAGAGAAATGCAAAATGTTTACTTATAACATTTAATTTAAGATAACATTAACAATTGAATTATAATACTGAAACATTCACAATTATATTAAAAAAATGAATATCTGCGGAAAACAAATTGACTTCTCAAAACTTTAGCCCCTGTTTGTCTACCGATTTGCATTATTTTTGTTTTGTTCCGGAACTACTGACGAGCTTTAGTGTAAATAAAAAAAATGAAAAAAAGTGTTTGAAAAACAAAAAACTCTATAGATAAATAAAAAAAGTTGTCACAGTGCCTATTTTTTTCTGTGTTTGTCAACTGATTTTCTTTATTCGAGTGGATGATTTGTAATTAACTTAATCCCCTGCAGTGTCTTATTAATAAAAAAATTAAATCATCAAAACCATATTAGTCTGTGGTCTGTGGAGCTTAACCAAATTATTGTATTTTTATCGAAAATTAATGCGTAACGAGTTATTTGTAGACGTTGTTGAATAACATTAAAAATAAATCATCATTACAACCCATATCGTCCCACAGCTGGGCTTGGGTCTCCTCTCGTAATGAGAAAGGTTTAGGCCATATTATGGAGAACTGTCAGGTGTGCAGGTTTTCTCATAACGTTTATCTTCACCGAAACAAGTGATAATTAATACGCACATAACTAGCGACGTAACTAGCGTCTCCCATGCGGGAAACCACGCAACCATGCAACCTCAGTAACGATCAAACTTAAAAAATTAGTGAATTACATGCGAATTTTAACTATTGGGCAACCAATAGTAATCATAATTCTGATACCGAAATTTATGATATGTCATAAATCAGGCTTGTTAAAAATTTTAAGGGTATATTTTATGTCTAGAAAAAATAGACAACCGTGCTCGTATGTTTATAAGAACATAACCCAGATAAGTTGAGCGATACCCTTTTGAACTACCGTCGCACTCGCTGTGTTCGAACCAGTCACTAATATAGGTATAAAAACAAATGCTGACAGTTCGATTGACCCAAAAAAGCAACGGCCATGACTCAGGAAATGTGTAACAACCATTCAAGTATAATACCATTATGGTAGTACCTACCGCAAGCTATGTAACGCATAGATAAACCAAACAGCTCTTAGAAAACGAGTAGTTGTCTAAATAGAGTACAGAATGACCAGAGCACCTACAAGGTTATCTAAATAGTCCAGAGTTTAATATGTTTCAAACATCAAAAATGGCATATCATCAAAATAGACTATCGTTTTTCAATTAAATGTCATTTTTAACTCGTAATTCAATAGAAAGTATTTAAAATACACAAATTTTAGCAGTTAAGCTATGATTAACTCTTTCCATGTTGGAAAACCGGTACAATGATGTCGTTATACAATGAGATCATGATAGAATCTCGCGTCATTTTAAATCAACTATTTTTACGATACTCTGTACACTCCTGTAAATTAACATTAACAAATGACTGTCGCAAACGTGGGCGAATTTACATGGCCATGGCCCCGATTAGCAAATCGTGCAATGTGATGGAATCACATCTTTATAAATATTATTTCGAAGTTTACCAATAATTATAAATGAAACAACTAAACCTACACAATACACATTTGCAGTGCTAGGAAAGTCTTTATCAATATAGTGCATGGTTATGAGATAAGGTTACGTATTTTAAAAGTACCTAAGATTTTTTTAATTTTTTTCTCCTGACATTTAAGACTTGCAACGTTTATATAGGTTAAAGTGTAAACTATAATTGTACCAATTTTATTTAAATTATTTTGTTAGTAATTTTACGTTTAAGGATACAAAAACAGTTTTAATAGAAAATATTTAATCTTTCTGAATTATTAATTTTAAAACTTTTTCGATTATAAAGTAAAAATATATTATTGGAAAACCCCATTATTATGTTAACGTCCAAAATGAGAATATGTTAATTTCCAGTATACGCTAAATTTTAACTTCTTTCCTCCAGTAGATACGGATCGCAAATGATCCTAAATAGGCCCAATGGGTCATAAAATCCAGGAAACCATTTAAAGGGAGAAACTACTCTGAAACCTGCATGTAACTTAATATAACTGATTCTTATATCTGAATTGGTTAAAAGTAGATTTGTAGAGGCACTGAAAATATTAATTCGTGCTTCCAGGCGGAATTGGTTCTTAATTGTTTAATAGTTTCAAGCGCAAGGCGACTGACGTAATAGAATTACTTACATGAGGTATCTACTGACTACTGTTTAAGAGTTTTTTTTATAAAACAATGTATTTGCCACAAAACTACTTTAAGTAAAGTCTACTTAAAATCGACATTATTTTAATCAAAACTCTTATCTTTGATTTCAGAAGCAGGATGTCGATACTTCGATATCTTTGATTCAGCAGATGTGACATTATAACAAAAGCAAAATGAAGGCACTCATTAACAAGAATCTCGTAACATTAAAATGTGTTCTTTTCTGCTTCCTTGCAGGTAAATGCCACTTAATTATTTTCTAGTTGATATTTTTGTAGGTACTTATGAAAGTATGGCAGAAGGAAGAATCTGAAACATCAAACGCTACGAAGTTGTGCTATCAACGAACAAAAAGTGGTATAGCGCTCGGATTATACTTACAAAGTCGGTTTGGTAGATGTCACATCGGTCACGTTTAATAAATACGCTCGAAGCCGTGTTACAAGCTTCCTTCTAAGGAGCGCCGGTCTCGCATGTACACCGAATGGATAGGGACCATTCACCTCGAACTTTGCTGAATACAGCTACGTGAGATATTTTTGCCTATATAGAGGTGTTAGCTTAAGCCCGGCTATATAACTAACGAAGTCAAGGATTCACTAGCTACAAAGAATATAATAATCCACAAACCAAAATTAAGTGCTTTGAGTATCTAAGTTATACTAACGTAAAATTCTGTGACCTTACCTCTAAAAAGAGGCAGCTTCGTCAAATTTTCTGGATCGATTTTACCTGGAACCTAAACTGAACTTCTAAATGCAAAATTAATTTTGTGTTGCAGACGCTTTAGCCTCTAGCGTGAGCGAACCTATAGTCTCATTTTGATACTTGTGATATTTTTGCTACACAACAATGGGTATGCCGGTATCAACCTCATCGCTCAGTGTACTTTGCCGCGTAGGTAGCTGTACATTTTGTAATAGGCACACGTATTATTCTATTTCGGCTCGGTAACTTGTGCCGGAGCGTGATGATAAATTAAATAATGTTATATAGCATCATTCTTGATCGGCTTCCGTCTTCTTTGTACTTTGTATGTAGTTTTTGGCGCCTAAGTAATAATTTTTGAAAAGAAATCAGATTCAAGGTAAAGTGATCTTTGATGCGGTTCATTCTGGAATTATTTATGATAAAGGAACGAATACGAAATTAGCGGTGTGCTCTTTTCCCTTCTATATTTAAATTTTGTTTACGGGTTGTTTCTGCTATGATACCGTCACTGAGACCAATTATCACCGGCCGAATTACACACAATGAGAAATATTTTTCGACCATTTTACAATATGATATTCATAGCACAACTTTTGTCATATGTTAGAAGCTTAAGCAAATGAAACGCTTTTGTTGCTGGCTAGACTTATGAATTGGTCTAGTTACAAATTTCGTGGCTACAGGCCAACTCTAGTTTTTAGTCCACCCGAAGATTCTTGATAGGTGTTAACGTTCTGTATATAACAACCAGATAAACTTAACATCGTTCTAAACAAGAAAACGTATGTCTCGAGTTCTCCCTTAAACATTTTTACATCAGAATTACGTAAACGAGCAGACGGGGCACATGACTGTAAGTGCCCATCGCCATCGCAGACATCGACAATACTTCAGGCCTCACCATCGCGTTGCTGATTCGGAACAAAGCATCGACCCCGCTCTTTGTCTGATTAGATCTGCCGTACTACGAATACAATATAACTGGAAGATAATTACATTTTAATGCTGACTTTTAATACACAGATCAATCTAATTTCAAATTTGTGTAAATTGTCTATCTCTTACAATATACATAAATAATAAGATTCGTTGTTCATTGATGTCATGCTAATACAGGTATAGGATGCATCTACCCGTTCCTGCCACTGCATATGCTGTTCATTGGTCTGGACCGAGGAGAAGCCCGTCTTATATCCGCTGTGGCGCCGTGCATCGCGCTGCTTGGTCCGGCGATTATTGGTCCGCTCATTGACAGGTGACATTTGGTTGAAAATGAATATTTTCAAATGAATATTCGAAATGGCTTTCTCTTAGCAGCCCAGCTGTATCTTATGCAGGGCACTGATCTCTCCCCACTATAGAGAAGGCCTAGAACCTTCTCTACCATGATACTGTATTGCTTTGTGGTTGAGGGTTTATTTAACACCCTAAGCGTCTAAAGATCTTATGTCACCTAAAAACCTTTGACATGGTTTGGCAAAGCCTATCTAAGGCTCAGTCCTCTATAGAACAGACTTTGGACTCTTCGGGCACCATAAGTTTTTTGATTAATATTAGAAATTAATTATCCCTTGCATCGCTAAAATAAAACAATATTTACATAATTATCCGTTTCTAATGTTACTAAAAGCGTATCATGTTATTATTATAAACCTGCACTAGATTAGCATGGTAGAACATGGGCATATAGACAGGACCCTGATCCAGAAGTCTGACATTATTATTTTGATGTGTGATGGTACTAATCAGGTGTGATATCTATTTTGAATGGTTTGAATAATCGCTTGCAGATGTGAACGAGTGCGTGCATTATAACAATTTAGGTCTCACACGACATTTATAGATGTAATAGATACCTACTCGTACCTTTCCTTTAGTTAAAGGTGTGCTGTATGCTCATAGTTATCGCATGCATTGTGATTTGTGAAAATGAGATACGGCACGTAATATCGTTCCGAGTCATACATACATACAAACATAAATACCTAAACTAAGCTGCATTTGCAATAAAACTTTATGCGTTGCAATTCGTTGTAATAAGTATTGGTTGCTTGGACTGAATTTATAATTATAATAATTAAATTTAGTTATTTATTGTCATAACGTTATTTGGTTATGTTTATGATTGTTTTGATTCCCTCGATGTTACGACCCATTTTCATTGACCTTTTTAGTCTCTCGTGTCAGTCACTCGTGTGTTTCTGACATTCAAGAAACTGGAGATTTAATGTTAAACAGTATATTTACCGTAACTAGTTTAAGCTTTGTTTTGGGAGTTAACATTATTATGGTGTGTGGTATTGTGGTGTGGCAAAATGAAATTAAAAAAAGTCATAAGGTGACATGGGCACTCATAAGGACTATAAGTTTCAGACTAAATCTATAAATCTATATCTTCAATATTTATTATACCGGTTCCAGCGCATTGATGGCAAATGAATACAGGTCGCCAAATACAGGAACATAATTGACATATATAACTAAAACTAAAAACTTATAAATGAAAAGATCAATAAAATTGTATTCTGTTAGTTGAACTACAAAATAAACAAATTGATCATAGATATTAACGTCAGCGTCACATACCGGAAGCTGATTTAAATTTAGGAACATAATGTGGAGTATAACTTTGTTATGTTAGATGGCGCTGTTTGGCAAGCAGTACAATTATTTCTATGTCAGACTGTTGAGGTCATCTTACGTTCTTTCGGACTTACTTTGTAAAGGTAATCTGAAATTACTAATCTCAGGTCAGGATTGGATGTTATTAAAAACCCAAACAAAATGTCCAAGCATCACTAAAAACTTCCAAATCTAGAAGACTGCTTTCTTCACATCATGCAGCATATATATCAAATGGAAGCTAAATATTATGTACGTGAAAAGGACATACTTTAGGTATAATGTAAGGGTAAGATTGGTAAACGTAACATCACGTAGAAAAGAGAATACGGGTTACTAGTGAACAATAAAATCCATATCTATTTTACATTCACATATTTGCATGTGTTATTGTTGTAGGTTGTCGGTAGGACGTGGATCCACGGGCGGTGGCACGGGACCAAGCGGTTCAGGTCGCTTATTGCGAATCGTCACTGCTGGTTGCCTTATACTGAGTGCCATTTTCTACACTTTGTTACTGGCTGTCCCATACACCGAAAGACATGAGGTACGGCATTCAAATAACCATGAGCACGCATTGGACCAATATTCTTAGTGCAAACCGAACTCCCCTGCTGGTGATGCAGTCTGTCATGCTCGGTGGTACGAAAGAGACAAATTCCTTTAGAGTTCGTTGGGTTCTGTAAAATCGGCGGTAAGTATTCTTGCATGGTGAAGTTCAATCTCGACGGTATTCTTACATAATGAAGAATTTTCTTAATTGTTTTGTTAGATGACACTGTTTCTTTAAACCCCAATTTAATTTTATTAATACAATTCCAGTCTATCTTCGAATACAATAATTCGTTTAATTTTGATACATAACGAAAATTGTACGATGCATATATCCAAATATTATGATAAATTTAATATGCTTACTTTCATCTTAATTCACTTGTAATTATAGTCGTTGGTGTATTTATTATTGTTATGAGTGAAAAAGCATACGGGCGGCAGATTACTCCTTTTTGAGTCGCTATATGACCCGATTGACATTTTGAACAAATCTTAAATAGAACGATAGTTTTATTTGAAGTATGTCACGAATGTATTGTTGAATGGAAATTCTACAATCGACTATTCTGTATGAAACTCAAATAAAATTTACATCAAATCAAACGCAAATCAGATGCACCGGTTGTGTTCCCTCAAATGTACTGCTTACAAAATAAAACAACTCTGCAACCCAGTCGCTAGTGACTCTTCCTGCCCAATAATAGTTACGGATGCCAAAGCTGGCATTTACGGGACGTAACTGAACATATGTATAACATAGTTTGTTACACGGTTTATATAAGTTTTAGTTGTATGTCTCTATGAATGTAATGTAGTATTAGAACTTAAGTTACAGTGACAATATAATTTCCAAAACTGTGACCTGGTAAATATACAGCCTTGGCCAAAAGTATTAGGCACCCCCAATAAAGTTCCTGCACATCTGTGCTAGGTGAACAACGAGTAATATTCTTTTTTTAAAGGATTACCGGTATAATGACACGCTATTTAAAACAAATGGGCCGCATATTTGGTGGTCATAAAACATCTGGTGCATCAATAATAAAATATTAGTTTTTTCTTGGTCGTTTATTTGTAAC